>LFJQ01000035.1:1800000-2142944 GCA_001182835.1 Oropetium thomaeum
ACGTCATGGTCGATCGTATCTGCCGGGTCAGTGGGAGGGCGCGGCACGTACACAGTCAGCTGGTGACCAGGTCCAGGACCAGGACGGGCGATCGAGAAGAGGACAGGAACAGGACGCGGGCCCCCTCCACCTCTCCCTCGGCCTGCCCTCCGGCGGTTTCGATCGGTGCGCAGAAATTCCACGGCGCAGCCAATGGGGGGGCTTGCCCGGACACAGCAGCACCAGGCACGATTGAATGTCTTGTCTGCTCGTACCGGCACGCGGTTAGTTGGGTTCCGTTCGTGCGTGGTCCCGGAAAAATGTCGTTGTCCGCGTGCGGCGCCCCTGAACCCAAAGAAACACGTACTACTACTACTACAACCGACTGTAAGCCACACGTACGGCTCCAGCTTCGTTCCAATCCTGAGTAGTGACGAGAGGATGACATGATGTGGGCGGACGACGCAGAAACAGCCGCATGGTCCGCAGAGGCAGGGGGCACACACAAGGCCAAACAAAACGTCGTCACCGTGGTTTCTGCCGCGCGTAACAACGACGTTGCGGGAATGGTCCGCCAACTTCGTCACGGCGGGCAGCACTTTGGCCCAGTTACCACCACTACCACCACTTCGCGTGCGTTTTCGTCATCTCGGCGCACAGAGTACTTACATACACTGAGTCTGACTCTGCAGGTCCGGACGAGCGTGAAGATCTCGCGTATCACGGGCCCCCCCCCTGCTGGGTGGTTCCGTACGTCTCCGGTTGGTTGCTTCCAAACCAGAGCAAACCTCCCCACGCGCGCCCACGCCCATACGTTTTGGCTCCATTATTATCCGTCGTTTGCTTGCATCGATCGGTCTCGCCGCATGCGGGCGACGACGACGACATAAAACTCTGAATCTCTGTCTCGATGAGGAAAGAACATACCCGTCACGCAACCAAATATTACGTACTGGAGTACTACACGTACTGGAAAAATAAAGATATACTCCTCAATTTTCTCTTTTATCTGTTGTTCCGACTGGCCGAATGCTCTTATGGCTAGTTCACTTTTTATGTCGGAAACGACACATAAAACTGAACTGAACAGAGGAGTACACAACATCTTTCCAAAAATGACAATGCTACATCGTTGTTTATCCCATGAATAATTCATATTATATTATATACTTTTTCCGTCTCACAATATAAGCATTTTAGGTTTGGTTAAAGTCAAACAATTTCAACTCTGTTTATACATATTTATAAAAATAATTATATTAATATAAAAATTATATATTATTATAATATTTTTTATGAATCAATAATATCATTTATATATAATTAAATATAAATAATTTTTAAATTATTAATGATCAAAACGAAAAAAGATTGACTTTTACCGATTCCAAAGATGCCTATATTGTGGAAAGGAGTACTAGTGCTTGTGTGTGATAAGCACTCGTGTACGTAGACACCTCAGTGGGCAACATGTCGGCCGACGATGCATCACGTACGCTCAAATTAATTAAATACGCTCATATGCTCTCATCAACTGCGTACTGAGAAACGACACATACATGCCCACTACCCGACCTGCTGACCACTGAGTACGTGAACGGCAAGGAAAAAGATTCACAGTATCGTCACCACACAGTTCACACGTAATCTTACAGGTACCGACGCAGAGACAGAGAGCGCACAAGGGACGACGACACAAGTCCACAACACGTGTAGTTGTTTCCTACTAGCTATACTAGGTCATCATTCCTGACGAGATACCGCACATTTGGGTCGTTTTCGTGCGGATTTCCGAGGGATCCGCGACCATGAATACGCGATTGGGTTGGCGCCAGCGCTGCCGACACCTAATTAGCGCAGCAGCATATATATGCATGCAGTTCGTGCTGGACCGAGACTACTAGAGATATACACTATAGTAGTTTCTTTTTTTTCAAATAAGAGATGGTATACGCTAGTATAGTGCAAATGGATGATATATGAATGCTGCGTGACTACATACAATTTACAAGTAAATTAAACAAAAGTAATAAAGCTCGACATATGCATGGTTTTAATTTGTTTGCTATGTTTTTTGGCAAAAAAATAAATAATAAAATTGTTTGCTATGCTCCCCTCGCTCCAGGTGTTGAGCAACTTGTTCAGAAAGGAACTGTACTAAACAATGACTGATTTCTCACTGCTCTGTTCGTTCTCATTAGGTAGGTATATGCGGTCGGCCGGCTTTGCTCCCTAGTGGGTGTAGATCAGAGCCTGTGATAATAAATAATAATATTTAAAGGATAAATATATTAATTATATCGATTTGGATTGGGTGCGGGTCACCCGGGGGGTGGGATATAACACCCGCACGCGTATCCGTTAATGTTTGGATTCGGTGCGGATGATACCTACGGATGAAAAATGACACTCGCACCCGCACCCGTCAAGTTTTAGGTCTGTATGTTAAATTGTCTATCCCTAGCAAGAAGCATAATATATGCCTTGTCTTGAATTTTCTGTCCGCCGCAACGACGGTGAGCTCTTTTAGTTCAGGAAAGAGGTGTCTCTCTCGATGCAGCTCTTTATTCGTCGTTGCTCCTTCTAGAAGCAAGCACTCTCGATCATTACTCATGTAGTGTGCTATATACACAATAGTATACAGGCACTACTAAATGTTTTTTTGATGAAGTTTAAGCAGTTTTTTTTTTATTTCCCAGTCAATTAATAGAGGCATGTGTCATTGCAATGTTGTTATTATATACAATATACTCCATGTTTTCCCCATTTCGCTTAGAGACCCAGCAAATGGGTATTGTGGTCATTTTTTTTAGTATCGTTTTATTTCGTTTTTTATTCTAATAAACATCATTTTAAAAATTGGAGAAGCATCTTAAGACCAACTAGAGATACACAATACTCCTCCCTCTTTTTTTACGTGTCGTTTTAAACAAGAAAAACAACTAACTATCAACTATAAATTATTGTCCGAACGACACAAATAAAGAAACAGAGTAGTACTATATATAGAAGATGGCCTCGAGAGATAGAAAAAAAGGATAATCTTTCTGACTACCAAAAGTCAATATGTAGCCATGTGGGCCACTTGAACAGTACATATACCTGAAAGTGAATACAATATATGCATTCCAAATATATACAAATGACTAGAGAATGTACCACAGCTGAAAATAATAATGCAAGCAAATCCAGGAGAGTATCACACACACACACACACACCTGGAACCGAGATCTCAGTGTCATCACGCGAACCAGCCACTGTGCCGTCCAACTCATGTGATGCCAGTGTAGCAAGATCGATCGAGAAACCGAACAACCAAACCACACACGACGCAGTGTGTGGGTCGGGCCGCCCACTATTAATGCGACAACACGTGCATAAAACAATTGGGACTGACTTTTGTTTTCTAATAACACTCCACTTGGCTGCTCAACCGATTCACGGTCGCATGTTGTCTTCCTGTCTTTTATACTCCGAAATAGTGTCTCGAGCTATTCCCTGTTCGCCTAACAATGACTAAAACCTGTTTTTTTTCCTTCAGCTACTGGTGATTCTCTTTTGAGCTTAATTAATTAGGTGAACTGAAATGTGAATCATCAGTAGTGGCCAAACTTGCTGAAATCTGAGCTAAGTATGTATATATTTGAGTGCCTTTTGAAGACCTGGATGATTCTATTTTGGATTTCTAAGGTTCGTAAATATATATGATCTCTATTCTAAGATTCGTAACTACTATGACTGAGTGATACTTTTTAGGTATATGCTAGTATACTGTATTACTACCACTGATGACTGTATTGTGGCTTAATAATAGTAGTACAAACTTTATTAAGCAAAATAGCGCATGAGGTTGCGCGTGCGATGTCTGTAGTAATAAAATCTCAAATTGTGAGGCGGGCCGCGCGAAGCAAACACAATACTTACAGTATTGTTCTCCAATGGTCAAAATGCGGTCAAATGTGGTCAAAGAGGCCGCAATCGACACGACCGACCCTGCCCGACTGAAACTTGGAAAAAGCGCACACAGGAACTGAAGAATAAGTATGACGGACGGCCAAATAAAAGTAAGTTTGTTAATCACAAATGAACCACGCAAAGAATGTGGTTAGCTGCCCGCTGCTCAGTTTAGTACTAAACTCGCTGTCATGACCGCGTCCACGCCTCTGTTCCGAGTCGACGAGGCGTGTTGAATTCGCCCAGCAGAGGTCTCTCTCTATCTCTCGCGCGCGGGCCCGCGAGCTGACCGCTGGTCAGCGTCCCTGGAGCCGGAAAGCGAGGTGTCCCTTGCCATCCCCCAGGGCACACTGACGAGCCGTAGTAGTACGTGTGAGCGTGACTCGAGGGAGTGAGGACTGAGGAGTGTGGATTCGCGGGACACCCAGTCACCCACCAAAGGTTTGTGGCGGAGCGCAGAGCAGACAGCCGGATCCGATTGACTGAGACTATCGGAGAAGACGAGGGCCCAAGCTGTCCGCCGGTGCCGATCCTGTGCTCCCGGTCCGTTCCGGCTTCATGAACCGATAGAGTACCGTATCCATTCCACGTTAGCGCAGCACAGCGCCTGGATCGATCGAAAAAAAAAGGGGTCCCCGCGCTGCGCTCGTAAAAGGTTTGCTTGGTTGGTTCGTCACGCGGAAGAACAAAATCCGAAAGAGGTCTCGACGACCGAGACTTGATTTGGTTTGGATGAGGCTCCTCTGCTCCTCTCGCACATCAGCATGCAGGAGCAGGACGTGGTGCCCTATCCGAACAGCATAAAGATCGCGCGCGCGGCGTCACGCGTTGCTGTCGCGAGGATCGCTCGCGGCCTTATCTGCCTGCTAGTAGCACTAGTAGTACTCTGCTCGATCGTCCGGCGTCAGCTTTCAATATTATCGTCATCACATTCTCGATCGGTCCCATAGAATAGAAGAGAGATCCTTTGCCACGTCGAAAAGTGGGATGGGATGGATATGGATGGCTGAACAGGAGTTCCGATCCTGTCCAGACGAACCCACACCGAGAGGAGTTCCAGCAGGGTCCGGATAGCTATCGATGATGCGTACAGCCTACCCTGCCATATACTACTACTTAGCACCGGAGGAGATTTGGCAGCAGCGAGATCGATCCGTCTCGTCCAAATCTCGCTGAAAACAATGCTGCTACGGCCGGCGGGTGAACGGAACCGGAACTGGAAGTTGTGTATTGCAACTTGGTGCCTGCCTACGCACGCGCCGGTTAATTCGGGCCTCTGCACAAAATCCGTATCTGCCGACCACACGTCAGGGTCGGCTCGATAGGCCGGCGCCACCACATCCTACTACTAGTACATTCCCTTGCATGTATAGTAGCTACCTTCTGACAGACAGCTGCTGTTCCAGCGGAGCGGACCGTCTTAGTTTAATCTACTAGTACTAGTACTGGTACTACTGCTGCAAGTGGTGGCGCGATCGAGCGCAAACCGCCCTCCTCCAACCACCAGCTGCACTGCACTGCGCCGCACCCCTTGATCTTGATCCATCGGCAGGGCGGCTGGCGCACATGCATGGCAGCCGGGACCCGGGAGAGGGGGGTGTTGACTTGACCGACTCTCCCTCCCGGCCGGCTACATCGATCGCACGCAGTGGCCAGTGGCTGGCGAGGCGGCGCCTGGCGGCGGCAGACACGCTAGCTTAGCTGGAGATGAAAACGTGCCGTGCATCCGGCAATTCTCTTCTCTTCATATCTAATTCTTTATTAATCTTCCCTGAACCTCACGATCTTCTTCAGAAGGTTCGGTCATTCCCGTCGTGGTGTCTTGGATTCGCTTATAGTACTACTAGTGTTACTAGTCGCCAGCCAAGCCAACACCGACTGAATCACCGGCATAATCTCAAACTGGAGCACGCACGTCAATCCGCCTGTCTGGTTCATTGGACCGAGCGGTTCAAATATCTTGTTCGTGGATGCCTGGATGGACATTTTATATATTGTCCACAGGGATTTTTCAGGCATACTTTGGTTGCAGTGGCACTATAGACTTTCAGTCGTAGTACTTTTTTTTTTCGAGTAATACTTTCAGTCGTACTCGTACGCAATTCTTCCTTCGCTTTTAGTACTTACTACTAGCTCAGAGCTGGCAACAACGAACGACTTCACTAATCGTTTCTGTGAATTTCTCCGCGACTAGTAGTAGTGTAGTAGTGTGTCACAGACCACAACAGCTACTCGAAACTCTGCGTTATACTACTAGCTAGTACTAGTATACTAGATGTTCTTTTGCACGCTTAAAATGACACAACAAATTCAGAACACCGCCCCCATACAGGGGAAGTCTCAACTGCCAAGCTGCTGAAAGAGACAGACGTTTGGCCTCTCTGAAGACCCCAAACTCAGAACAGATACCTAGAGATGTAGTACTTGGAAGAATTGGGAGCGCTGGTCTTGTTGACGCCCAGCCAGTGCTGCATGTGCACCCCGATGGCGTCCAGGTATTGGCTGCTCCGGCCATGAAAGCCGACCACCTTCCCCTCCGTGGTGGCAGAGCTGAAGTAGCTCCCGATCTCGTCGCCGAAGGGCCCGTACTTCCCGCGGCAGCTGACGAAGGTGATTGAGCGCAACACCCTGGGTCCTCCTTCCACGCAGGTGTTGTAGTAGCCGTAGACGCAGGTCAGGACCTCGTGCGGGTACTCGAGCTTGATCTGCACGATCGACGACATGTGCATAATTTCGATGAGAAACTAGGCAAAATCTGCTCCGATCTCGACCTCAAAAGGAAGGGAAATCGCTAAGGCAATTAAGTCTGCTTCCCCAGTTAGTATTACGTACTCACCCTGTGTGTTATCTGGCCACCATTTCCATGCTTTGCGGACCAGACGGACTGCCCGCTCCTGTCATACTCGATCTGAATAGACCTGATGAGATCTGCTCTCGTGACGTAGATCTGCTTCACTCCCGTGTAGACTCCATCGTCCCATGGCTTCCCTCCTTCCCCACCCCACGGTCCTGGGCCTACCGGCACCGGCTCTTTCACCACGCCATACGTAACCTGCCGCGGTAGTACTGCAAGCGCACCGAACTGCGCGTCCGATGCTGGATCAGGAGATCCCTGTGGAAGCACCTTCCCTTCCAGAACATGAACTCCAATGCTGTCGATGTACCACCCTGCCCTGCCGTGGAAGCCTACGATCCTTCCCTCGGTTAAGCAGCTGGAGAAGAAGGTGCCGTGCTCGTCCCCGAAGGGTCCGTGGATCTTCTTCGTCGTGTGGAATGTGATGGATTTTACCACAGTTGGGCCCATGATCATCGTCGAACCAAAGTGACCGGTTATGTGAGTCAAGATCTCCGATGGGAAATCGAAAATAACCTGCCACAAAGAAAGAATCCACACGATGTTTTCGTTAATTGGCAATCGAAATGACACTGAAACTGCATGCATCGTCACCTTTTCAGGCCTGGCTCCCCCACTGACCCCGCGCCTATCGCCCCATATCGCCTGCCCGTTCCGGTCGTAGAGAACCTTCATCGAAGATATTCCCAGTCCCCGCGTCAAATTGATTTGCCGGACACCAGTGTATATCCCGTCGTCAAATATGGTGCCGCTAGTTCCACCCCAGGGACCAAATCTCTCTGGGGTGCTTATAATCATGCTCCCGTCGTCCGAAATGAAACTAGGAATGGATACCATCTGCGTGCAATTCACAATTTTATAATTGAATGGATACCATATTATTGCAGCTGTAACGTAACTTTATGATTACAAAAAAAAGAAACAGGGTTCACCTAAAAAAAAAACCAAAACAGGGTGATAAGGTCTTACTAATCTTCTGAACATAATTTCTAAGTAACAAAGTTCAGTTAGTCGTACCCTGTTGCAGACAACTCCTTCCCTAGACGGATTAGGAGGATGCGACTGTTCCTTCGCTGCAAGAACCATGTCATGCCCAGCACTGCCATCTGTGTACCTGTGGCCATTCCTGTCATAAGAGCTTGTGATGCTTCGAAGTGCGGGCCACGGCGCACCGGACAGGTTGGTGTTCTTGGTCTCTTTGTTCTGATGGCAGCCTATGGAGTGGAGACAAGACCCGGATCGGCCGTGAAAGCCGACGATCCTGCCACTGGACACCGGGAGTGAGAAGAACGTCCCCTGCTCAGTCCCGAATGGCCCGTACTTGGAGCAGTTGCTCTCAAAGGTTAGCGACCTGATGACCACTGAAGTCCCAACTGCACCGTAGCAGCCACTGATTGACGTGAGAACTTCACGTGGGTAGTCAAGTTTCACCTGTTGGGAAGGCACATTTTAGCGGTATTAAGGTCCCAAATACCGATCAATACTCCCACCAAAATACTGATAAGTATTTTAAGGATAGTTTAATACTTTTATTTTTATTTAATTAATCATTTTAAGTAATTTTAATTTTATTAATACCTTTATGGGCCGAAAATATGACTCCTAAATGGAAAAATTGTTGACAATAATGATTAATAAAAAAATAAATTTATATTATTATTAAGTAATAGTAATAATATAACTAATTAATATTATATTTTTGTTTCAATATTACCCATAATAAACAAAGTACTACCCACTACTGTTATGTGGTACCAGATAAACCTTTATCGTTAGATCTTCAGTAACTATAGATATTTTTAACATTAAAACCGCTCAATTTTAATTAGTGATAGCGTTGCTTTGTACTATTAGCATTATATCATTAATTATTAGAATCAAATTACCACTTCATCGTCTAACTAAAAACTTTCTATGTAAGCGGTACTCAAAATGCTTTGAATACAGTTGTATATCTTAGCAGGAGGTTATCCAACCGAACCTGATCGGTTTTCGAGTCTTCACTCCCAGGAGTGCCATGCTTCTCTGACCAGATTGAGCTTCCTTTCATGTCATACTCGATCTGTATGGAACCAACGGCAGCACCATGGGTAACGATGATCTGGCGTACCGCAGAGTTTATACCATCGTCCCAAGGGTCTCCTCCTAGACCTCCCCACGGCCCGACCATCGTCGTAGTATTCTTCCTGGTTAAGCCTTTGAAGCTCTGCAGCTCGCAGAACATGAACAAGTTAAGTTTTTGCCCCAGAAGAGAAAGGAACCAAAAATCTGAAAGCTAATCCAACTCAATTAGTCTCATGATCGATGTGGTAAATCTATAAATCAGAATTGTTTTAAAGAATTGTGTCTTGTAGATTGCTGAAGTGTCTATATCTTGTTTAAGATGCTAATCTAGTTCCATAAATAAGTCGTTCAGAAACTGTAAGCAGACCAGCCATCTCAATATGTTAACTTCTATTTAGAAAAATTCCAGAGACTCCAAATCAGCTCAATCTTGCAACTTGTTGCTTCGTTATAAAAAGTAGGTTCTCAGAACACTTGAATACGTCAAAGAACGGTCATTCTTTGTTTGGCAACCGATCAACTAGCTTGAGCACATAGATAAACATAGAAACAACTCCATGAAGGAAAAGCAAGAAGGTACCATGTTCCGTCGTCCCGAAACACCTGATTGACACGGAGAAATAAGATTGCCCAAACCAGTTCTTGGTGGTGACGCATAAGCTTAGCAAGACATGAAACAGTGAGCAGCCTTTTTATAGAGGAACCGGTGGAACGGGGGCAAGCACCACAAGCTGGCAGCAGCACGGACGGTTGAAGAAACCGGAAAGGCACAAGGCGAGAACTCGATTCGCTGACCAATAACGATTCATTCATCACTCGCTACACGGGCAAAAAAAGATGCGTAAAGAAGGGCTCGCTCTCAAATCTTACTTTTATGTGACTTACAGCCAACTTAGAATAATTCCCGGCGTTCACGACGGAGAATTAAAGAGGACACGAGCAGCCGCTTTTTCCTTCCGTAGTTATATTTGTTTAACTCTGGTCCCAGGTTCGGGTTCTGTTCTAAAAGTGTGCTTAGCATCGAATGGGCTTAAATACTGGGGATTTTAATATTCATTTCAAATATGTAGCAGCTGTTTCAACCCCTAATTTCCATGCAGGGGTCTGTTATTATTCTTTTTTCATTCATCAGAAAAACTATGCTACACCTGAAAATCAGGCACACAATACACGATAAAGAGGGCTAAAACGGAACACCACCCAGAATAGAACATCGTTCCCATATGTACATGCTTTGCTAAGTATACGGAGGGGAAGGGAACAGCATTTGAAACAACGAAACAGAAATGTACATCCCTCTTTCACAGTACACGACTGCAGTTGCTGACATGGTGCCAAGTCGACGCAGGGGATGGTTCTCGGGATTTGTATAAATTGCTCTTCCCCAAGATAACAGGTGCCAAATAGCCTCGAAAAGGTGGTAGCCTTTCTGAAGAGCTGCGCCTTACTTGCTCAGAAAGGCCTTCAAAGAAAATGGTGGGTAAGAATCCTGCTCCAAGAGTTTCAGATGTCACGGTGCAGTATGATGTTAAGAAGAGTAATGAAATTAAAACTGTTGCAGGGATAGTATCCAGAAGAACTCGTAATAACAAGAAAAGGGACGCACAAGCAGCCCATCGAAAGATGAGCCTAGCCAATACTGTGAAAATCTATGAGATGAGCAGCCACCAGAAATGAATTTCAAGAATACATGACGTGGAATCAAGATCACAAGTAACCCGGGTGCTACCTTGTCAACTTCCTGTTGTAGATATTGTCTAACCACAGCCGCTTGCTGTACCACTCTCTCCAATGATGAATATGCTGGTAGATTAGCATGTGCTGCCAATCATCATGAGTGGAAGATCAGATTTAGATCACAGCAATATCAGGTCATGTAAGGGCCAAGCAGGGTTTGTTCAAACATACCAAGGACAGCACGATTCAAACCATCAGCTACCTTCTGTCTGTATTCTGGGCTAAGTAGATAAAACATAGGAGACTTCTCAGGCTCTTCATATGCTAGCAGGGCCATAAAGTCCTAAAAACCAATGGAGATTTTAATGTTCTTCTATAATTTGAACATACAAAATACATGACCATGTTCTCTGTCTGCGCGATAAAATAATGTGTTTCAACTCTCGGAATGGCACTTTATTATTTCAATCATCCCTAATAGTTTTCTTTTTACCCACAGCCTGAAATTATTATTGATACAGCCCACTATTTGGAATAAAGTTCAATGCAAAAATCGTGCCAATATTTCTAGCTAGATTTATTTATCCTGGAGATGGGTAGATCATTCAGTGGCATTCCAGCCAAACTTTTTTATACCGAAAAAGACCTAGGGCTACAACAAATTCCTGGCTGTTTGTTATCAAAGATACAGTAATGTTTTGCTAGTATATCCACAAAACCAGAATATTCATAACTGATGAAAATATCTCAGCTTGGAGAACAGGAAAGGAAACTTCATTACTATTAAATTTACAAGTTCAACCTAAAGGCCTATAGAATTAAAAGGAAAGACTACCTCTAGTTTCTCCACATACTTGGGAACTTTCCCAAATGATGTCAACCTTTTCTGGCCAAACTCAAGAGCTCCTGTACTGTCAGTGAAAACAACTGAACGATCAGACCACATAACAAGAACAATCAAACCATGTAACGATATGGATTTCAAATACAATTTTGTGAGTACACACCACTTCCTGGCGCGAACTAGCTCAATGAAGTGAAGACTTAAAAGATCAAAATGTAAATCCATATCATTCTCCAATAGTTTAGGTGCCAACTCTTCAGTTAGCTCTATGGCCTTCAGGGCATTCCCTTCTAGGACAAAATTTAAAATAGCTGAACAAAATTTAATGTAGAGCATTAGATGATGCAGACAAAAAGGAATGTACAATATTCACATTAAGGGTTGCCAGACTTGCACTGTCATGATTCACGATAAATTAAAAAAAATTAAATACATTGCGAACACAATTATTTTTGTCAGGGAATTAAAAAGTTACTATATCCGATTCCACAAATAAAAGATATAAAAAAAAGTTACAATTAAATATCTGAACTCACTTGAATTGGGATTTTTTTTATATAAAAAAGAATTGCATGATATAAAGGGAATGCCCATTTTTCATCTTAGCAGCAGGAGAACCTAGCCCCCAGGCTGAGTACACATTAGCAAAATGAATAGGTAACAAACACACCCACTTTTATTGATCTAATACATGTCTAATGTTCTGTAATATTAAGTAGGGCTTACATTTAAACTAGTATGCAAATAAATACACCAGCCCAGTAGTGCAGAGTGATTAGTGATAATAAATTACAGTAGCATGTATTTTGAACAGAGATGGTTCCAGAGGGTTGATGCAGAAAAACCACTTCAATTAGCAGAATTAGTTGACAATACTCGCTACAATGATATTTTTTGGGGGTTCCTGAGCGAGAACACGTAGAATTGATCATGGACTCATAGTTGTGTTGCAATTATACTATCAACATAAAAATCATAAGGGTGGATGGAGTATTCAGGAATACAAAGATCTGAAAGTAAAAATAAAGTGGACTGTGTGTAAACTAGAAGTCCTCAATCAATAGGCATAAGAGTGTTTACACACGCTAACAATAAATACATTCCCTAAATTATATAAATAAAAGATTCATTATGGAGCTGCAAATAAATACCTTTACGTTTATCGACATCCGTACTGTAATCAACAGGTAACTGCAACCCAGTGCTGGATACGAATACCTCGGCTGTCTCTTTAAAGCAGTTATGCATAAGATAAGACAGCACTATGTTGCGAACATCGCTGTCACTGACAGACTGCAGTTGGGAGAAATATCTGTAAGTAACATAACATAACCGAAGAAAAGGAAGGACACAGTTCATGGTGAATGAATACCATAAACATTGATATTGCATGATTGATTCAGCAGTAAGGCAAAGTCACACACTGATATACCTAATATTAACCATGTATCTATTATCTAATGGTGTAGGAGGAATTATTCAAGGGAACAAACAAACTGAATGAGTCATGGTGTGGTGGTGATCAGGTCACATGGACTGCTAGTGACCCGCCAGGGTTTACAAATCTGGTCAAAACCAGTCTGGTTTTCAGAGCTTTCGGAAAAACCAGACCGGTCCGGTTATGTCGGACGACCGGTTTATCGTAAAAACCGAGTCAAATTACTGTAGCAAAAATGGTTTTCGATGGTTTTTCTGGGAAACCGACCCAATTTTTTCGATTCTGGCTTTCTCGATAAAAACAATAAGGTGTGATCACCGCGAACCTAGTTTGATGGGTTTGCGGGACGTGGGACGACGTTGGAAGAAAAAAAGGTTCAAAGGGGGTATATCTCTGCCGGACAAATTTATAGGATTTGGTCCACGAATCTCAAGATTTGGGTTCGCTGAACCCAGATGAAAGAGGAGTCGAGAGTCGCGTACCCATAGATGAAGGAATATCACTGCATATTCTATGCCAAAAAAGGGTAAAACAGTGGGCTCCACACAAAAAACATTCCATCGTCTTCCACTCTTCCTCTCTCGTAGATCTTTTGCATCCGCTCCCCGTTCCATAGAGCACAGAACGCAGACGTCTCTCCCCCTCCACCTCGAGCTGACTACTCCGGTGAGCTCCTATCTCTTGCCGTGCGCCCCCTCCCTGTCCCACCTGCCCAGATCTTCTCCAACCCAAACTCAAATCTACTGTTCCGCGCCATGACCAAACAAGGACGGGGTCGGTGAACCATCCTGAAATCAGGATGACAACCCCGAACGCCCCCAACTCCGAATTAGGGATGATGATTCCGGTTCGGAGTTCGCAGCACCAAACCCGAATCTGGTGACTATTTGAATTTTTGGCCAGCAACACAATTCAGGAAAAGCATTTGGCACTAGTAATTGTCCAGCTTTCAGGTTCCATCTATATATACAGATAATAAGGCATGGTTCTTTTGTGTCGGCCTTTAGCCTTCTACCGTCCTTTTTTTTTTTTTGCGATTAGCCTTCTACCGTCTTAATATTGCAAAAGGGCACAACTATTAGACACTTTCTTTTGTTTCAACGAATAAATACAAACTCTAAGAAATACGTGCTACTAGTTCAACTCTTTCTAATCAGCAGCCGATTGTTGAGCACAGAATTGGATTGTCTGCAGCATTGCCCCCAATAGTGTGACTCACCAAACAGTCAACATCAAGGAAGGTTGGCCGCATGCCGTCTCTGTTATGGTGCAGACAACCAACCCCTCAAACTTATCTAGATCTCTTTTTTACTGCAACCCTAACACAATCGAATCCTCGGAGCCCAATCATTCCAAATTTCCAGGAGGAAACCAACCTTTTTTGGAAGCAAATTGAAAAACCCATCGTAGCCCATTCATAAACCGAGTCAGTAGCAAAACGCAAAGCCATAGCAAGATTTCTAACGCAAACAGAAACAAGTTCACCGGATCTATACAAAAGGAGGGGCTTAACAAATAAAACAAAAACAAAGACAGCACACAAGTGCAGGGGAGGGTGATTGGGTGGCTGTAGAGAGTGTCTTACGACGTTCTCATAGAGACGGGGATCCAGGTCCATCATGGCAGAGCAGAGGGGAAGAGGCTGGCGCCGGGATGCGGAGGAGAAGGGCGGAGGAGGCGGGTGCTGCCCGCTGCTGGGTTTTGGGGGAGCCGAGCGGGATCGAACTCCTCGGCAGTCGCTCGGCTGGCAGTCGACGCAGCAGTCGGCGCGGCAGCTCCGCCCGTTTTCCCCACGTCGAATCCAGCGGCTGGCAACTCCCTTCCACATATACGCCCGGTCGCGGCAGCGCTGTCATGGCAGGGGAAGCCCAAGGCAACGGCCCAATAAACAGTCCGCTAGCTCGCCCCTACTACTGGTTCTCTCGTTCCCGAAGGAATTACATTGCCAATTTACTCCCTCGGTGTCAAGTAGAAAAAAAAATATTTAGAACAAAGTTTCGATCAAACATTAAAAATATAAATTATAAATAATTTTTAAATTATTGTATTTAAAAATATAAAAACTATACGAGTAGATTCATCTAAAAAACACTTTCATAAAATTATACATATATTCTTTTTAATAAATATATTTATCAAAAAATAGAAGTCAAAGTTATGTTTTAGAGACTATGTTATTATCATAAACTATTTTTTTTTAATAATGCAGGGAGTACGGTGAAAGTTCCTTTAGACCAGCCAGTGAAGTTATGAAATTCGACTCTATTGTGGAATGTGCTGGTACGATCTGTGTCTTAATTTTTAGATGTTATGATTATAAAAACTAGATCGTGGAAGCATGAAGCAAGGGGCAAACAAAAACGCCCGGGCTCCCGGCCGCTGATCCGTACCAAGGAAGTGGCCAGCTCATCACGTCCAAGATGTTCAGAACGGTAGATAGATTACATACAATCTGTTAAACCTCACTGCGTTCTTACGGGGCATGAGATGACGTAAACCCTATAGAACCCACCTCATTAGTTTTGGATTTTACAATGTAGTATCCACTGTACCTTTTTAATACTGAAAAACATGATCACTGTAATTGCGGACAAAATAAAGAATGGTACAAGATATCCTCAAGAAATGACATAAATTTTATGGCACAAGATATACCGGACATAACCCTATACACTCCACAGGGGAGACCTATACTTCTGTAAATACAATCAAGGCCGGCTCCCTAGCATTGCAGTTATGTTACAAACAATAGGATGGACAGACAATGTATAAAAGCAATGCTTTCCCTGTAACCATCCGCAGCATCCAAGGGGTGGCGTGTGTTGTGTTCTGTAGGGAGTTCCTATCTACCCTTTATTTCTTAATAATATAATGATAAACAACTCTCCTGCGTATTCGAGAAAAAAACAATACAAATATCCTTCATGATGTGGAATTACTCTAACTAGTGTTTGCTCGTTTCCATACAATAACTGTACCATCTGAATCTGATGAAGCCAGCAAATTTTCCCCATGATTCCAGGCCACACCAATGACTGGCGAACCATGTCCCTTCAGGAATACAAAATGTACGGTTGGTGTGTACAAAATCTCAATGACTGAATAGAGAAATTTAAGATTTAGCAAAAAGAGTAAGCATGACGTGTACCTGTAGTTTGTTCATACATGAGTTCTTTGGGCGTGCCAGATCGTAGAAGTAAACATTTCCATCCTCACTACCAGTGACTTGATGCACAGAAGAAAACATGTCAACTAAACTATATTTGGTATAGAGTCTTGTTTTGTGTAACAAAAGAAAAGGCTAAAGAATGGAACATGGTAGATTTGTTCCCATAACTGCTAACAAAACTATTTTTTTTATAGACATCAGTCCTACAATTCTTTTATAAAAGATGACAAAATATTTGTTCAGGAAAGACATTATTTCCTACTCACCTATGAACTCTCCTTTCTCAAGGGAAAGAAGAGGACAGAAAGAAGCACGATTACTCTGCACCCGTGAGGCCAGTTTTAGGGAGCATAGGAGAGTCAAATATCCCTTAGCATCTGTTGCAATGCTGAAATGACAACAATTCAAATATTATATGAAACTAGAAAATCAACCATAGCATATACTGTTATAGAGTCAGCACACCTGAAGAAAGATAGGTTTCCATCTTGGGCACAAGAAAGAAGTACTGGACAGCGTGCTACCAGAGAGAAGGTTCGATACTGTATCGTTGTAATGGGGGATTTGGTCTTACTGGTCTTGTTCTTGTGAGTTCTTGATAACGACCCTGAATGTGAGTTCACACTGACAGTATAAATGAGACCCTGCACATTTCATCATTTCAAAATTATGAACGTCATATAATCATCTAAATAATTGACAAGTTAATTATTGGATACCTGTGCGTCACCAGCAAAAATAAGCTGCCCAGTGTGATCAACATCCAAAGCTGTAACCGCATCATCAAATGTAAGCTTGCTGATTACTCTCCCAGTGCTAAAATTTATTGCCTATGTTAGAACGAGAAATGGATCACAAATTGGGTAAAAACAAGATCTAGAAAGCAAGGGGAAGTGCAGGTCATCCTCCACAATTTCACATTATTCCTATGCTAATCAATTACACAGTAGGGTGTATCATTTATATATAAAAAAAGGAAAAAAGAACAGATTTGTTTGCTTTCCACTGAAATTGAACATCAGAGAAATCAGAGGAGAGGATCAAACTGCAAGCAAGAAGTGGAGAGAAGCAGCAGTATAAATTGTCCAGATATGGGAGCAAAAGGTAGGCGATTTACATTGATTTCCCTGTTTGCGTTGCCAACTAATAGCAAATTATTGTTCACCTGCAACAAAGCAGTGCAGAAGAAAACACAGTAAATAGCTGATGATGCCATACAGAAAACTAGTTGCAGTAGAGGTATAGGCAAACACCACGAGTGAATTAACTGAAATGATAGGCAATCATGGGTTACACATAGTTGAAACTTACAGGATGAAAGCAGATGCATAACTGGGAAGAAACTCCATACACAACCCTGATACATGTGCCTTTAGAAATCTCCCATACCCGAACAGTTTTATCCAGAGAGCATGAGGCTATGTACTGATTATTAGATGAAAAATCAAAATCTGTAATGTGGTCAGAATTTGAAACTCGCAGTCATGACACTGGATAAAAAATGAAGAAACTATAGGACACTAACTCAAAATTATACTGTCAAATTCAAAAGTATTGCAACCTTGTAACCTTTTTTTTCAGATACCTAAAACTCATTCAATTGGTAGCTTTATTACTCCTGTACTAATTTTATACACTCAGCGACACAGGGCATTCTTCAAGGGGACAATACTGTTTCTACCCTTGCTCACGGTTCCAGTGTTGATTTTGCCCCTACTAGGGGTAAGGTGCTGCTTCGATTTCAAAAAGCGGGGGTAAAAATGATAAGTTATAAAGCGGAGGGCAAAGTCAACATTGGAACTGTAAACAAGGGTAAAAATAGTAATGGCCCTTCTTCAAGACCATAGGAGCATCTATTATTGATATCAATCAACTAACTCAACTAGGGGTGTCATGAGGTATTGGCAACAGAATGAAAAACATTGGACGTGCAGTAAGATTTTTCTTCATGTTGGTTGTGAAAACTGAAAAATGAAGGCAGCCACGAGGGAATAATTCTAGAGCACAATATGTGTGGTCTAACCTGCTATATCTTTAGAATGTCCAATCAACTTCCGAAGAACAGATGGTGGCTCAGAAACCTGGCATATAGTCAAACTGCCGTCTGCAGCACCATATGCAAGCAGATCGGAACTTGCACGGCCAAATTTCAATATTGTAACTGCCAAAGGTAAACTCAGTGAGCCATGAGCATGCTAACTGGATAAATCAAATAGAGCACTTGACCGCTGAAAGAGAAAAAAAGTGCATGACCGCTAGAATATAACCTGATGCTTTGCAGTTGTCAAATATGCAATGCATTCCAACAAATGAGTATGCGGGTTCAGCGAATCTGACATGCCGCTCAGGATCACTCTGCTTTGAGCTGATACTTATAGTGCGACTTAATGCACCACTGTTACTTCTCAAATCCTGCATCAAACATGTTACATCAGAATTAGCAGCAGCTTTGTTTCTGCATCAACAGGCATCTTTTCCATAGAAGCATTCAGTTATCCAGAAAACCTCTGGGTGAAAAATCCAGTGATAAGAAAACTCGATAGTATGTGGAAAACAAAGAAGTTAGATAATACAAACCCGTAAAGAACTCCAACTGTCTGCCTCAGAGAATGTAGCAGGTCCGGGAGAGGGAGCCCATCTTCCACTGGTGAATTACCAATTTACAGTACCGCGTTGTTAGATTTCATCCTACCTAATTCTCTGATAGTGCTACATGGTGAAATGATTAAGGTTGAGAGGACTCTACAGCTACTGAGCAAGCATAGCCAAAAGCTAACAAGGCAACACACAAGCCTCACAACATTGTTCTCAATTTATATTGGTTACATACATGGAAGGCAGACGAGGAGGCAGCAAAATTAAAGAAGGGTCACCAACCTGTTGCTAGGAGTACTGTAGGCGCTGCCGCCGTCAATGCGCCGGAGGAGGAAGTTGCGGTAGGCGACGTAACCCTTGCCGTTGCAGCGCCAATCCTGCACGCAGCATCACCGAACCAACCCACCAAATTCATGCTTTCCGCAGAGCGAAATGTGACACCATTGCAGGAATCCAGAGACAGGGTGCCTACCATTCGGTGTTGGAGAGCGGAGAGGGGCTTGCGACGGAGCAGGAGGCGCCGGAGGGCAGCGTAGTCAGCGTCAGGGCGGGAGGAGGAGGGCGTCGGGGGCTGGAGGACGCAGCTCAGGAAGTCGGGGTCGGTGGGCATGGACGGAGTGGCGGGGCGCTCGGAGGAGGCGGAGGCGATGACGGAATCGGCGGCGGCCATCGTTTTACCTCCGTCTCGCCGGCAGCGTGCGAGCTGCAGGCGCGCTTCCGGAGGAGAGAGAACAGGGAGGGGGAGGGGAGCTTGGATCTTGGAGGAAATTCTCGGGCGGGCGGGCGGCCGGCCGTGGTAACAGGGACGAGCATGAGCTGGCAAAAGAAGTCGTACATTCATGAACTTTGTACTATCATTTTTCTTCCAGATCATATTAATAAGCAATTTAAGCATGATGATAAACCTGCAAGCTCACTGATAAGGAAGATCCCTCAAATCAATTCTAGGAGTGTCAAGTCATATCCTTTTTTGGATCCTAGGTTTTCTTAAAAACGTGTTTAAAAATAAAAAATTTCTTGTTTCTAAACAAAAACTAGATGTGACTGTTTGAAGACTAGTGTTTATAAATTGAAATACAATTTTTTAGTTCATCCTTCAGTTTCAATGAATTCATGTCATAATTATAAAAAGATCACTAAGGTTAGTAGGTTGAAAACACTGGTAATGCAAAATTCTTGGTTTATTAGAAACTGAAAATGAGTTTTTAGAAACAGGGGAATAAAGATTTATTTGGAACCATTTCGGTTTGTAGAAACTGACATTTAAGAACAACTCCAATAATTACTTAAATAGAGTAACTAAACTCAAATATAGGTATTATTAACAAAAACATATGTCCAACAGATACCTATTTGAGCTTCTTAAATCTAGCTACTCCCAATACCGTAATTCTCGTTAGCTACATATAGCTACTCCATAGGTACGACCAATCCAGCGAAAATTGCCTTTCTCCCAAGCGAATCCATCTTCCGTGCTAGAATCTTGGTCCCGTGCGTCAAATCAATGATCACCGTGGCCTGCTGCTTGAAGGTGCCATGTGGGGCGTTGGAAAGTCGAGAGCTAGTCCCGACGCTGCATTGGAAAGTCGAGAGCTTGTCGCGTTGCTCCCATGGTTGCCATTATCGCTGTTGGGCAAGCTCAGATGATTCGATACAACTCAACAACTGTATGGCCCATAAACAAGATGACGTGATTGATTTTTTAATAAAATAGCAACTTAAAATTGGGAACCGTTGAAGACGGGTATTTTTGGGTGTGTTCAAATCAGCCTAGAGCGGCTGCAGCTGCGGCTGTTATAATTGTCTGCTACAGTATTTGGAACTAAGGGCTGCACAGCTCAGCATAAACATCTGATCCGATCAAAGCCTTTTCATCTACCTATACTAATTACCTACTACCTAAATAAGTCATTAGGTAGTATATTTTTAAGTATCCGTTGGAGATGCTTTAAGAAACTATGATCCAAAATGCCTTAAATGGTTGAACCTCCCGCGAAACCGTATTTCTTTCTTTATGCATACATTGAGATGGTTTTACTTGTTTAGTGTCTGATCTAAGCACTTTTTTCCGGCAAACTCTAAACACTTTTGTTGTGCATACTCTTAGGTAGAAGAATACTAATACACTCCTCTGTTCTTAGAATATTGTTCTAGTGGACTTCTAACATCCCGTTCATCTTATTTGAAACTTAATTCTAATGTATACATTTTATAAGTCATGATCAAATACCTTTGTTGATAGAACAAATTTTGATAAAAATATATTATATTTATTATCTTTTTTAATAACATGAATGATTAAAGTTGATTTTAAAAATCAACAGTGTCAATATAACCAATGCTAAAACAAGTAGCAAAACCAGCCAAGTGACAGAGATCTCGCGGGAAAAAAGACGGTTTCAGGGGTCACGGGCAAAGCATCGACCGGTTACAACGTCGAAGCGCGAGATGATTCCTATCTGCCGGCTGCACGCGGTGAAAGTCAAACCGGGCGATACTAGAGATGTGTTCGACAGCGATTATAAAACTGATTATGTAAATAAATTATATGTCATAAGTAATCTTGTACGTCAAACATCTAAAATTTATAAATGATTATGATCACAATCATCTATAGGCTACTTTAAATTATATAATTATTAAATATTTAATAGCCATAATTATTTAGAGACTATAATCTATTTACATAATCAACTTAATAATCCTCGTCAAAAACAGCCTAGTAAGTCGATCTGCTCGCTCGATAACAGAGTATCTATGTGCACAACAAGTCGGCAATTCACACTTGCACAGTCCACCCACAGTCAGAGGTTTGCAATTAAACTTTGCTTCTGTATGTATGCATGTATACACAACGACGACAGAGAGTCAGAGTCGTCGAGCCACTCGATCGTACTACAGTACTATAGCATAGGCAGCGACACCGCTTGAATCATCCGAGGCTTGGTACGTCCTATCGTAGTGTAGGAGGACGCCTAAGTTATTTCATTTAGGAATCACCAATCAATGCACTACTATCAATCACAAATCCATGGCGGCCGTCGCGTGGTCGGATCGGAGTCGAAGAAGAGTCAGACTCAGAGTCACCGGTCGGAGTAGTAGGAGTCGTCCGTGGGGTGCCAGTACCTGTTGGTGAACCACACGGCGTCGGCGGCCAAGTCGGTCCCGTCCTGGTTCCGGTGCCAGGTGTAGTAGGCGTGCGTCCGGTTCTTGATGTCCAGGATCGCGTGCCCGAAGCTCGCCTCCCGGAACGCCGAGTAACTCGGCTGCGGCTGAGACATGCTGCAGCAGCCAACAAATAATAGCTCTCGTTTATATTCAGTTTCGCGATATATCCCTGACTAGGTGCGATGCGATGCTGAGACATGCGGCAAGTAAGGTCATCTTCTTCAATTCTTACTTGGTGGCCAGCCCTTCCTGGTTCCCTCCGTCGCCGATGGTGACGTAGACCGGCGCCGACTGGTCAGGGACCGGAGTGCACAGCCCGTTCACCACGTTGTACGCCACGTTCGAGATCCTATGCTGCACCCGAGAAATAGAAACAGAGCTTCGTTGGCTTTCATATAAAAAAAAAAAGGAAACGCCGTGTATATCGATCGAACGAAGAAATATACTAGTACGTGCGTACCGTCCGTTCGTAGGCGTGCACGTGCCCAGCGAACACGACGTCCACCTTGTACCTGACGAACCACGGCTCGTACATCACCCGCATGGTCTCGCCTTCCATGTAGTGGTAGTTGTAGCTGTTGTACCACGGAGCGTGCATCAGCACCATCAGCCACGGCGTCTCGCTTCTGTTCACCTTGGGAAACTCCGCTTCCAGCCACTTGTACTGAGGAGTGTATTTTCCTGCGAATGAACAAAATCATGCATGCTCATTTCTCTCTCTCTCTCTCTCTCTCTCTCTCTCTCTCTCTCTCTCTCTCTCTCTCTCTTTTTCTTTTTCTTTTTCTTTTTCTTTTTTCCTGATGTGCTATCTCTCTCTCTTTCTCTCTTTTTCTTTTTCTTTTTTCCTGATGTGCTATAGTAACTATCAGAAGATCTTTTTTAAAGATAAAAGGAAATAAAGCGTACAGTAGCACAGGTGTTGTTACACATACATTGATACATACCGTATGACGAATACGACGCCAGTACGATGATGTAAGCAGAAGCCCTCTTCACTGAATACCAGTAAGGCGCCGTGCTACCGGAAGCCTCGTATGGTGTAGGGTACCGGTGGCTGTAAGGCTTGAATGGCTGTGTTTCACCCTGCAAGTTTTCAACGACAGCAGTCCATTCAGGTGTAAAGCTAGCTAGCTTCTGGACAGCAAAAGCCCACCACTGAAGTGAATAATGGATCACGATGTGAACTGACGATTATGCTGTAGTAAGATAATTGGCTGACACTACTGACGACTTACAAGCTCAGGCGCGAAATCTATTTCATGATTCCCAGCAGTCCAGATCCATGGCTGGTACGCGACGTTCCTCTCTACAAACCTTGCCCACGTATCCCACCGGACGTTATCATGATACGGGTAGTTATCTGCATACGATAAGTCTCCAACAAAAAGCACAGCCTGCGCGTTTGAGTTGGACTCATAATGAGTGAGGGTAACATTTGAGTCGAAGCTCTGGCCGAGATCACCTGAACAAAATTGCAACGCTTTCAGTGATATTTTATCTTCCTAGATTCGGAGCAATTCAAACTACCAAGTATTAATCAGTGTTATCCGACCAATAAATAAATCAACAATTCTGGTTGTAGTGGAAGTTACCTATGAGACCAAATGTGTACGGAACATCTGGGCCGCTTTTTGGAGGCGTCCTGAACCAAAACTTCCTCACTGTCTGTCCAATTCCGACAGCGTAGTAATACTTTGTGTCAAACTGCAACAATGGTACGTAAAAATCCGATTGAGATCACATACGAGAAAATGCAAACTGCTTGCAGTGTTTTATCAGGTGATGACCTCCAAGTTTTTGATTGTGCAGTGATGAATGTATCCTGAGGTGTAGTTGTAGAACGTATACTGAGTAGGCTTGCCATTTGCAGAATAGTTGAGGTTGTCTTCTGACACCCCGTACATCACAGTGCCTGAGCCAGGCTCACTAGTTGTCACCCATGATATTATCATGGCTGTTCCGTCATGGTCGCCTTGCGTGATGTGAACCTTTCAGATTCAGAGGATAAAACTGGTCAGCATCAGAGTCACGAGTAGCACACTAACGACGTATCAAAGAAGGAATGAACCTCAATGTCGTCGGAGAAAAAGCTTAGTAATATTTAATTGTATCTAAAGAAAGATTAAAGAAGAACGGAACGATCTGCTGTGTAAAGATCTGCCGTGTAAAGGTTAGGATAAAAAAAAGAACAAATATGTCTTTGTAAAGCGAGGTGCCCCTACCTACAGCTTATAAGTGACGGTCAAACACAAGTACTCTATACTATATAAGATGGCGGATTGTTCTAAAGGTTGCTGATGACTTTAGGAAAGACAAAAGTAAAGAAGTACGGAAGCCGTATTACTAATTTAAGAAAAGTGGAATAGAAAGATATGGCATGTAGTTGTGGCTTGGGATCAAGGGTGGAAAGTAGCGTAATAGCATATAGTTATACGGATACGGTGCATTTAAGAGACTGCTACTTATTTGATCTCCCTGAACCATCACAATCTGTCAGGATCAAACCATTGGCCACCGAAACACTCGTATATGCCGTCTAAATTGTCAGCACACCTATTTATTCCCTGGTCACTGAATGAGGAAAGGGTTGGAACAAGGGATGGTGAAGATTAAAGAAGGAAAATGCACAAGAAGATTGCGCCCTATTTAATAGATAATAAAGTTAAACTGAACATATTCATTATACTGTTATTGAGAGCTAGTGAGTATAAAGTGAACCACAGGAAGTCTACTTACTTGAAAAGAGAAGATAAGCAGTGAAGAATAATGGACACACACTGTTTTTCATAATATCTAAAAAAACCACTAAAGAGGCACGGTTTGCCAAATGGAAACGAACTCACTGTTTTTTTGGAGGTAAGAAACGAACTCACTGTTGACTAGTAATCGGGAAAAAAAAAAAATCCCAAAAGTGCTCGCTGTAGGACCGTCTACACTTGTAAGTTGAATCACCTTACCACACGGGGACCAAACAAAACACAGATTGCGAATCAAGGATGCCGGTAACCGGAGCCATGGATGGCGCGTCGAGCCTGTGCATTTTTCACGGTGCGATGACCAACATACAAACACCCGTGCGCTACCAAACGCGGGTGGTATCCAGGAAAAGGACGAAGCAGTGCAGTAGGATATGTTGGCCCTAGTCCAGATTACCTGCTCGGGCGCATTGTGGCCGTGGGGAGGGCGGAAGACGTCGGCGTCGAGCGGCATGTCGATCGCCGAGCCTAGCTGGCGCCGGTACTCGCTGGTTTGGCCAGCGCGGGCGCCTGGGCAAGCGACGTCCAGCAGCAGCAGCAGCAGAAGGGCGGCGGGACCGATTCGATCAACCGCCATGGCTGGCACCGGCAGCAGCGGCGGCCCTCCGGTTTTCCTCCTCTGTTTCGTGCTCTGCTTCTCGGTTTCTTGCGAGGAACAGAACGGGATCGCGTGTGTGATTGTGTGGGTTCTCCCTTCTCCGGCTCGGCGACGGGAAGGGGCGAACGGTGGAGTGGTCAAAGTGGGCGCGGAGACGAGACTGCCGTACTGGGGAGGGAATGGAAAGGAATATGCTGATCCGCCCATCCGGGGTGGATTTGTTGTTGTTTGAGAAAGTGTAATAGGTATATTCTCTTCTTTCCTCCTTTTTAGTACTTCTCTGCTACCGCCGGATTGCCTAGGCTTCACAAAATTGCCCATCTAATTTCTATAATTTCCCTCAACTAATTTCTGTAATGGGAATCATATAAGTTATTAGTTACTCCCTCAGTTCCGAAAAGAGTGTCGATCTTGTTTTTTAGAAATCAAACTTTCATAACTTTGACTAATTATATATAAAAATATATTAATATTTACGATGAATATTATATATCATTAGATTCATTATTGAATGTATTTTTGTAATAAATTTATTAACAGATCTAAATATCACTAATGTTTTATATAAACCTAATCAGACTTAAAATAATTTAACCGACATGCATCCACAGACACTCTTTTAAGGACGGAGGGAGTATGTTAATGAAACTCTGACGAGGACATCACACCCATGGTTACACACAATCCTTCTCCTGCTACAACAAATGAAGAACCAATCACTAGAGCTCCGGCATGACAATTGAATCTAGAGGTGAGCTCGTTCTTAAGTACAAGTTTATATGTTACTATAGAGAATAGATTGTCACCTAATGATTATATTATGATTAGTAATCATGGAGAGATCAAGGAAGGCCCTAGAGACCAGCTACAAGTCGGACAAGGACGTCCAAGCCAAGTAGGAGATCCAACTCACGTCAACTTTAAATCCAACTCGGAGTTCAGGAGCAGCCCGCACTAAAACGGGTGCCTAGACCGCATACGAGCTCCGTTTTCGACAAACCACATATGGATGGAAAAAGGACGAGACCACCTTTCCAACGGGACCGGTCTGACATCCAAATTCCTTCCGAGTCAACGAAAATCGTCGAAGCATTGGAATCTACAGAATCTATCTCAAGGTGCTGCCCACTGTTTTGGGCCGGATGGCTTTGTATCGTGTAGAGCCCATTAGGGGCGCGTCCAGGGGGACTTCCACGCTCCCTAGTTCTTATATTCAGCCGCCACTCCACCTTTAAGGTTCGGGTTTTGCTTAGATTATTCCTATTAAAAACATTGTCGTCGTTTTATCGGTTTGTGAGACCCTAACTTTGTGAGTTTAATCTTCATCTACAATTTGGTTGCTTTCTAATTCATTCTTGCTTGTGTTCTTCAATTCTCAGGCAAAGACTAGCCTTCTCAGCGAGTCATCCGTGTTAGAATTATTGGGCTAGGCCCATTTGAAATTCAAAATAATTCCTAGAAATCTCAAAGGCCCATTCATGCAAGTGGATGGTGTAAATTTTAGTCCCACCTTGCTAGTGGGAGTGGAGTGAGGCCAACTTAAATAGTTGGTTGCTCCACACCCACTTAGAGGTGGATGATGGGAGTAAGAAGGAAGAACATGCGCTCGCTCGCCTCGGCTCGGTCGACCGTGCCGGGCTCGGGCGATGGGCGCGGGCACGCGAAGTGAGTGTGAATGGTCCGCCAAAATCCGGCCCAAGGCCTTGTGGGTGTGCGGCCTCCTTTTGCTGTTTTTCCTTTTCGCGGTTTCGTGTCCAACACGAATACGATCCGATATCGTAACCGACCTGGACGAGAGATCGTGTCCACCACGGAGAGCCTCTGCTATCGCTGCGTCATCGCTGCTGCCTACTCCATCCCGATCGTCGGCATGCACCGTCGATCGGGAGAGCAGGTCTCCGAAACCCTCGCCCTCTAAGCTCCTGCACCGGGAGAGGACGAATAAGGTTTTTTGGAAACGCTCTGCGCGACTGCTCGATCGCTTCTTCTTCATCACTCCGACGCGTTCATCTTCAACTTCGTCACCACGGCTCGGCTTCCGTGCCGCCATCTGACGTGCACCGTTCGTGATCTTCTGCGCGCGGTTGCTGTTCGGCGCGGACATCTACGCTACCCCCCGATTGTAACATTTCATGTGACTTGGGCCCAAGAAAAATTTAAATCAATTAAGATTTAATGCAAAAATTCATTAAAAAGGGAATTAATAAAAGTGTGAGAAATTATTAAAAAGAAATTAAGTGAATTACTTCAAATTAGGGTTTACACATTTAAAATAAAAAGGCACTAAATGATAATGCTAGGCAGAATTTAAATTTTAAAGTGAAACACAAAAATTCAAATTTATTTAAATGCTGACATCAAATTGGACCTTTGTGTAAATTCCTGAAATTTTCGGTGCTTTTTGAAGTATTTCTGAATCAATTTGGACCTCTATCTAATTTCCTGTAAGCGTTGGGCCTTTCTGCAAAATCTGCCGGCCCACGGGCCCGCTGGCCAGCCTCACACCGCTCTCCCTGGCTCTCTTCCTTCTCCCGCCCGCCTTCTCTCTCCGCGCTCGCACAGGCCTCCACGCCCGACCGCGCGCAGGGCGCAAGCGCCACCTGCCGCGCGCGGCCTGCGCACGCGCGCGCGTGGCGCCCGCGCGATGCACCCGGCGCGCGGTGGAACGCCTCGGCTGCCCCGTCCTTTTTCCTTCGCGCCGCGCTCTCTCCTTCCTCCTTCCTCACGCCGCGCTCATCTCTCTCTCTCTGTTTCCGCCGGGGTAGACCGCCGCCGCCGAACCAGCGCCACACCGCCGCGCCTTGCTTTCGCCGTAATCCGCCGCAACACTTCAAAAGTCGACGCGCCCGAGACATTGGCCATCTTTCCCGTGCTCAGCCACCGCCCATTCCCACCGACGCCGCCGGATTGACCGCCGCCGCCGCCATTTCCGCCTCGGCCGAGGTCGCCACGGTGAGCTCAGTGTAACGGTGAGTATCGGCTTCAATTACCCCTACCCCTAGCTCCGTCGTGGCTCCAGAAAGCTCCCCAGCTGGTTCGTCCACGCCGGCGAGCACCCTAGCGCCGCCGCGCCATCGCCGTCGCCCCGGCCGAGCCGCCGCCCGTCGCCGTCGCTGCTCCGGCACTGCCACGGGTCCACCCGGTGCAATCGGGGTCCCTGTGCAGCGCTCGTGCCCGTGGTGCCCTTGGTTTCGCCCGCCGTCGCCGGCAACCCCGCCGCCCGCCGCCAGCCGGTTCGGCCGAGCAGTAACCCTAGCCCGGTTACTGTTCGGCCACTGTTCCATTGGTTTATATATTTCTTTGAATCGGCTGAATTCTTCCAAAATTCATAGAAAATTCATTTCAACTCCGAAAAATGCAAATCTAAATGTTTTAGGACCAGGAGAAATTCTAGTATTTATTAAAAATATAAAACTTCATTGTGTGAAAATTAATAATTTTGGCATTTATTTAATTACCCAAAATAACCCAAAACCATAATTAAATAGTTAATAATTATTAAAATATGGGAAAATTTATAGAACTCTAGGTTTAACCCTAGTTAGTCCTGATGTGTCATAACAAGTAATTAGAATTAGTAGCACCTTTTGAATCACTGCAATTTAATTGGTCTAGGTCAAAAACCCCTCGACAAAACCCTAATTACTAAATCGCTAGCGACCACTTTAAAAATTCTGGCTAAGGTTTATCACTGCTAATATTAACTTTATTCTTGCATCATGTAGACTCCAACGTGAACGAAGTAGCCGTTGAAGCAGACCCAGGTTTTTCAGAAGACACCGTTGGCGCAGACCCCGAAGACTATTCACAAGGCAAGCTCCGGTGCACTACTGTTTTCATATTTTCCCCTTTATAACAGTATTGTGGATCATGTGATGTGCATTTAGGTTAATAGGAGTTGAATGCAACCCTAGATGCATATGTTTCTAGTAGTACCCAGTCTGGAATATTGGTACAGGTAGCTCGATGTAGCCGCTATGCTTAGGATTACTCTTCGGTAGAAGTCGAGCAGATTGGACCCTGCTCGCGATATGATAGGAATTGGTTGAAGCCCCACCTTACTGCAGATTTGTGTCATTAGTCCAGGTTAAATGGGAAGAAATCGGGGTCAGGCAGAGAATGTTAGGAAAGCAACAGACTGGGGTTCTGTGTGCTGTAGCTCTGTCTGATCCGTGGGGCACAGTTGATTGAGTATTGAACGTACTGTTCACATGCTGAAACTATGGGAACCAGTAAACCTAGGTAGCCTAGAGACGGCAAAGCTGAACCTACCTTACGGTGTCTGATTGACGGCGGTCTGGGGTGGACAGTGTGTGAACTCCACAGGCACCGTCCGGGACGGTGACCTGGTGGGACGCGGCACTGTTAAGGTAGCGTAAGAGGGAATTAGCTTTGCCAGATCTGGTGCGAACGGTTGCCACGTGCGGTCCGGGACGCGCACGTGTCGTGTGACCAGGTTAACCCTGCAGGTGTAAATCGTTTCGAACCGCTGATACTCTCAGTCTAGAGTACTACTCGATCTCTCTGTCGCATACGATAATAAGTGAACAAAAAGTGAGATTATGATTATGATTGAAATGCTTGTATTGATTAATGTTTGTCAACTTGATTGCTTAGTTACGGTGCCTACTAAAGTTTAAATTCTCAAACTTAATTTGCGCTAAAATTTGAAAGTAGGGATTTAACTAGTAAAGCGTGTCTTTTGCAATATTAACCCTACCCTGTGTCAGCCGAGCATTGTCTAGGTGTCGGCTGTAGACAGCCTATTGACGGGTTAGTCTTGCTGAGCTTCTTAGAAGCTCACGCTTTGCGACTTGTGGTTTTCAGGAGGTTTCGATGCGACCGGTGGTTTTGGTGGCCAGCAGGGGGAGGAGTCGTCTCCGGGTTGGGGTAGTTTTCAGTGGGAGCCGCTCGATTAGTTGCTGCTTTGTGTGTGTGGCTAGTAGCAAGGCGCCGTTGGGCAAGGCCCTTGCTTTCGCTTAGAGTCAGAGTCGGAGTCTGTACCATTAACTTTCGTTTCCGCTGTATTGTGAAAACCAGGTTGAATTCAAACACTGTAATCCACTCATGTAATATTTCTTTCTATCCTTAATTCATGCTTTTTACTGCCTGTGTTGTACTCTGTGAACGTTCGCTTCGACGAACATCGCCCAGAATGGATGCCGGGAGGAGGATCTCCCCCGTTTCAGGGGCGGTCCGCCACACCGATCGTCGTCGAGAAGAAATCGTAAGTACTCACATCTGCTATCATGTCTTCTATTCATGCTATGGTGATCTACTATATGTTCATATTGCTTGTGTGTATGGTAGAATCTATGATTCTGTTTGGCATGATAGACTTGTTCAGATCTAGCGTAGATCTATTTAATATTTGCAATCTGCTATGTGTGATCATGATTTATTTTTGGATTAAATTAAAACTAAAAGTGCTGTTTGTTTCAACAATCCAAAAACCTTATTTTAGGCACTTTGGTATGGCTGGATTTAGCGAGGCGCTGAGGCCCGATAAGTTTACTGGCATGTAGTTCAAGAGATGGCAAGTCAAGGCCATTCTATGGCTTGAATCCATGGAAGTGTACTAGACTCATGCTGGTAAACCAGAGGGTAATTTGTCTGATGTTGAACTGACAAAGTACAACAAGGACAATACACTTTTCGTTGGCGCTGTGATCAGTAATCTTATAGATAATCTACAAGACGTGTACATGCATCACAAAGTCGCCAAGGAATTGTGGGACGCCTTGATTGCTGACTATGGTGTCAGCGATATCGACACTGAGATGTATATCATGGAGCAGTATCATGACTACAAGATGATCGAAGGCTGTTCTATAGTAGATCAGGCTCATGAAATACAGTGCATGATAAAGGAACTTGAGCTTCTGAAGGTCGTCGTGCCGGACAAGTTTGTGGCTGCAGGAATCCTATCCAAGTTGCCCCCATCTTGGAGAGATTTCGCCACGGCTGTCAAGCACAAGAGGCAGGAGATATCCGTTTCGGATCTGATCTCCTCGCTTGACATTGAGAACAGAGCTCGTGCTAAGGATGGTCGACTCAAAGCAGTCGAGGGCCAGACTAGCACCAATATGGTGCAGCACCAGAGGTTCCATCAGGGTGGAAAGGGCAAGGGCAAGAACAACAAGCCTAAGCAGACCATTACCTTCAAGAAAAGGAAGAACAAGGAGAACAATGAAGGCTGCTTTGTGTGTGGTGCCAATGACCATTGGGCCAAGAAGTGTCCACAACGCAAAAGCAAGAAGCCTTCACCAGGACAGAGGACGGTGAACATGGTGACCAGCGTTGGTGAGGAAATAGTGGGTATGGTTATTTCCCTTCTATTTTCTCAGTGTTTCAATCTACCAGTTGGTGGCTTGATACTGGTGCTAATGTTCATGTATGTTCTGATGCCTCTTTTGTTCTCTTCTTACCAGGTCGCTCGGGATTCTTCCATCTTGATGGGCGATGGGTCTCATGCTACTGTTCGTGGTGTTGGCTCGGTCGATCTGAAGTTCACTTCGGAAAAGATCGTGCAGCTAAAGAACGTGCAGCATGTCCCTTCTATCAGGAAGAATCTAGTTAGTGGCTCCCTATTATGTAGGGATGGTTTTAAGGTAGTGCTTGAGTCTAAAAAGTTGTCGTGTCTAGGAGTGGACAATTTATTGGTAAAGGCTATGAGTGCGGAGGCTTGTTCCGTTTTTCCCTTTCAAATTTTTGTAATAAGTCAACTTTATTTCTGATGGTATTAATGAGAGTGATGCTAGCGTTTGGCATTCACGTTTATGTCATCTAAATTTTGGTTCTATGACTCGTCTATCTAGCTTGAATTTAATTCTAAAATTTTCCATTATCAAAGGTTCTAAGTGCCATAGTTGTGTGCAATCAAAGCAACCTCGAAAACCTCACAAGGTGGCTGAGGAGAGACACTTGGCACCGCTAGACCTTATCCATTCAGATCTCTGTGAAATGAATGGTGTTTTGACTGCAGATGGAAAAAGATATTTCATGACTTTGATTGATGATGCAACTAGATTTTGTTATGTTTATTTGCTTAAAACAAAAGATGAGGCCCTAAACTACTTTAAAATTTATAAGGCTGAAGTTGAAACTCAACTAGAGAAAAAGATCAAACGACTTAGATCCGATCGTGGTGGTGAGTTTTTCTCAAATGAATTCGACTTATTCTGTGCGGAACATGGTATTATACATGAGAGGACACTTCCCTATTCTCCCCAATCAAATGGGATTGTCGAGAGGAAGAATCGTACTTTGACTGACTTGGTTAACTCCATGTTAGACACTGCGGGATTACCTAAGGCATGGTGGGGGGAGGCTTTATTGACTTCATGTCATGTCCTAAATAGAGTTCCGATTAAGAATAAGGAGAAGACTCCATATGAGGAACGGATTGGAAGAAAACCATCACTTTCTTACTTGCGCACATGGGGTTGTTTGGCAAAGGTAAATGTGCCAATAAACAAGAAGCGCAAGTTAGGACCTAAGACTCTGGATTGCGTCTTTTTGGGATATGCTCATAATAGCATTGCTTATAGATTTTTAGTAGTTAAATCAGAGGTGCCAGATATTCATGTTAATTCTTTAATGGAATCTCGTGATGTTACTTTCTTAGAGAGCATATTTCCTATGAAAATTTTACATAACATCTCTAGTTCATCATCTGATACGATTGCTGACATAACTCCTACACCTATTACAATTTCTGATCATGCTGAACAAACACTTGAGCCGATCCATGAGGAGATTGATAGTGAAGCTCTCAGAAGGAGCAAGAGACAAAGGACTGCAAAGTCCTTTGGTGATGATTTTACTGTTTATCTCGTGGATGACACACCCAAAACCATATCTGAGGCATATGCATCTCCTGATGCAGATGATTGGAAAGAAGCTATCCATAGTGAGATGGACTCTATTCTTTCTAATGGTACTTGGGAGGTTGTTGATCGTCCTTACAGGTGCAAACCTGTAGGCTGCAGGTGGGTGTTCAAGAAAAAGCTTAGGCCTGATGGTATTATTGACAAGTACAAGGCTAGGCTTGTAGCTAAGGGCTATACTCAGAAAGAAGGCAAAGACTTCTTTGACACTTACTCACCTGTTGCAAGGTTGACCACCATTCGTGTACTACTCTCTTTGCTGCCTCTCATGGTCTTCTCGTCCATCAGATGGATGTGAAGACAGCTTTTCTTAATGGAGAGTTGGAAAAGGAGATCTATATGGATCAGCCAGACGGGTTTGTAGTAAAAGGTCAAGAGGACAAGGTGTGTAAGTTATTGAAGTCTTTGTATGGTCTGAAACAAGCACCAAAGCAATGGCATGAGAAATTTGATTCTACATTTATATCAGCAGGCTTCTCAGTTAACGAGGCTGATAGTTGTGTGTATTATCGCTATGGTGGGGGTGAAGGAGTTATCCTGTGCCTGTATGTTGATGACATACTGATCTTTAGGACAAGTCTTGACATGATTAACAAAGTGAAGTCGTTTCTATGTCAGAGCTTTGATATGAAAGATCTGGGTGAAGCTGATGTTATTTTAAACATTAAGCTGATTAAAGGTGAGAATGAGATTACGTTAACGCAATCTCATTATGTGGAAAAGGTTTTGAGCTGTTTTGGCTACAAGGATAGGAAACCTTCTCCAACACCTTATGATCCTAGCTTGATTCTTCGAAAGAACAAGCGCATTGGTAGAGACCAATTGAGATACTCTCAAATTATCGGATCACTTATGTATTTAGCCTGTGCTACTAGGCCTGACATCTCGTTTGTTGTGAGCAAATTGAGCCGGTTTACTTCTAATCCGGGAGATGATCATTGGCGCGCGCTTGAGCGGGTAATTGCTCTACTTGGTCGGTACTAAGGACTATGGAATTTAGTATTCCAGATTTCCTGCTGTACTTGAAGGCTATAGTGATTCTAATTGGATATCTGATGCTGATGAGCTGTATACTACTAGTGGGTATGCTTTTACCCTTGGTGGAGCTGCTGTTTCATGGCGTTCGTGTAAACAAACGATCTAAGGAGATGTGCTTGAGACCCATATGAGCTATTCCACAGTGGTAACCCAACCTATGTGATCGGAGATCCCGTGAATTAGGACCTAGGAAGAACAAGCTGATGGCTAGCATGAGAGTACACTTCTGTCCCACTCGAGTAATGATGCAATACTCTCTATTACTGCATGGCAGGCTAGCAACTGTCTTAATGTATTCTGTTGGCTTTAGTTAGCAAAGGTGCTATCCTGCAGAGCATCCTTGAAAGAATACACCTGTATGAGTACGACTGTTGGAAGGTCGCAGTCTATGAGATTTGGGTGATCTCTATCAAACTCATGAAGAGACCACAGAGTATGACCTATATGCTCCAAACCGCGGAGTAGTCTGCTGGCGGTCTAGTACCAGTTAAGGCTATAAGTGAAACTTATTTGCACAAAATTTGCAATTCCAGGCGTAGTCCATTGTTCAAGTTGTGAATGAGTGTAACTTATTGTTCTAGATGGAAGTTCAACTTAACAGTCTCCATCGAAACACTGGTATATCAAACAACAGTAGCATGAGGCAAAGTCTTGATGGGACTTTGAGATCTGGTGGGAGATTGTTAGAATTATTGGGCTAGGCCCATTTAAAATTTAAAATAATTCCTAGAAAATCTCAAAGGCCCATTCATGTAAGTGGATGGTGTAAATTTTAGTCCCACCTTGCTAGTGGGAGTGGAGTGAGGCCAACTTAAATAGTTGGTTGCTCCACACCCACTTGAGGTGGATGATGGGAGGAAGAAGGAAGAACACGCGCGCGCTCGCTCGCCTCGTCTCGGCTCGGCCGGCCGTGCCGAGCTCGGGCGATGGGCGCGGGCGCGCGACGTGCGCATGAATGGTCCGCCAAAATCCGGCCCAAGGCCTTGCGGGTGCGCGGCCTCCTTTTGCTGTTTTTCCTTTTTACGGTTTCGTGTCCAACACGAATACGATCCGATATCGTAACCGACCTGCACGAGAGATCGTGTCCACCACGGACATGATCTGTAACCGACTCGTTGAGGGACGCTTCAACCCTAGCGGTTCCCCCCTATATAACCAGGCCGAAGCCGCAGCCAGAGGGCACCTCGCAATCAAACGCATCCCAGCGCATCTAAGTTTTCACCTCTACTACCGCTGCGCCGCCGCTGCTGCCTACTCCATCCCGATCGCCGGCGTGCACCGTCGACCGGGAGAGCAGGTCTCCGGAACCCTTGCCCTCTGAGCTCCTGCACTAGGAGAGGACGAATAAGGTTTTTGGAAGCGCTCTACGTGACTGCTCGATCGCTTCTTCTTCATCGCTCCGGCGCGTTCGTCTTCAACTTCGTCACCATGGCTCGGCTTCCGTGCCGCCATCTGACGCGCACCGTTCGTGATCTTCTGCGCGCGGTTGCTGTTCGGCGCGGACATCTACGCTATCCCCCGATCGTCGTCGAGAAGAAATCGTAAGTACTCACATCTGCTATCATGTCTTCTATTCATGCTATGGTGATCTACTATATGTTCATATTGCTTATGTGTATGGTAGAATCTATGATTCTGTTTGGCATGATAGACTTGTTCAGATCTAGCGTAGATCTATTTAATATTTGCAATTTGCTATGTGTGATCATGATTTATTTTTGGATTAAATTAAAACTAAAAGTGCTGTTTATTTCAACAATCCGTGTTCACGCGGGTGATAACTGTGAGAGACCCGTCCAATTCATATTCATATCAAATTGACCTGCCGTATGTGTGTACACAACCTGATAAAAAGAAATGTAAACCCGGCAGTCCCCCGACATGCTTCTCAAGCAATGCCCAAGATCCAAGCACGTCGGTACAACAACGATTGAGACATCACATAGATCATGATGGTTCGGTTACATCAGTTTTAAAGTTATATTACAGACCAAAGGTTCAATACATAAGTCCTGAAATTAAAATGCGGAAGCGATTCTAAGGAATAGAGCGGTCGTAGTGGTGGCAATGATAAAACAGCAAAGGATCGTGATATCCAGCCCACAAACATCGCAAATCACGATCAAACGAGCATCTGAACTACTCCTCGCCCTCGGCGGCATCGACGGGGACAAAGTAGCCGAACACCAACTCATCCTCACATGCAAAAACTTAAGCAACAAACGTTGAGTACGAAGGTACTCGCAAGACTTACCCTATTGTGTAAATTATTTTCCGACTCCAAGTATAATGCAATATGGTAGTAGCAAGGTAAGTAAGGCTTAGGGATAGACTTGATTGTTTAAAGCTGCACTAAGCATATGTGAATAAGCATAAAGTAAAAGACTCTGGGTAACAACACCTACTAAACCCATGACAATAAGTACCATGTAACCATAATTCAAGTATACCATCAACCATATCCATTTCTCATCATGTTATGTCAACTCTACGATATTATCCAAAGAACACTGAGCTTGATCATAACCAAGACCACGGCGCATTTGAACCGATTATACACCCTGCAGGGGAGTCCAATTGTACCCACACGACTAAAGACCATACGGCTCATGCAACCCGCTAAAGTTACACAAGGGGGTACTCATGTCAACCTTTTTCATACTCGTGCCCACACGGTTGGAAAATCCACACGGTGTCGAATACCACGGCCTCGCAGGCACACGTGAGTCCCTCGTCGAGTACCACGGCCTCGCAGGCGCACGTGAGTTCCTCGTTCCACGCACCGTGCAGTCATCGGCCAAACGTTGGTATGTAGTGAGATACTCAGCTTGTTTTACCATTATATTCGACATGTGATATGAAAGAAAAGTGCTCAGGCCAAGAATAACACGGCCGAGTCCTAGGTCAACCCAGACGAGGCCTATGGCACATAAGACCTCCACGTCTTGCTGCACTCCTATCCCACCATTCGGATTTCAGTTTTTAATATTTTTCAACTTTTATCAACATATGAACTTACCACAAGCCCATAAGTAACCGGGGTAAATCCTATACATGCGAGTGAGACTTACCACTCGACTTCTATCGTTAATCTAAGCATAGCTAAGCATTTCGTGACTCGAACAAAGATACACTACCCAGTCGACAAGGTGACGTAATCAACATCAAGAAGGGGTAATATGCAGCAATAATAGGATTTTCTGACCAACACCTCTATGCCCGACTTAATGCAATCCTATACGTAAGTATATATATTAACATTAAGAATTTACTTAGGATAGCAATATGAGGTGTTTGCCTTCAGCAGCAGTGGTGGTGTTCTCCTCTGGAACATGGTCAGCCTCTAGTGCTCCTCCCTCAGCAGCACCCGTGTCACTCTCCGACGAATCGTACTCTATAAAGTAAAATGCGACAGTATGAGAAAATATGCCATGATGACAAGATGCAAAAAACTGATGCGAAAAGGTGCAGAGAGGTAGCTACTGAGACTACGAATACAATGCAAAAAGAAACATGCCAAACAGAAGTCTATTGCTCAAGTTAAGATGAAAATAGCCTCCAACACCAGATGTTGGTACTGGTTTCGGGTCAAGTAGCTTCCAAGATTTTATTAATAATCTAATAAGTTCTGATATTAAACTAGAAAACCATGAAAAGACAGTAAGACAAGATAAATCCAGAAACTTGATGCAAGAACAAGAATGTTACTAAAAAGAGGTTTAGAATAGGTATCATCAGTTTTGGTTGACATGCACAATGTATTTTAGAAGGCAATAATTTTAAATGGTAGTTTGGACATCAATTACAGATGTACAAAGAATCTAGTTAAGGTTACACTCTAGAAAAAATTACAGGAGGTTCTGCATGCTAAGACACACAACGGGTGCAAGTTTCAATTTCAGCAAAGTTCTAGGGCTCCAGTATTAAATTAAAAACAAAACATTTGAACCTATTTGTTTAGGAAGTTCCATGGTCTTTCATAGAAAAGTGTTTCAGCAGATGTTCAGAGCATTTCACAAGGATTCTAGAGAATTTTGGTTCACCATTTTTAGAGCTTGCAAAGATTTATTATGCATTTTACAAAATCGGCCATAAGATAACAGAAAGTCATTTAACAACCTAGGTCGGAGAGTTCTGCTTGTCTGATATACTTCTGGTATCAGTTCCGACTCCAGAAGAGTTCTTGAACTCGAGAAGTAAAACCAAACAGAACAAAGGGTGTTCTGTTTGTCAGGTCATACTTCTGACACAAGTTCCAACTCTAAAATAGTTTTGTAACTCTAGAAGTAAAACAAACAGAAGTGTTCTGTTTGTCATGACATACTTCTTACATAAGTTTCGACTCCAGAAGAGTTCTGGAACTCTAGAAGTAAAACAAACAGAAGTGTTCTGTTTGTCATGATATACTTGTGATACAAGTTCCAACTACAGAAGAGTTCTGAAACTCCAGAAGTAAGCCAAAAATAAGGGTGGCGGGATAAGTTCATGACATACTTCTGGCACAAGTTTAACTCCAGAAGAGTTCTGGAACTTCAGAAGTAAGCCAAAAATAGAACAAGGGTCGCGGGATAAGTTCATGACATACTTCTGGCACAAGTTACAACTCTAGAAGAGTTCTGGAACTTCAGAAGTAAGCCAAAACAGAGTAGGGTGGCAGAAGAAATTCATCACCGACGATGCGCGCGGTGGAGGAGGGGATTTAGGGTTCGATTGAGTTGTCTGGGAGCATCACCGTGTTGCGTGGAGTCGATTGGTCGGTGATGAAGATCACGGGATTGGTCGGAGACCGGTCGGCGACAAGCAGCTCACGGCGGCGGCAATGGCGGGCAGAGACTACGCGGTGAGTTCTTCCTCACCGACGGTTTCCTGTGGGCGAGACCTTGTCAGATAGAAGCACAAGGACGAGAGAAACTAGTTGGTGAAAGGAATCGAACCAAGCTGGTACCGAGGGGACGAATTCGAAGCTCGAATGGCGGCGGCGGTGCTCTCTATGGGAGATGGAAGAAGATAGTGTTCCCGACGAGTGAGTGAACCAGAGGGGGTGCCGCTACTCTGAGAGCGAGGGGGGGTGGGGCGTTGAGAGGGGGTTAAAGGGCAAGGCGTCGCCTCCTGGAGTTGCCCGTGGCGGGCTGTCCACGAGAGGGGGGGGGGGGGTTACGGGGCGGCAATAACGGCGAATGGGCGCGAGCGCGGGGAAGAGGAAAAGGTAGGGGGTGGTAGTGGCGCGTCAGGGCTTTGAGTGGAGAGGGAGAGAAAGGTTTTTGGCGTGCTGCTTTTTGTCGCATGCGCGTCGTCGACGGGGAAGCAGAGAGCAGGGAGTGGGAGGTGAGCGGCGGTTGGCGCGCGACGGTGGCGTGCACAGGGGAGTAAAGGCGACGCGGGTGATGGGAACGGGGTCCCAATCTTCCTACAGGTTCTGATAATCAACGATTTGGGCGGAGTCGCGACACAAATCGATCCGGCTTTCGAACGGCACGTTCCGAACCCCGCAATCGCAGCTCCACGTCTCCTCTAGTTATCACCCACATGAACATGGATGACCTCACCAAGAAGGCTAGTCTTTGCCTGCGAATCGAAGAACACAAGCAAGAGCAAAGTAGAAAGCAACCAAATTGCAGATAAAGATTAAACTCACAAAGTTAGGGTTTCACAAACCGATGAAACGACGATGCAAATTTTAACAGAAATAATCTAAGTAAAACCTGAACCCTAATGGTGGGGTGATGACAAAGGAATTGGGGACATGCAAGTCCCCTGGACGCAACCCTAATGGACTCTAACTCGTTGCAAGGCCAACCGGCCCAAAGTCGATGTTGCAGCACCCTGATAGATTCTAGACTGTCCAATGTTTTGATGATTCTCATAGACTCGGGAGGAATTTGGACGTGGGGCTAATCCCATTGGAAAGATAATCTCGTCCACTTTTCATGAAGTGGTAGATCACCTAAAACGGAGTCTGTATGCGACCTGGACGTTCATTTTAGTATAGGCTGCTCCTAGACTCCGAATTGGATTGGAAGTCGACGTGGCTGGATCTCCTACTTGCCTTCGACGTCCTTGTCCGACTTGTAGCTGGTCTCCAGGGGCTTCTTTGACCTCTCTATGATTCCTAATCATAATATAATCATTAGGTAGCAATCTATTCTCTATAGTAACATATAAACTCGTACTTAAGAACGAGCTCACCTCTAGATTCAATTGTCGTGCTCGAGCTCTAGTGATTGATCCTTCATTTGTCGTAGCGGGAGAAGGATTGTGTGTAACCATGGGTGCGATGTCCTCATCATCCTCCCCCTCTTGAAGTAGAGTTGTCCTCAACTCTAGCTCATCATCTTCTCCCAAGTACGGCCGTAAATCTGAAATGTTAAAATAGGAACTAACCCTGAACTCAGGAGGCAATTCTAGTTTGTATGCATTATCATTAATCCTCTCTAAAATCTTAAAAGGACCAGCAGCTCGTGACATTAATTTAGACTTTCTCAAATGAGGAAACCTATCTGTCCTCAAGTGCAACCGTACAAAATCACCTGATTCAAATTTTTAATTCTTTTCTACCTTTGCTACCGGCAATCCTATAACTTTCATTCATTTTTTCAATGTTGTCTTTAGTTTGAGCGTGTAAGTTTACAAGAAAATCAACACGCTTTTTTGCATCATTATTAACTCGCTCACTAGTAGGCAAAGGCAAAATATTAATTGGAGCACGAGGGTTGAAGCCATACACTACCTAAACAGGACTAACCTTGGTCGTGGAGTGTTCCGCTCGATTCTAAGCGAGCTCTACATGTGGCAAACACTCTTCCCACATCTTCAAATATTCCTTCCAGAGTGCTCGCAACATGGTGGACAACGTTCGGTTCACCACCTCTGTTTGGCCATCCGTTTGTGGATGACAAGTTGTAAGAAACAAAAACTTCGTACCCAACTTGTTCCATAAAGTGCGCCAAAAGTGGCTCAAGAACTTAGCATCACGATCTGAAACAATAGCAGAAGGCAAACCATGCAAACGAACTATCTCTTTGAAAAAGAGGTCAGCAATATAAGTGTTGAGGGTCAATACCGGTGATGACCGGTATTACCGGCCCTCCGACTGCTTTACGTATAAAGCAGCGAGCGACCTCCGTCTCGCCCGACCTCTATGCCACGATGCGCGTACAGTGGCTCGGGCCCACAGACGGGTCCGCCTCGCCCGACCCCCTCGACCGGGGTCGGATCATCCGCCGCTCGACTCAGGCGCCCGACCTCACCATGACGGGGTCGGGAGCTCGTGCCAGAGCCCGCCTCGCCCGACCCCAGGGGTCGGGCGAATCGCTCCCTCCTGACCCTCAGGGGTCGGGAGCGTCGTCTACCGCAACAAAGGCGATTGGCACTGAGTGGTTGAGTAATAAAAGCTCAACGACTCCCGTGGCTACCGAAGCCCCCCGTACAAGTGGGCGGTAACCGCCCACGTCGCACAGTGAGGGCAAGGCCGTCACTACGCGAACGACCCCCGTCAAAGCCCATCCCTTCTACCGGGACGGGACAGCCACGATTGACATTCTGACCAGGTACGGAAGCAACGGCGACTGGTCCTTCTCTCCTCCAACCCCTCGTCGGAGGACTCTCCACCATGCTGAAAAGACTTCCCTCGTTGACGGCCATTCCTGTGGCGCCACCGACCGGAGAAGCATCGTCATGTCTGCGACGTCATCCACAGCGGCCGACACGGAGTCTGAGGCGTCAACAGCGCGGCATACAGGACGCACGGCCATGCCGTCGCCCACTCCCTCGCGCCGACCCTCTGTACGCCCACCTCCCTCCTTGCAGTATAAAAGGGGGAGGCGGGAGAACGACGCGGGCAAGCTGAACATTAGGCTACACGCGAACATAACCTCCCACCACACGTAGAACACCAGAGACTTGGGAGCTCGTCCCTCTCTCGCCCGTTTGTAACCCCCCTTCTACAAACTGTCGCGAGTAACACGAGCAGCCTCATCGAACTGGACGTAGGGCACGTTGCCCGAACCAGTATAAATCCTTGTGTCCTCTCGCGAACCATCCGAACCAAAACACGCACTCCACGATACTAATTACTCGTCGGCCACAACGAACGCCGACAATAAGTAGCATGATCGATTTTATGACATGGTATAAAGTGTGCCATCTTAGAAAACTGATCCATGACAACAAAAATACTATCTTTCCCCCTCTTAGTCCTAGGCAGTCCTAAAACAAAGTCCATAGAAATATCCACCCAAGGAATAGAAGAAACAGGAAGAGGCATGTACAAACAATATGGATTCACACGAGACTTAGCTTTTTGACATGTCGTGCAGCGAGCCACAAAGCGCTCGACGTCTCTTCTCATCTTTGGCCAAAAGAAGTGTGTGGCCAAGACATCCTCCGTCTTCTTCGCACCAAAGTGTCCCATCAAACCGCCTCCATGCGCCTCCTGCAACAATAAAAGACGAACGGATCCAACTGGAATGCATAGGCGGTTAGCTCTAGACAAGAACCCATCACTGAGCACAAATTTGTTCCATGAATGCCCCTCACGACAATGAAGCAGCACATCTTTAAAATCAGCATCTAAAGCATATTGTTTCTTAATGGATTGAAGGCCAAAAATGCGATAATCAAGTTGGGACAACAAGGTATAGCGCCTAGACAAAGCATCAGCAATAACATTATCCTTTTCTTTCTTGTGTTTGATGACATAAGGAAAAGATTCAATAAATTCAACCCACTTAGGATGTCTATGATTCAAATTTGTTTGACTACGAAGGTGCTTAGGTGATTCATGATCAGAATAAATGACAAATTCTTTAGACCATAAATAATGTTACCAAGATTCTAAAGAACGAACAACAGCGTACAATTCCTTATCATACGTGGAATAATTAAGAGCAGGGCCATTTAAGTTCTCACTAAAGCAAGCAACAGGTTTACCTTCTTGCATCAAGACACCACCAATTCCAATTCCACTAGCATCACATTCAAGCTCAAAAGTGTTACCAAAATCCGGGAGTTGGAGCAACGATGCGTGTGTAAGCTTGTCCTTCAAAAGCGTGAAGGACTCCTCCTGTGATGGTCCCCATTGGAAAGCAATGCCCTTCTTCGTCAACTCGATCAGCGGCGTCACAATGGTGCTAAATTCCTTGACAAAACGGCGATAAAATTCCGTTAGGCCAAGAAAACTCCGCACTTGCGTACCCGTCGTGGGCGTAGGCCAACTCTTAATTGCCTCCACCTTAGCCTTATCAACCTCGATGCCCGGTGGAGTCACAACATAGCCAAGAAAAGAGACTCGATCGGTGCAAAAGGTGGACTTGTCGAGGTTACCAAACAAACGTGCATCATGTAAAGTAGAAAAAAACAGCACGTAGATGATCCCTATGTTCAGCTATAGAGTTGCTATAAATCAAGATATCATCAAAGTAAATAACCACAAATTTACCTATGAATGGACGTAAAACTTTCATTAATCTCATGAAATTGCTAGGTGCATTAGTTAAACCGATAGGCATGACAAACCACTCATACAATCCGAACTTAGTATTAAAAGTAGTTTTCTATTCATCACCAAGTTTTATTCTAATTTGGTGGTAACCACTACGTAAGTCAATTTTAGTGAAGACAGTAGCACCACACAACTCATCAAACATGTCGTCTAGCCTAGGAATAGGATGACGATATGGTATAGTAATGTTGTTTATGGCTCTACAATCTACACACATGCGTCACGAACCATCTTTTTTCGGAACCAAAAGAACAGGAATAACACAAGGACTAAGGCTCTCACATACGTACCCGCGGTCTAAAAGGTACTGAACTTGGCGCTGAATTTACTTAGTCTCCTTAGGGTTGGTTAGGTACGCCGCACCGTTCGTTAAACTTGCACCAGGAATCAGATCAATCTGGTGCTTGATCCCTCCAGTGGGTGGCAGTGCTGAAGGGATCTCGTCAGGGAAAACATCGCGAAACTCTTGCAAAAGGTTAGCAATGACAGGTGACAATGTAGAAGGCAAACTATCCATTGAAAATAAGACATCCTTGCACACTAGAACATAGCATGGAGACGTACCATCAGAAATTTCAGCAAGGTCAGATTTTATAGCAAGCATGACAGGGGATTTTAAAGTGATATCTTACTGAATTTCAGGTTTAGCATGAGGTGGTTGTTTAGCATTAGCAGCCCTCACCCTATCAGATTCAATAATTTGAGCAGGTGTCATGGGTAACAATGTAATTTTCTTCCCTTTATGCATGAAGGTGTACTTATTACTACGACCATGGTGCAAGCATCATTATCATGTTTCCAAGGACGATCCAACAAAAGAGAGCATGCTTGCATAGGAACGACATCACAATCCACAGAGTTACTATAAGGACCAAGGGAAGAAGGAACGCGACACGATTGTGTTACCTTAGCTTTTTCAGAGTCATTCAACCACTGAATATGGTATGGATGTGGATGTGGTCGCGTGGTCAGGCCGAGCTTCTTGACCAAATCAGAACTCACCAAGTTGTTGCAGCTGCCCCCGTCAATGATCACACGTGTTCGTCAATTCTTGATCACGAACTCAATCTGAAACATGTTATGGCGTTGGATTTGATCCGGTTCGCTTACTTGCGCACTGAGGATGCGCTGAACAACGATGGAGTGATACACGAAGGCGTCGTGGTTGCCGAGAACAACGCTGTCCGGAGATTGTGGAGCGTCGTCCTCCGCATCTTCAATGTCGGATGTACTCTCGTAACCTCTGTCATCAGTAGTGATGTAGGCACGCTTGCTTAGGCAGTCACGCTGCACGTGCCCAAGTCCAAGACAGCGATGGCACTGGATGCCAAAGGTGCGCCCGGTGGATGTAGTGGAAGACGAAGTCTTCGTTGGTCTCTACACAGAAGTTTTAGAAGGCTCCGCATGATGTGTCGAGGGAGGCGGTGCCGCAGTGGAAGGTCGCTTGCTTGTTGGTGGAGGGGGTGGATGAAAACTGGATGAAGAACACGGTGCTCCGGTTCTTGATGTTCTTGCAGCTTCCTGACGTCCCTGCAATTCCTTTTCTGCAAGCATAGCAAAGTGGAACATTTGGTTGACAGTGTTAAATGTCTTATAATCAACAATCTCCTGAATTTCACGCCTCAACCCCCTATAGAAACGACAGATCTTATCCTCATTATCCTCACCTACACCACAACGCATTATGCCCTTCTGCAGCTCAGCATAATAATCCTAGACCAAATTTCTACCTTGCTCTAAGCGTGCAGTTTGAGACGCATGTGTCGCTGAAAAGAAGGAGACACAAAATGATTGCGCGTAGCAGTTTTCAAAGCATCCCAAGTGGTAGGTAAACGACCTACAGCAGTTAGACCAGTCCGCCAAAAAATTGCAAAGTCCTTAAACTCACTAGTAGCTTGACGAACCCTATGTTATTCAGGAACTAGATGGGAACTAAATTTCTGCTCTACCGTCATCTCCCAATCAAGTTATTTTTCAGCATCATATAAACTGGAAAATTAGGGTATGGAAAATTTAACTTTAGCAGAAGGATCATCATGAGGGCGAGCATGGTGATTGTTGTTGTTGTTACCTCCCATACTGTGACGGTTATAGTGTAGTCGACGTTGAAGGCGTGCTGCCTGAGTTGCGCTCATCAATGTTGCCATCTGCATCAAGGACAGTGTCGTCGTCGTTGTCGTCGTTGCTGCCAGCAGGGCGCCTCTCAAACGCATCAAGGCGCGTTGAGATAGCAGCCAACTGAGTGGTAAGGCCCTCAAGAGCTGGGCCTATGTTTAGGTCGACGAAATTTTTCGTCACAGCGTCAAAGATCTTCTCGTCTATGCCCTCCAGCGCCTTGTCTATTGCTCCCTTCAACTGGCCCTGGCTGACACACTCATTGAAATCCACTGGAAGTGCAGAATCGTCGCCACCTGACATGATGTAGACAAAGGTTATCCCTACCAACTACTGTGTTAGGATTGTGGTACTCTCAGACTGCAAAAGAAAGTTTTGAACCAAGTTCTTGTAAAGATCTAAGTGAACACAAAGCAAAGATCCCTTGAAAAAGTGATCCGGCGATTACAGGGTTAAGAATCTGTGCCTACCAGAAGGTTTAAGTGGAGCTTGGAAGACTAATATATATGTAAGTGGAACACAAATCAAAACCAAATAGCAATATTGAATAAATGTCCAAAGTAGTGGTCCTAGTTGCTGGCCTAAAGCGTCCTATGACAGTTATCATACGTGGTCAAAGAACATGTGTAGGAAAACAATAACAAAGATCAATAGCTAAGGAAAATTAAATTCAGGACAAGCATAAGACAGCACCGAGTGTTCCAACAAAAGTTTATCAATTCGTTTCTTTTTTTTTAACACTAGAAGTAATCACAATACTTCTGTCTTTTTTTGTATTATTTCTTTTTCTCAACTCAATGCATGTGAAAGCTAACCACACAAATTTTCTGATCAAAACGATATAATGGCAGAACTGAACTCTATGTTAGGCGTTTTTCTTTTCTGTAGTTGAAATAAACTAGGGTAGCGGAAAAAAAGAAAGGTGAAATTATGCGGCGGAAGCTCTGGATAAGGTGAAAAGTAGTGATGGATGATCAACCCATGTGAATCCAGTGAATAACAGATCAGACACAACAAACGAAGGGGTTGGATCTGGATGGGGAAAAAAATTGACGGCTAGGGTTTGACACAAGGCGGCCGAAGCAAAACAAACTGTGACGAGACATGATCTAAACCAGCAACAAGACTCGATTAAGGACCAAACTCAACACTACGGACTCTAAAATTGAAATATGGCAGAGGCTAAACACGGTTTTGGACAGGATGTAACCTAAAACTACAATTCTGTTTTTAGCTTTTTATGGACTATACGACGAAACGAAAATAAGGAACTAGGGTAAACAATGACAAATCTGAGGAACGCCTGAAGCTCTGATTACCACTTGATGGGAACGGGGTCCTGATCTTCCTACAAGTTCTGGTAATCAACGATTTGGACGGAGTCGCGACACAAATCGATCCGACTTCCAAACGGCACGTTTCGAACCCCGCAATCGTAGCCCCACGTCTCCTCTGGTTATCACCCGCGTGAACACGGATGACCTCGCCGAGAAGGCTAGTCTTTGCCTGCGAATCGAAGAACACAAGCAAGAACGAAGTAGAAAGCAACCAAATTACAGATAAAGATTAAACTCACAAAGTTGGGGTCTCACAAACTGATGAAACGGCGACGCTGTTTTTAACAGAAATAATCTAAGCAAAATCCGAACCCTAATGGTGGGGTGACGGCTGGATATAAAGGAATTGGGGACGTGGAAGTCCCCTGGGCGCAACCCTAATGGACTCTAACTCGGTACAAGGCCAACCAGCCCAATGTCGAGGTCGCAGCACCCTGACAGATTCTGGACTGTTTAATGTTTTGATGATTCCTATAGACTTGGGAGGAATTTGTACGTGGGACTAGTCCCATTGGAAAAACAATCTCGTCCTCTTTCCATGAAATGATAGATTACCTAAAACGGAGTCCGTATGCGACCTGGGCGTCCATTTTAGTACAGGCTGCTCCTGGACTCTGAATTGGATTTGAAGTCGATGTGGATGGATCTCCTACTTGGATTGGACATCCTTGTCCGACTTGTAGCTGGTCTCTAGGGCCTTCCTTGACCTCTCCATGATTCCTAATCATAATATAATCATTAGGTAGCAATCTATTCTCCATAGTAACATATAAACTCGTATTTAAGAACGATCTCACCTCTAGATTCAGTTGTCTTGCCCGAGCTCTAGTGATTGGTCCTTCATTTGTCGTAGCGGAAAAAGAATTGTTTGTAACCATGGGTGCGATGTCCTCATCAGCGGGAGAGGAAGGGAGAGAGGGGAAAGGCGGGATTCGCACCGACGACAGGACGAGAGAGAGCAATAGGGAGAGATCGTGGAAGATCTCCAGAGCCTGCCACACTCTGCCTGCTGCGGCGTGCCGATTGGCCGTCGCAGTGGCTCGACAGACGCGGGCGTCATCCCCTTATTTTGAATTTTTACAATATTTCAAATCCTCCTTTCTAAATTCAATCGAAAACCATACTTCCTGGGCTCCAAAAATTATAAAATTTTTTGTGGACACTCAAGATATTATTTGGAACAACTTTTATTTTAGGAAGAGGTTCTGATTCGACTTCTAACATTTTGTAAATTTTCAACTCATATTAAATTTATTGAAAATTTTCAACATTAGGGTCGCGTCAGAGGGGACTTCCATGCCCCCTAGTCCTTATATTCAGCCGTCACTCCACCTTTAGGGTTTGGATTTTGCTTAGATTATTTCTGTTAAAAACAGTGTCGCCGTTTCATCGGTTTGTGAGACCCCAACTTTGTGAGTTTAATCTTCATCTGTAATTTGATTGCTTTCTACTTCGTTCTTGCTTGTGTTCTTTGATTCACAGGCAAAGACTAGCCTTCTCGGTAAGGTCATCCGTGTTCACACGGGTGATAACCAGAAGAGACGTGGTGCTGCGATTGCGAGGTTCGGAATGTGCCGTTCGGAAGCCAGATCGATTTGTGTCGCGACTCCGTCCAAATCGTTGATTATCAGAACCTGTAGGAAGATCGGGACCCCGTACCCACCAAGTGGTAATCAGAGCTTCAGGTGTTCCCTGAGGTTTGCCTAATAGTCCTTAGATCTGTTATTTCGTTTTATCCTGTCGTCTACAAAATAGCCGTACAAAAAAAAAATTATAGTTGTAGGTTATAACCTGTCCAAGCCCTTGTTTAGCCTTTACATATTTCAATTTCAGAGTCCGTAGTGTTGAGTTTGTGTCCTTAGTTGTGTCGTGTTGCTGGTTTATATTGTGTTTTACTTCGGTTTGTCTTGCTTCCGTCACCCTTGTTATTCCCTTATCGTTGCAATTTTTTCCCCCACCCATCTCACCCTAATTCGTTGTTGTGTGCTCTAATTTAGTTTCTTTTTCCATAATTTGATCATCCTGCATCATCATGGCACACCCAGCATCATCACCCACCCTGCCATCAGCTTCTGCCAACAAATTCCACAATTTGCCGCTATCCGATTCGGTCACCGATCATAATACCCATACTGATTCGGGCACACTTCCTTTAAACAGCCAAAACTTTCACATACGAAATCAAAATCAAGCAAACTTTATATGAAAAACGATCGGCACGAAATTTTGCATCTCACCGTCACCGGCTTTGCCGGTTTCAGAGTTTCTAAAATCTCCAAATTCGGCCAGGGAGAAAGACATCTCATGGTCCGAAGTTTCTGACTAGAATTTGGAGCAGATTCAGAAAATTCAATAGGCCACATCTTTAGGCCGTTTGCCCTGAAATTTTGTGTGCTTTCTACTTCTATGCTCTGCATTGTGAAAAAAAATTCAAAAAATAAAAGAAAAAAATTAAAAAAAATTGTTGCCAAAAATATCAAGCAATAGTATAAATCCTCATATTGGCGATAATAAAATCATTAGCGATAGAGCATAGACTTAGACAACATACCTCTTTTGGTAATTGCTTGTGCTGAGTATAGTTTCCTTTGCCTATTGATCTTTGTTGCTGTTTTTTTCCTACATACTATCTTTGTCCACGTATCATAACTGTTGTAGGACGCCTCTCACCAGCAACTAGGAGCAATACTTTAAATATTTATTCAGTATTTACTATCAGTTTTTGATTTATGTTCCACTAACATACTTTTGTCATCCAAGCTCCACAAAAGACACTTCTGAACATGCACGGTGTCGATGCTCGTTACCGTCGACTAGTGAATTTATCGTGGGGGGTGCGTTTTGAGGCTTCGGTGGTTCGCGAGAGGACACAAGGATTATACTGGTTCAGGCAACGATGCCCTACGTCCAGTTTTCGAGCTGCTCGTGTTACTCACGACAAGGATTACAAGGGGGGTTACAAGTGGAGGAGGAAGGGAGAGTGCTTCTTGCCTCTAAGTGCGTTCGTGGGTGTGTACTCTGAGGTTGGCCGGAGCCAGTGAGCGTTATGGGCGTGTAAGTTTGTGGGATGACTTGTGTGCTTGAAAGCTTGTTCGCTTGAAGACCCCCCTCTTCGTCTTCGATCTCCCTCCCCTTTTATACGGCGACGTGAGGAGGGCCGGTTCCGTGGGGTTGACAGTAGCCGTACTCCAGTTAGGCCGGGCTGTGATGGACGTTGCCTTCGGTTTGCTCGTGCTGTTCTTGTTCGACGGAGTGGCCTGTGCTGTCGCTCGGTGGAGTTCCATCCGTACGGAGAAAACACCACTGTAGGAGCCGGCTTGGTGACGCCGTGGTTGTGGCCGTCGCTCCGGGACGTCCTATCGCTTGGGAGCGATGAGTCTCTGACAGGGGCTGTTGGAGTGACGCCCACCCCGTGGACGGTGCACGTCGTGTGCATTTAACGCCCACTTGCCTGGGTAGCGGGCGGCTCTACCTGTCAGCGGGCGTGGGGGTGTCAGGCATTTATTTCCCAACCGTCGCCGTCCGTCCTACTCGTGGAGTAGTAAGTGATTCACCCGACCTTGAGGTCGGGCGAGGCGGAGATGCGTTCGCTCGACCCCTACAGAGACGGGGTCGACCGCGCCGTTCGAGCGTGGAGGATCCGACCCCTCTTCGAAGGGGTCGGGCGAGGCGGAGATCGCCTGTTGGCTCGGTCCGCAGCGCGCCCGTACGATACGGAGGCTGGTTTAGGCGGGGATTATTTATACCTTGATCACGTCATTAAGATCGAGGGTCATTAAGGTTAATTACCTCTGGTATTGACCCTCAACACACGGCTTCGTACCCTCGTAATCGCTGGATCACTTCTTCGAGGTATTTTTGCTTTGTGTTCGTTTAGATCCTTACAAGAACTTGGTTTGAAGCTTCCTTTTGCTGTCTAGGAGTGCCATCGTTCTCATAGTAGTTGATAGGGATAACCTTTACCCTTTTTCTCTGTGTGTCTTGTTTCTTTCATCATGTCAAGTACCAAGGAATCTAGGACTCCGACGGACTTCAACGAGTGCGTCAGCCAAGATCAATTGCAGGGAGCAGTTACCAAGACGCTTGAAGGAATTGATGACAAGATCACTGAGACTGGTGATGAAGACCCTCAACGACCTGCACATAGGAACAACTCTACAATGCGTCACCACTCCGCTGGCCATAATTTCAACGCGGCTTGACAATTTGAAAAGGCGTCCACCTCCAGGGAACAACGACGACGAGGAGGACACCGTCTACAATGATGACGACCGGGACGCATGCCTTCGTCATCGCCTACGTAGAAACCGCCAAGGTATGGGAGGTAACAACCAACATCGACCTCAGGACAATCCCTTTGCTAAGGTTAAATTTTTCAAATCCTCCTTTGCTGGTTCATATAATGCTGAGATATATCTAGATTGGGAGATGATGGTTCAACTTGAGGCTCACCAAGTCCCTGAACAACATAGAGTTAGGCAAGCTTCTAGTGAATTAAGGACTTTGCTATTATTTGGTGAACTGGTTTAGCTGTTGTACAATAGTTGCTTGCTACTTGGGATGAGTTGAAAACTACTACGCGCGATCGCTTTATGCCTCCTTCTTTTCAGCAAGACATGCGTCCCAAACTGCAGCGCTTAGAGCAAGGTAGCAATTCGGTCCAGGATTATTATGCCGAGCTACAGAAGGGCATGATGCGTTGTGGTGTAGTTGAGGATAATGAGGATAAGATCTATAGTTTCTATGGGGGGTTGAGGCGTGAAATTCAGGACATTGTTGATTATAAGACATTTAACACTGTCAACCAGTTGTTCCACTTTGCTATGCTTGCAGAAAAGGAATTGCAGGGAGGCCAGGAAGCTGCGAGAACGTCAAGAACCGGAGCACCATGTTCTTCTTCCAGTTTTAGTCCACCCCCTCCACCAGCAAGCAAGCGACCTTCCACTGCGTCACCGCCTCCCTCGACACATCCTGCGGAGTCTTCTAAATCTTCTGTGCAGGGACCAGCGAATACTTCGCTTTCCACTACATCCACAGGGCGCACCTCTGGCATCCAGTGCCATTGCTGTCTTGGACTTGGGCACGTGCAGCGTGACTGTCCAAGCAAGCGTGCCTACATCGCCACTAATGACGGAGGTTACGAGAGTACATTCGACATTGAAGATGCGGAGGACGACGCTCCGCAATCTCCGGACAACGTTGTTCTTGACAACCATGACGCCTCCGTGTACCACTCCATCATTGTTCAGTGCGTCCTCAATGCGTAGGTAAGCGAACCAGATCAGATCCAATGCCATAACTTGTTTCAAATTGATTTCGTGATCAAGAATCGGCGAGCACGTGTGATCATTGACGGGGGCAGCTGCAACAATTTGGTGAGTTCTGATTTGGTCTAGAGGCTCAGCTTGACCACGCGACCACATCCACATCCATACCATATTCTGTGGTTGAATGACTCGGAAAAAGCTAAGGTAATATAATTGGTATCGCGTTTCTTTTTTCCTTGGTACTTATAGTGATTCTGTGGATTGTGATGTCGTTGCTATGAAGCATGCTCTTTTTTGTTGGGTCGTCCTTAGGAACATGATAATGATGCTTTACACCATGGTCGTAGTCCACCTTCATGCATAAAGAGAAGAAAATTATTTTGTTACCCATGACACCTGCTCAAATTACTGAATCTGATAGAGAGAGGGCTGTTAATGCTAAACAACCACCTCATGCTAAACCTGAAATTCAGCAAGATATCACTTTGAAATCTTCTGTCATGCTTGCTACAAAATCTGACCTTGCTGAAATTTTTGATGGTACTTCTCCATGCTATGTTCTAGTGTGCAAGAATGCCTTATTTTCTATGGATAATTTGCCTTCTATATTGCCACCTGCGGTTGCTAACCTTTTACAGGTTTCGCGATGTTTTTACTAACGAGATCCCTCCAGGACTACCACCCATTCGAGGGATTGAGCACTAGATTGACCTGATTCCTGGTGCAAGTTTACCAAACCGTGCGGCGTACCTAACCAACCCTGAGGAGACTAAGGAAGTTCAGCGTCAAGTCCAGGACCTTTTGGACCGCAGGTACGTACGTGAGAGCCTTAGTCCTTGTGCTGTTCCTGTTCTTTTGGTTCCGAAAAAAGATGGTTTGTGACGCATGTGTGTAGATTGTAGAGTCATAAACAACATTCCTATATGATATCGTCATTCTATTCTTAAGCTAGACGACATGCTTGATGAGTTATGTGGTGCTACTGTCTTCACTAAAATTGACTTGCGTAGTGGTTACCACCAAATTAGAATCAAACTTGGTGATGAATGGAAAACTTCTTTTAAAAACTAAGTTCGGATTGTATGAGTGGTTAGTCATGCCTTTCGGTTTAACTAATGCACCTAACAATTTCATGAGATTAATGAACGAAGTTTTACGTCCATTCATAGGTAAATTTGTGGTGGTTTACTTTGATGATATGTTGATTTATAGCAAGTCTATAGCTAAACATAGGGATTATCTACGTACTGTTTTTTCTACTATACGTGATGCTGGTTTGTTTGGTAACCTCGACAAGTGCACCTTTTGCATCGATCAAGTCTTTTTTCTTTTGGCTATGTTGTGACTCTACGGGGCATTGAGGTTGATAAGGCTAAGGTGGAGGCAATTCACAGTTGGCCTATGCCCACGATGGTTACGTAGGTGCGGAGTTTTCTTGGCCTAACGGGATTTTATCATCGTTTTGTTAAGGAATTCAGCACCATTGCGACGCTGCTGATCGAGTTGACAAAGAAGGGTATTGCTTTCCAATGGGGACCATCACAGGAGGAGTCCTTCATGCTTTTGAAGGACAAGCTTACAGACGCACCGTCGCCCCAACTCCCAGATTTTGGTAAGCCTTTTGAGCTTGAATGTGATGCTAGTGGAATTGGAATTGGTGGTGTCTTGATGCAAGAAGGTAAATCTGTTGCTTACTTTAGTGAGAAATTAAATGGCCCTGCTCTTAATCATTCCACTTATGACAAAGAATTGTACGCTCTTGTTCGTTCTTTAGAATCGTAGCAACATTATTTATGTCCTAAAGAATTTGTCATTTATTCTGATGATGAATCACTTAAGCATCTTCATAGTCAAAAAAATTTAAATCGTAGACATGCTAATTGGGTTGAATTTATTGAATCTTTTCTTTATGTCATCAAACACAAGAAAGAGAAGGATAATGTTATTGCTGATGCTTTGTATAGGTGCTTTACCTTGCTGTCCCAACTTGATTGTCGTATTTTTGGCCTTCAATCTATTAGATGCTGATTTAAAGATGTGTTGCTGCATTGTCGTGAGGGGCATTCATGAAACAAATTTATGCTTAGTGATGGGTTCTTGTTTAGAGCTAACCGTCTATGCATTTCAGTTGGATCCGTTCGTCTTTTATTGTTGCAGGAGGTGCATGGAGGCGGTTTGATGGGACACTTTGGTCCGAAGAAGACGGAGGATGTCTTGGTCACACACTTTTTTTGGCCAAAGATGAGAAGAGACGTCGAGCGCTTTGTGGCTCGCTGCACGACATGTCAAAAAGCTATGTCTCGTGTGAGTTCACATGGTTTGTACATGCCTCTTTCTGTTCCTTCTATTCCTTGGGTGGATATTTTTATGGACTTTGTTTTAGGACTGCCTAGGATTAAGAGGGGGAGAGATAGTATTTTTGTTGTCGTGGATCGGTTTTCTAAGATGGCACACTTTATACCATGTCATAAAACCGATGATGCTACTTATATTGTTGACCTCTGTTTAAAGAGATAGTTCATTTGTATGGTATGCCTTCTACTATTATTTCAGATCGTGATGCTAAGTTCTTGAGCCACTTTTAGCACACTTTGTGGAACAAGTTGGGTACGAAGCTTTTGTTTTCTACAACTTGTCACCCACAAACGGATGACCAAATGGAGGTGGTGAACCAAACATTGTCCACCATGTTGCGAGCAATCTTGAAGGAAAATTTGAAGATGTGGGAAGAGTGTTTGCCACCTGTAGCGTTCGCTTACAATCGAGCGGAACACTCCATGACCAAGGTAAGTTCTTTTCAGGTAGTGTATGGCTTCAACCCTCGTGCTCCAATTGATATTTTGCCTTTGCCTACCAGTGAGCGAGTTAGTAATGATGCAAAAGAGCGTGCTGATTTTCTTGTTAAGTTACACGCTTAAACTAAAGACAACATTGTATAAAAAATGAAAGAAAAATATAGGATCGCCGGTAGCAAAGGTAGAAAAAAATTAAAATTTGAACCAGGTGATTTTGTATGGTTGCACTTGAGAAAAGATAGGTTCCCGGATTTGAGAAAGTCTAAATTGATGTCACGATCTGCTGGTCTTTTTAAGATTTTAGAGGATTAATGATAATGCATACAAACTAGAATTGCCTCCCGAGTTTGGGGTTAGTTCCTATTTTAACATTTTAGATTTACGGCCGTACTTGGGAGAAGATGATGAGCTGGAGTTGAGGACAACTCCGCTTCAAGAGGGGGAGGATGATGAGGACATCGCACCCATGGTTACACACAATACTTCTCCCGCTACGACAAATGAAGGACCAATCAGTAGAGCTCGAGCAGGACAATTTAATCTAGAAGTGAGCTCGTTCTTAAGTACGAGTTTATATGTTACTATGGAGAATAGATTGCTACCTAATGATTATATTATGATTAGAAATCATAGAGAGGTCAAGAAAGGCCCTGGAGACCAGCTACAAGTTGGACAAGGACGTCCAACCCAAGTGGGAGATCCAACTCACGTCGACTTCGAATCCAACTCAGAGTCCAGGAGCAGTCCGCACTAAAACAGGTGTATAGACCGCATACGAGTTCTGTTTTCGACAGACCACATATGGATGGAAAGAGGACGAGACCACCTTTCCAACGGGACTGTCCCGACATCCAAATTCCTCCGGAGTCAACAGGAATCGTCAAAACATTGGAGTCTACAGAATCTGTCTCAGGGTGCTGCGCACTGTTTTGGGCCGAATAGCTTTGTATCGTGTAGAGCCCATTAGGGGCGCGTCCAAGGGGACTTCCATGCCCCCTAGTCCTTATATTCAGCCGCCACTCCACCTTTAGGGTTCGGATTTTGCTTAGATTATTCCTGTTAGAAACAGTGTCGCCATTTTTATTGGTTTGTGAGACCCCAACTTTGTGAGTTTAATCTTCATCTGTAATTTGGTTGCTTTCTACTTCGTTCTTGTTTGTGTTCTCGATTCGCAGGCGAAGACTAGCCTTCTCGGCGAGGTCATCTACGTTCACGCGGGTGATAACCAAAGGAGACGTGGTGCTATGATTGCGGGGTTTGGAATGTGCCGTTCGAAAGCCGGATCGATTTGTGTTGCGACTCCGCTCAAATCATTGACTATCATAACCTGTAGGAAGATCGGAACCCCGTACCCATCAACTCTTTGCGGTGTGGACTTCACCCTTTAAGGTAAAAAAAGGTACAACAACATACTATCTCCAAATAGAACATTAACAAAATAAGCTAGATATACTTAAGAACCATTTTTCTTGCACACCAAAGATGTAACATGTGAGAATTATAGAAACAATTTCCGGTGAATGGGTTGCCGTCGGCCATCCCTAGGTATATATGTAAGTCATACTCACACCCCCATCAATTATACATGCTTTTTAAAGATGAGGTTATATCCACCCCGTTTGTTGTTTGATTGGCTGGATAGGGTGGTCCTGTATGGAAGGATGATGAGAAAAATTGACATTAGGGATGAGCGATGGGTCAAGGTTATTAGGGATGATCATTGTCGGCGCAAAAACCATGATGAACGGTGGCACGTGGGTTTGGTATGGGCGGCGGGGCGGCGTACATGTGTTATACGGAGTATAAGTAATGAACACAAAGGAAAAATGATGACCTAATAGTTAACCTTGGTGACAAATCTGAAAAAATATAATAAAGTATGCAAAATAATGCTAGCAAATATTATGCACGATAACCTTAAAAAATTATACATAGTAAAAATCCTCAACTATATATACTTAATTGATTAAATTAATAAATAGAAAAAGTCTAGTCGGCAATCATATGTTGCTTCGTAGTCAGACCTATATATAGCTAGTACAAGAGGGGCGGTGGTCCAGTTGCTATTAGCAGGCACAATAAGAAGAAGCCATGCTCTCATCGTCCAGCTCGGGTAAACCGGCCGGAATCATGCATCTACGCCTTTTGAAGGACGATACCGCCGAAGAACCAGCATATAGAGAGCGCCAAACTGTTGTCGTTGATCTGACGCGCGCGGCGGTGCTGTAGTTTTGGGGCGTGGCCGCGTGGGGCGGATTCCATATCGAGAAAGGTGTAGAGATCTAGCTCGAGAGAGAGTTGCCACACCATGATCGCGCAAAGCCCTCTCTCCTCGCTCAACGCACGCACACTAGCCACGGCCAGTGTGGTCCAGGCGGTGTGCTAGCTAGGCGAGAAGAGACGCCGGTGCATTCTTGTTGATAGCCAAAAAGCCGGTCGGGCCAGCCGGAATCATACCTAGCTAGTAGCTAGGTAGCTATAATGATATATAGACGTGCCAAACTCCCCGTGCTTGCCGAACTTAATTATTTGCCAATATATGATCGATCAAGATAGATAGTGACTGACTCTCGGAAGTGGTGTTTGGTGCGAGTAGAGAGTTTTGTCTGGTAATTAGTCGGTTGTTTGGTACTACTGTGCTGTGCCTGAATCATGAATGATATGAGACGCCGTCGGGGAGGAATTAACTAACGCAATCCATACTCTGCTGGATGTTGTTCCCAGTGATATAGCGAGGCCACGTACGACGCTTGTGCGTGTACTAGTACTACAGTCTATCTACAGTAGTATATATAGAGGCACCATGGGCTCGCTCACTCAACCCAAGCAGCGAGCAGGCCATGGCATCATCCACCACCACCAAGATGGCCCTGCCAGGGCTCGCCCTTGTGCTACTGCTTACTACAGCTCTAGCTCAGGCTGAGCACAGTCCAAAGCCGGCAGCAGCGGCAAGCATCGCATTGCCCAGCTGGGTGAAGAGCCACGATCATCGCCAGCTCCTGACGGGCTCGCCAGCAGTTATACGGGCGGACGCGGTCGTCGCTCAAGACGGCAGCGGAGGACATTACCCGACCATCAATGCGGCCGTCGGGGCAGCGCCGCAGGGGAGCAGCAGATTCACAATCCACGTGAAGGCAGGCGTGTACGCGGAGATGGTGGAGATACGCAGGAGCAACGTCGTGCTTATAGGAGATGGAGTCGGCAAGACGGTCATTACCGGGAACCGGAGCAACAGCACCAACCACGGCACGCCGTGCACGGCGACTGTCAGTGAGTAGCTAGAGAAATTAATATATCTCTCTTAATATAAATAAAAGCTTACTTTCATTCATGCTCGGTGTTGTAATTCGATTCATTTTCATTCGCTGATGATATATCATTTCATTCATCGATCAGGTGCGCAAGGCGAGGGATTCATGGCCCGAGACCTCACCATAGAAAACACGGCGGGCCCGGATGCACGACAGGCGGTGGCCCTCCTCTCCAACTCGAACCGCTCCGTGGTGTTCCGCTGCGAGATCAAGGGGTACCAGGACACGCTCCTCGCCGAGAACTACCTGCAGTTCTACCGCGAATGCGAGATCTCCGGAACCGTCGACGTCATATTCGGGAACGCCGCGGCGGTCTTCCAAAAGTGCGTCATCCTCGCGCGCCGCCCGCCCATGACGAAGCACAACATCATCACGGCCCAGGGTCGCGACGTCGCCCACGGCCCTACCGGGTTCTCCTTCCAGGACTGCAACGTGACCAGCCGCGAGGACCTCCGGGGCGTCGAAACGTTTCTGGGCAGGCCCTGGAGGAACCATTCCCATGTCGTCTTCATGCAGAGCTACTTGGACGCGATCGTGAACCCTGCAGGTTGGTAATACTACCCCGGGGCCAGCATAACGAGACGACGTGTGTATTTCGCTTTAATAATTAAAGCAGCTAGCGCAAAATTAACGTTGCCTTTGGCCTAATAAATCGTGCACCCTGCCTGCAGGTTGGGTGCCGTGGGACAAGACTAAGGTCGACCTCAACGTCACTCGCACCATCTTCTACGGCGAGTACATGAACCGCGGGCCCGGAGCCGACATGAGCCGCCGCGTGAACTGGCCCGGCTTCCACAAAATGAAGCACGCCGCCCAGGCCCTCAAATACACGGTCGACGAGTTCATCCACGGCAGTCAGTGGCTGCCGGACACCGGCGTCGCCTTCAAGCCCGGACTGTGAGAGGGCATGCGGCGTTGCATTATATGTATCGCCATCGACATGTCATTTACTATCCATCATGTGTGTTGTGTGCTTATGACATGTCATCTATCATGTGTGTTTTGCTTATGACATGTCGTCTATCCTGTTTGTTGTGCTTATGACATGTCTTCTATCAAGTGTGTTGTGTTTATGACATGTCATGTATCCTGTCTGTTGTGCTTATGACATGTCATCTATCATGTGTGTTGTGCTTGTACTACTGATTACGTGATTACGATCCAGTACACAAAGGTCTAGTAATTATAAATGAAGTTTCGTGTGATGACTTATACTAGTACTTGTTTTTATATATTTCACTGCCGCATCAGGGAACCGGGTGCAGAGCTTTCTCAATACATCACGGCGCAGCCTGCCATCAACAATCATCCACTGGCGCAACGCAAACACCATTCAGATCTCAACAACTCTAGCCGTTATATCCTGCGCACATCATGTTTCAATATTAAGTACAAATGCGTACAGGCACTCCAAACAAACATATTAGTAGATTTCAGACGCAAAAGGAACGAACGCAGAGTTCAATGGACAAGACTTTATTACTATCTATTTCCTGTGTACACATCTGCAAATTTTCCAATAACAGTACATACTACCTCCGTTTTTTAATTACTAACGTTTTTTTAGTATAAATTTATACTAGAAAGTGTCGACAGTAAAAGAAACGGAGGTAATACATAGAAAATGACAACCATTTGCATCCTTCAGCCCAGTCTCAATGTAAAAAAAATTCCTCCAACTCATTCAGCCAAAAACAAGATAAAGAAAAGAAACAATTCAGTCCAAAATTCCTTTAACGACTTCATGTGTTGAGTGCCCACAATATGGTCCAAGGCCCCTAAAAAGGTGAGCTGTTATCAGAAGAAACTTGCGATTGCTTTGTCCTATGTACTGTGTCAAATTGAAAGCAGGAAACATGCTGTCAGAGCATATGGGTTCCCTTGAACACTCATTTAATCTGTGGACAGTAATAACACCTTGTCTTGTGCCACCATGTAGTGTTGAGCTTCTCCTCAAATGCTGTCCAGTCTGAAAACGTGAAGAGGTATGCTATGTGCCAAGCAACCTAGTGCCAATTAAGTGACGATTGGCCATTCTGCGGCCAACAGATTTTCCATAGTAGATCCAGGTCAGGCGCCAACAGTTGTCATTCTCTAGATGGCACATGTGAATCCCATTTGAAGTACTCTAAATTACTTGGTCCATGGTACTGTAACTATGAATCATATCGAACTCCTGATGTGAAAGATGAGAAAAATCCGGCTGCTGGTCCAGGAAGAATATCACTAAGCTTACCGACCTGTCCATCAGATAGCATGGAACCCCATCTTGACGTGTTCTCCCCAAATTTGCTCCCCACCTGGTAAACAGCACGACAAGGAGACAATTAGCTCGAGATTTTTTATTTTTATTTAACTAGCAAGAAAAATCAAGACTTTAGGCTCTGTGCCAATATGGATCTTAGAGGGAAGTTGGCAAACAGTTTGTTTGTTTACCTTATAAATGAAAGTAACAAAAAAGAACTTGCAATCAGTTACTCACCTGGGTAACAAATGACTTAAGTAGTGGGGCAGCACCTATAAGACTTGCATTATCATCAAATTCTGGTGCAGTAGATCTTTCTCCATTTGAATAAGATTTCCATGTATTTAAAGACGCTGAATCACCAGATGGTGACTGTAGTGATGATTTGTGTGGTCTTGATGATATAGCTGGGGCACTGCAAGTATTAAGATAATTAACAGAATGATAAGAACAGAAAAGCGAATAGATTCTTCCTAAGCCATCCAAAAAAGACCCCTAAGAAACCAACAGGTGCGCCTCAGCGTGTGTGTGTGTGTGTGTGGGGGGGGGGGGGGGGGGGGGGGGGGTCGTCCTTGAAGAGGCCAAAAAAAAAAGTTGAGGTTATGTCTATCGCCTAGGGATTCATGATTAAGTGGTGTATATCTACGACTGGCGGCGGAAAACAACCCTCCATGCAGCGGTGGGAGGGATCTGGGAGGGCGGAGTTTGAATTAAGACAACAACAGCACAAAAAAGAGGCAAAAAATGTGCTTTTGAAAGTTTGAACGCTTAAGCGCCCAGCCACTAAAGCACTCCTAGGTGCTGCTTTTTTAAAATGGTGCCATTCAACAAGGTTTGGGTACTCATCAATAAATCGGTGCCACTGTCTTCTTATATGCAATGTCACCTAGCTTCTCCTAGTTGATTGAGTTTTATGTTTATTGAAATGCAGAATTTCAACTGCCTGTTTTACTATTTACAGATTATACCTAAAAATATACACACTCAGCAATAATTATTGAACATGGAACAGATACTCCCTCCGTCCCATTTCAAGTGTCGCTTTTGACTACTAGATACAGTATCACGTTTGACAGTTTGTCTTATTCAAAATTTTCATTTACACTTAAGCGTGAATATCATTTACCTGAATGGATGAAGTATTATTTACCTGATTGGTAGGTACTTGAATCTTGGAACCTGAGAGCATCTCATAATGTTTGAATCTGTATTTGACTTTGTTGGTAACTTTTGGACAGTACCAGTGTACATGTGGTTAAGTTGGACCAAAAACCCAAAAAGAACGACATAACGCTTGTAAGATTGCTTCTCATTCTCCCATAGGTAAGGTTCATACCTGTTTCAGGAAACATATATTTCAGTAGGGAGAAATATAATGCATGTTTCTGAAGTTTATTCTCACACTCTCATATGCTCAAGGAATATAGAGGTATGTATAAATGCATAGAGAGAAAATACTTACGTGGCCCAGTCTATCGGATCCAATCTCTGCGAGAGCTTATTGATTAAATTGTTTATAGGATCTATGGCAACTGAATCGACCTGAATTTGAGATCGCTTGCTCCTGAAGGAAGTCTTGGTGATGGTGCTTGGTGGAGCATCCTGTTTGGTCTGCATTTCTTTAGTGTTGGATGATAATTTTTTGCCTCCTGATAGGACATCACCAATAAAACGCAAGTCTAGCAATATTTGCAGAATTCCTTTCTCTGAAACCGGGGAATTCCCTGACTCGATAGACACCACAAAATTTTCATAAATGGCGATGACCTGCATACATTTAAGTGTAAGTAAGTCCCAATGGTCACATTGACTTGAGAGACCTAAACTGCCAAGTTCATATGGAACCTTCATAAGCATGGACCAATACTATTTCAAACAATGGGCTGGAGGGGTGGGGACCACGTCATCGAGAGGACAACAAAAAGAAAATCAATGCCATTTGCAAGATTTGTGTAGCTGAGGCAATCAAGCACTATTGCCAATGAAGGCACTAATTTTAGTGTGAAGACAGTATAGCCACCTAAATGAGTACAGTTCAATAAAAAAGGGGGCAAAGCAAGGATATACTACGTCTTATATCTTATAGGCTAGTAATGCAACACAAATTAAAATTTGCCAGTATAAATAGTAGGAGAGCTATAATTTTGTTTCTGAAAAATGTAAATCGCTATTATTACACTAACTATGAACTTATATTTTGGATAGGATGGAGTATTCATGGTTTATACAGCTTTGTGCACATACAAGAAAAACAGCATAGTTCCACAGAAAATAGTAAGTAATCCTTAGATTCTTCACTAAAAGTTCATTTTTGATAGGAATACCTCAGTTTCAGTCCTTTGCATAGTGTAGAACATACCTTCTGCAGTAGTTCCCATGCAAAATTATGCAAAATAACTCTGTCCAGGATGTGCCCACCAACTCTATGAATCTCCAAACATGCTTGGTAAAGAAAGGATATAATGTACAATGAAGGCATTGATGGAAGAGCTATTTGCATCTCTAAGGGACCCTCAGTTGTTTCCTCTTGTTTGATCACTGTAACTTCCCAACCCTAACAAGGCAACCAGACCATGCAATCAAAACAATTGGAATAAATAAATTCTCACATTGGATACAAAATAGTGTGAGTAAATATGTTGAAACTGATGAAGAAGATAATAATGTAGCCCAAACACAGTTCTTGAAATTAAGTGTGTTTCAGTGTCCTAAAAAGTGTTTGGCAGGAGATGGGGTAATGCGAGCGCCTGCGCACATGCTAAGAAGGCGTCTATGCAGGCTTTGCACAAAATAAGTGAAACACCATAGGGCGTCCTTGAGCCTAGGAAACGTCCAGAGGCTGGGAAGATGCATTTTAAAATGGCATTGCATTTTTGAGATAGAGATGTGCAACGGGAAGTGAGAATGACAAACAAATTTGGTACAAAAGTTGAAGCCTAGAAAAGTCCTAACTAGAACAACAACAATCAAGCCTTTTAGTTTTAGTTCCAAGCAAGTTGGGGTAGGCAAGATATGAAACCAATAGGACCCAACACAAACAACAGATAAAAAAGAAAGACCAGGCTAGAAAAAGGAAAAGAAAAAAAGGGGTAGAAAAAGAGAAATGAACCAAAACAAATGAAGGTAAAAAAGAGTGACGTGAAACAACCAAATGACAAACAAAAGGAAAGATAGGAAACGAAAAAAAAAAAATAGGAGAGAGGAAACAAACAGTAAACCAAAACAAATAAGGGCAAAAAAAGGGTGAAACAATAATCAAGGTTCTTGCACATTTCCACATGTAATGTTTTCCTATCTATGGCTAACTCCTCAATATTCATATCTTAAAATCCTAACTATTTGAGTTTTTTTTTCCCATAATCTCTCGTGATAGTTCATCATGATTGTTCAGAGATGTATAACAAAACTGCATAACTATGCATGCCAATTAGGCTTATGCTAAGAGCATCTCCAAGAGCTACCTTAAAAGGTCTCCTAAAAGGGCAGCCCGGTGCACGTAGCTCCCGCTTGCGCAAGGTCCGGGCAAGGGTCCGACCACTTTGGGTCTATTGTACGCAGCCTTTCCCTATATTTCTGTAACAGGCTGTTTCCAGGACTTTGAACCCATGACCTCCTGGTCACAAGGCAATAGCTTTACCACTGCGCCAGGGCTTCCCCAAAGGCTAAATTAAATTCTAAAAAATATCCTCCAAAAAATCATCTCCAACACTTATCCTATAGCATTCCCAACTTTTGAGAACTACTTGAATCTTCCTCATATCTATCTACAAACAGGGTAAAATAACAGTCCCATCGACTCATCCATTATTTAAGACAGTTGTTGAAGAAGACGTTAAAACTTGTTCCCTAAAGTTTTTAGATTCCTCCTAAAAAGAGTTTTGGCGGCTACATTTTAGAACAGCTCTTGGAGATGCTCTAACTAGACAACTCCCCAAGTACGTAAGGTAACCTACAAAATTTTCCCAGTTGGTTAAAGGCAATTATGTTACTCAGTATTAAAAAAATTTATTACATGCTGATGCTGGCAAGAAATTAAGAAAAGACGGTGTACCCGCAAAGGAGTTGAAGAGGATAGTGCATCATCTTTATTGAGATCATATGAAAGAATGCGACATAATTCAGCGGAAACCCATGATGCCCAAATAGTATGAGCTGTGATGCAAAGAGACTGCAGGGTCCTATTGAGTTCATCAAGTCTAGGAATGGAGCTATCATCAGCACCAAACAACGAAGCTGCAGCAGCAATAGTTTGTCTCCTGGGTTTATCAGAGAACTGCCTTCCTGGACTCCTGGGGATGTCAAAGGTCTGCCTTCTGGGAGTGTCAAATGTCTGCCTCCGGGGGGTAAAAGATGCTGAAGAATCAAACAATGCCCTTGAATGTCTCGGTGTGGGTGATGATAACCTTGAAAAGGCTGCACTATCAGCCTCATTTACCCATTGTCGTGGGGAACCCAGCATCAAGGGTACATGACTTGAATGGTTTCTCAATGCAAACAAGAGGCGACCAATGAAGAGAGCCCTCTCCACAATAACAGATGCTCCTGGTTCTTCATTATCCTCCTTTTTGGGTCCCAATGAAGCAGAGAGCTTTCTGAGCTCAGTTTCCAGTTCTTTCAACACCACCGATATGGTACCATAGCATTTCTCCTGGAGATATGGTGCTAACTCCTGCAGTCTTGAAGTTGAATTATGTGATTCCACAAAGCTTAGCAGGTCCTCCAGAATATTCTTGCATTTGCTGTCAATTGCACTCCTTATCCGACTAACTTCTGGCCCAAAGTATGAGGTTATGCAGCTATGGAAGTCATTCTCATCAGCAATTGGCTTGAAGTGCGCCAAAATTCCACCCTTCTTGACCTTAGACTCTGAGAACCAGAACCCACCCCTATTTGAAGCTTTTCTCATGTCTGAGAGGAAATCACTGGTGTCCTTTGGATCAGCGTTGGCACAGATAGCCTCAATTGATTCCTTAATATTGACACTAGCACCCAAACTATCAAGCTCTGAATGTAAAATGCTCTTCATCCGTTGCACAAACGCTTCCTCTATCCAATTCTCAAAAATGTCCTTGCCTTCCTTCAGGATCAACCCACGGATCTGATCCCATGGTGATTCAATCTCTGATCCAAAGACGCTCTTCAGCCACTGCTCCAAACTCCCCTCCAGTCCTTCCCTCCCATCTAGTGCATCACGTACAAGCCTTTGAACTGATCCAAGCAATTCACCACTACCAATGGCATCAACTAACCTCTGCCCTCCAGCAACAACACCAAAAATCTCACTACAACATTCCTTGAGCCAATCTGTACAAGCATGTGACACAGCATCTGGTTCAAGAAGCACCATAGTAGCCTCCATCTGGTTCATGTGCTCTTTCCACAATCGTGCTTCCTCATCAGGGTCTGGAATACCACCGAAAAGCTGCTCCGGGGGGGTCTTCTCGAGCACTGTCTTGAAGAACAGCGGCAGATCACTAAGGGCAGGCACAAAAAGCTGCCCAACGTTTCCGAGAGTGAGTCGCAGGATCCTCGCGACATCACAGAGCACAGAATTGTAGGATGACAGATCCGAGGCAAATCCGGCTAGGGCTTGGGAGATCCAAGCGCGGCGCGAGGAGAGGAAGAGGAGGACAGCATGGGACGGGGCGACCGACGGGGCATCGATCGCGGCAACGGCTGCAAGCGCGTCAGCGTGGGCCGCTACGGGGAGGCGGCGGTCGGCGAGGCGCTCGCGCGCGCGCTGCGCGATCTGCGGCCGGAACGCCTCCACAAGTTGTGCCTGATGCGCGAGGAGTGGGAACCGCGTGGCGGCGACGGCGTCGCGGGAGAGCCGTCCGTGCACGACCTGCGCCCGTAGGTACCTTCCCGCGGCCTCCAGGAGCAGGCCCTCGTCAAGCCTGCCCCAGATGTGCTCGGGCGTGTCGACCAGGTACTTGGCGCGCGCGGCCAGCGAATACAGCCGCACGCGCCCGCCGGAAGGAGAGGACGAGGCCGCGCTGGAGGTGGGGGCCTCGGGCGGTGGCGACAGAGACGAAAGGGAGCTGGAGATGCGGGAGAGGTTGTCGGAGATGGAGTCGGAGGACTGCTTGATGAGCAGGATTGAGTCCACCGAATCGAGGAGGTCGCGGTAGCTGCGGCCGACGAGCTGCCGGAGCTCCTCCTCCTTGGCAGAGATCTCACGGCGGGTGGTGCCCTCCGCCGCACGGATCTCGGGGATGCGCTTGCTGCGGAAAAGCTCCTCGGCGTCGGCCGCGCCGCCGCAGGGAGCAGCCTGCATCACGAGAACACTTCGAACGCACGACCCGCGAGATCCAGGAGGGGATCGGAAGGTAGTTCCGGTGGGGGAGAGGGGAGAGAGACTGACTGACTACTGAAGATTGAAGAACCACGTTCGTTTGAGTTGAGTGGAAGTGGAATGAGGCTGTTGGGTGGACCGATGGCATGTCAAGGACTGGGGTCCACAAATCAGTAGATGATTGTGGTGGACCAGGTGCTGGGAGCGATAGGACTATGAAATCAAACATGTAGTAGTGTCGGAAGGATTAATTCCTTAAAATTTTCATAACATGTTCACGTTTTTTAACACTCATTCAAATTTCATTCTCTATTCTCCAATTCCGTTGATCTTATTTTCATAATGGTATGGAAATAGTTGAATTGTTAGATAGAAATGCAATTGCGGTCCACAAGTTGTGTCATTTAGGTACACGAACATCTCATTAATAATTAGGCGTAGAAACTTGTCGAGCAGTGTCACACCTTCAAACTTCTAATTTACATTTTCAGATCCATAAGCTTGTCGATCTGTATCATTTAGATTCACGAACTTGCATTTCTAATTCACTTGTAGCAATTAGCTTTTGGACACTAACTTCTTTTTATAGTCCCTAAACTTGTCCACTTAAAAGTTTATCCAATTTTGATCCTAATTTTTAATTGGATCACTGTGCATTTCATTTTCCACATATGGTTCATTAAACAAACAAACCCATGATAGCAGCGAGGCCAAGGATGGCAATGATGTCCTTTCAAATTTGATGTTAGCGATGAATCGCGGACTGTTTTATAAAGTAAATAAACTGTGAAGGGCGTCCGTACTTTGATGGCTACATTGCTCTCCATGAATCACAAATAATCCAACAGCTCCTATTCACTAGGGGACAAGCTTTACACGACCACCCTCTGTAGGACCAGATGATTCTTGTTGTCAAGGGCAGACGACGATTTTGAGAGCGACCTGATCAAAGCCAACTACAATCCTAACTTTTTAAGTGGATAAATTTATAGATCACAAAAAAGTTTATAGATCTAATTGATATAAATGGATAAGTTTATAGGTATAAAAATGTATACTTAAATTTCGTGGTCTTAATTGACAGAAATAAACAATTTTGTAGATCTAAAATATAAATTAAAAATTTATGGATCGTAAATGGTATAGCTCAACAAGTTCGTTGGTCTAGAAATATAAATTAGAAGTTCGTGGATCTAAATGACACACCTAGACAAGTTCGTGGATAGGTTGATTTGAGACGGTGAGGTTTTTAAAAATTTTAAGATTTTATTTTTTTCAAAAGATAATTTAAGGTTTTAAATATTCCTAAAAATCCATGATCCAAGTGCACATTTTATATGGAGGTAAAAAAAAGGTTAACTTTAACAGCTAAACGAATTGCAAGTTACAAAAATATGAACGAGTAGGAGTGGTGAACAAGGAATAAAATAAGAATGATGATTGAAAAGAAAATTCAAAATTTTGACTGGGTAATAATAAGGAACGTGAAAGTTTTTGGAAGCAAGCCAACCATTTTGAGTGGTTAATGAGGGTCTATTTGAATATGAAATAATTTTAGAGTTTTGAAATAAAACTACGTTTTTACTGAATACTTTAATTTTTAAAAATATAAAAGGGTTTGATGTAACGGTTATTGTAGTTTTTAAAACCAAAATATTGTTTAGAGTTTTTAAGACGACACTCAAGAATTCTTTTTTTTTTCTAAAACAGGATATTGCTTAATGTTGATTTCTGAAACTAGAATTTGAAATACTTTAATTTTGAAAAACTACAATATCAGACTAAATGGTTTTTTATCTATTCAGCGTCCACCTTCTGAATTTCTCGAACTCGGACCCACAGGTCAGCACAACAGCCCGCCACCTTCTGAGAACCACACACACGCACACGGCACACCGCACACGCACCGCGTCGCGGCCGGACCGACCAACTCAACTTGGAGTTTGAGACCCATCCATACCGGGTAGCGGCGAGATTATAAGATGCCTTCCCTTCCGGCTGCCGTCTCTCGCCTCGCCTCCTCCCCCACGAGCGAGCCCAACACGCAAACGGAACGCTTCCACCCCCTTTCCGCCTTATCCGATGGCGTCCCTCACCACCACCACCTCCCCGGCCGCCCTCCCGGCGGCCACCACAACCACCGCTTCCCCTGCGGCGTCCGTCTCCCCCCAAGCCGGGGGAACGTCCAAGCGGCCGCTCCTTGCGGGCGATGACGCACCCTGGCGCGTCGCGGCCACGGGCGGAGCCGCGGGGGGCATCCGCCCTGTCCCACGCATACACCACGGCCCTGTCCTCCGCGTCGCCACCCATGACGACTCCGCCTCGTACGCACTCGCCGTCATGAAGGTACGCCTCCGGTCCCTGGCTAAGGCAAAATCGCGGTCTCGTCCGGTCTGGTTAGGTGGGCGGAACTAATGTTTTTTCTTTGGCATGATTGGTTGGCTGCTCCTGCTCTGCAGCATCCGGATCCGATCGGGGAGGGGCTGGCCATGGAGGCTGTCACGGAGGCAGCCGGGCCGGAGTGCATCGTACCCGGGCAGCAGGCGCCGTTGCGGCTGATGGGACTCAAGGTACGAATCCGTCTCATGTCCGTAGTATGTTAGAGACCCGATTCTTGTTCCTATAGGATTCATGTACTCGGCTATTGTGGTGATTTAGGTCTGCTTCTCAATGGTTGCAAGTTGTCTGCTTGCGATTGGTCATGGTTTTCTATTGGACGGATTAAACTGTTGGTTGTGTGGACGTTGTATAACTATTCCAAATAACATGAAATGGAAGGAGTAGAAAGAAGCCAATAATACTGTTACCAGGAACTTATCCATTGAATTGGTGGTCAGTTGCTTTGTTTGTAGGAAACTATTCTATAACTTCTGACTATAGTTGGTGCCACTTTACATTTCATGTTGCACGGCAATCTTTCTACTGTAATTTATGGACAAGTGGAACCACTGAATATGATTAAAGCAATCACAATTTCATGTGGTAGTTTCTTCATGGCACAGTATAGATTATCCAACCCCCCCTCGCAGCCTGACAACCAGAATGTGTCTTCCTTTTAACGATTCCACCCTTCTATGTTTGGGCACTGAAGGAGTTTCTTTGCATTTTTACTGCTGTACTTCAATTATAGTTTGGAAATTAGAATGCATAACCAATCAATATGACCTCATACAAATATTGGGAAATTTATTCATTACATATATGTAGGTTTGGCCTCTTGATATAGATATGAAATTTCTGGAACCTGTCGGGCGAGAGTTGCATTCCATGAAAAAGGTAATGATTCAAAAGTTTCAATTTGTTTTTTCTCCTTTCTTTTTCTATATATGCTATTTTTTAAGTATTTGACAATGAATACAATGTTCATGATACGTCTTTACAGATTTTGTGTCAGTTTCTGGTCTACTAAGAGTCACACAGATCTGTAGCCATCTTTAAACGTATTTGCAATTTGCATGCCATCTAAAATTAGCTGCGAGGTTCGTGAATCTGCGTAGGTATTGGAATTCAGGACAAGGCAAATTATCCCTCAGGTGCTGGACCACTGTAGCACATAAAATGACTGTAACCTACACAAAAAATGGTGCTGATATAAACCAGTTAGATGTTTCTGACAATTTAGGCAACTTGTGGTGCAGGAGGATCTGGCAACCATAATCCTGGACTGCACTGAAATATATTTTTTAGCATGAATAGTTTGTAGGGAAACAAAATCGTCAAGTTTCCAATTGTGTTCTCTTCATTTCTTTACAGTACTTATTGGTTGATTGGGTTTGAGGTCTTGGGTACTCAGTACTAACAGTTTTGAGTTGTGTACTCTGACCACTATTATATATGATGTTTATTAGGTCATTTTGAATAACTAATGTCATATATAAAACACTGAAGGGAGTATCACCCTATGTTCTTGTCCTTAAGAGCTGGATTGAATTTGAGTAACACCAGCAAAATCAGCAAAATAGTAATATGATGTGTAAGTTTGTTTGGTGACCAGCTTTTCTATGATTGAATTGCTTTAGAGATCGTATCGTATGTCCTTATTGCTCGTCTCAAGCATTTTCAGTCACTCTAGGTCAGATTACTTTTCAAGATGCTCATGGATCTAATACTGTAATTATTTATGTATTTGACAGTTCATGGACAAGTCATGCAGTGTTTTGGACTCATCTCTGGCAAATAAGTAGGCGCCTGCTAGATTAGATATCTGCTATAGTTGTATCCTCCTGCTTGCTGAAGTTACGGGGCTAAAAGAGGGAATTGGAAGAAAAGCTGTGGAGAGAAACTACATTCTTTTACGTATCTCGTGCCGCATGGCTTGATGGAAGGAGATATGTCATCGGAAGCACAATAACGATGAGTGAGTAGTTATGTATGGAGTCCGGCTTGCTCCTTCTCATCTAGTCTAAGTTCTCCTGCCTGTTACAACCCTGTATTTATGTTGGTGCAACGTTTACCCACTGAGGATATATTGTTATTTGATAAAAGAAGTAACAAAAGAAAAACAAATTATTGCCATCTGATCTAATATGCAATTTTATTGCCCTATCCATTCGCCTCTCGTAGAGCTCTCTCAGATGATTGTGATTTTAATAATTTAATTATTGTCATCTAATCTTATAGCACAATTTAATTCTAGCGTAGAGATCTCTCACATGATTGTGGTTCCTAATAATTTCTTGTGTTCTTGTGTGCCGTTGCGTTTCCTGTACCCACATTGTTTGTGAGAGTTCGTGCCACCCACAACATGCCCAAGGATGGTTTGTCACATCATTATGGTGCTGCCAATAAAAAATTATAGGATTTCTGGTCTATGAGACATCATAAAAGTATGAATTTGTGTGTACGACACTGAATAAAAAAAAACTTTGATTGGAACTATTTGTAGTTCAACTTAATTATCCTATATACAGATTTTTGTTTTGAACTCCTATAGACGAAGTGTGTCCTAAAATTATAATATGTAAAAATTTTAATATCTAAATTTTGCTGAAAATGGTCACCGTTTGTGGTTTCAATATGAGTGGTTCTTCTTCCATGAGTGGTTGTAAACCTTTTCTTTTTCTCCTCTCTTCCAAAGCTCATCTCCCACAGCGTCAATATCAAATACTAGTTGGGAAAGAAAGAGGTGGATGACGGATCTCAGGAGCAATGAGAACTCAATGTTGAGTTGTCACTTATATACAAGCCCCACTCACATCGCATGATCCAACACGGTGAAAGTACCATTCAATGTAAGCACATGCTACTCAGAGTTGGTCATACCTTGCAAATGGTACATGCTGGAACTATCACCCGCGAGATGTAAAGAAAAACGGTCACCAGACGAGCTTTTCAACCATTTCGTGGTGTGTGAATATCCGGATGTTTTTCCCTATGATTTGTTAGGAATGCCATTTCACCGGGCTGTCGAGTTAGCCATCAAGCTCTAACCCAAAACGCCTCTGATTTCTAAACAACCGTATCCGGTATCTTTCGAGGAGCTTGTTAAAATGAAAAAGCAGTAAAGACCTCCTCGACAAAGGTTCATTCATCCGAGTTCCTCTCCTTGGGGCAATCCTAACATCTTTGAGAAGAAGAAAGATGCCACGTGCGCATTGTCATCAACAATTCTTCATGGAATGTTGTCACCATCAAGAACAAACACTCACTTCCGCGGATCGATATTCTTTTCGATCAACTTGCTGATGCCCACTATTTCTCTAAAATTGATCACATTTTACTATGAAATATACGATAGCAATCCTCTTTGTAATTAAAAAACAATGACAGCTAGTTATATAATAGAATTGATAAAAAGTAAAAATTATATCATTAGTTACATCTTAATTAAAAAACAATGACATACAACCACAACATCTTAATTGATGCTTTATATATAAAATAAATAAGCACAAACACATGTCCACAACAATTACATACGAGGATTAATAAAAAAAGTTGGCCTTTTAATAGACCACAAGACTTATAATAACTGACACACTAAATTATACAAATGAGCACTAAACTTAGAATTTCAAGAAAAGGCACTAAATTGCATGATCAAATCATGAAACTGAATAGGTGCACTTGCAAGCCTCTATACTGAAGGTTTGAACAGGGGTTGTGATTTTTGGTTGACATGCATAATGTAATTTAGAAAATAATGAATTAAAATGACAGTTTTGAGAATAACTACAGGCATGCATAGAACTTTGTTAACGTTAAATCCTGGGAAAATTATAGGAGATCATGCATGCCATGACACACTACTGGTGCAAGTTTCAGCTCCAGAAAAGCTCTAAAACTCCAGCAATAAATCAAAAATGGAAAACCTTAATCTATTTATTTAGGAAGTTCCATGGACTGTTATGAAAAGGTGTTTCAGCAGCTAATTAGAATATTTTACAAAGATTCTAGAGAATTTTGGCTCATCATTTTTAGAGCTTCCATCGATTTATTATGTATTTTATAAGATCAGCCAAAAAATAATAAAAATCATTTTAAATTCAAAAACAGGGGCGGCGAGTTGGCGCCGGCGGCCACCACAATCTTGCTCAGCAAGTCACGGGGGTTCTATCGAGGGTGGTGCCGAACTCTGGCGATGACTGGAAGGCCATCGGCGACGAGCGGCGACGGAGGAAGCTCAACGGCGGCGACGCGCGCCGGCGGCAGAGAAGGTTTAGGGTTCAATTGAGTGGTCGAGAAGCATAACCACGCTGCGTAGAGTCAATTGGTCAGTGATGAAGATCACGGGGATGGCCGGAGACTGGTCGGCGACGAGCAGCTCACGGCAGCGGCAATGGCGGGCGGAGATGGAGCGGCAAGTTCTTCTTCACCTGCGACTTCCTGTGGGCAAAACCTTGTCACTAAGATGCGCAAGGATGAGAGGGAGTAGCAAGTGGAAGGAATCAAACTGAATGCAAGCAGGGAGGGAGGAATCAAAGAAAACCGTGGCTCGGCTGAGTTCTTGGCGGGAGGTTGAAGCCGACCCCGTTCCCGACGATAAGTGAACCAGAGGGGGCGCGGTTGCTCTGAGAGCTGAAGGAGGGTGAGAGAAGGCTAAATGGCAAGGCGTTGCAGCCTGACGTCGCCCGTGGCGCGCTGTCCACGTGGGTGGGGGGCGGCAATGGCGGCTAGTCGACGCGCACACGGGGAAGAGAGAAAGGCGTGGGGTGGTGGCGCGTCAGGGGTGTTGCATGGGGAAGGGAGGAGAGTCTGGCGTGCTGCTTTTGTCGCGTGCCCACCGTCCTTTTCGCGCGCGGGAGTGAGCAGAGAAGGAGGGGCGCCAGTGAGGGCACCGCGGTGGCGTGCACACCGGGGAAGAGCGAGTGAGGAATGAGAAGGAGAAGGGAGGGAGCGGGATTCCCGCTCCGTCGATGGGACGGGACCCCAGGCCAGCGAAGACGCTGCAGCGGCCACGTCGAGTGGCGCAGCGACGCGCCAGGCTTTTTCTTTTTTTTTTTTGAAATTTGCAATAATCCAAATTCTCCCCTATGAACACTTCCCGGGCTCGGAAAAACTTGAAAATTCTTTTAGGCACTCAGGACATTATTTGGAACAACTTTTGTTTTGGAATAGGTTCTGATTTGGCCTCTAAAAGTTTGTGGATTGTCAACTCAGATCATATATGTTTGAATTTTTATGGAGGTTACACCTTTTTCAAAAATTTTGGTAAATTCTCAAAATTTTGTTTTGAAGTGAAATTAATTGCCATGCAAGAACATCAGTATGGTAACATTAAGAATTTTGATGGTTTCACAAAAGTAAGATGAAATTTGATGGTTTTACAAAAGTCCACCTCTTTATTTTATTACTTCACCAGCCACATATATTTGAAAACTCTAGTGGACCATAATTTCTCTTAAAGAGTTCGAGTCTATATATAGACAACATGTTTAACATAGATATATAGTTCTGACATTAAAGTAATACGCCCACTCAGATGAGTAATATTTAATTTATGTTGAGGCACGGGTTCTATGCATGTGTGATACATAATGTAAGCTATAGCTTGCTCGCTATGACTTATAAACAAATGAGGGATCGCCAAAAAACAAGGATAAAGATGATGCCTATTTTTCAATCCATTATGGTGTTGCCAATAAAAAATAATAATATTATATACAACACTTGGCAAAAATGATGCCATGAAGATCAGACACTTAACGTTCTGCTACACCTTTAATTTGCATTCTAACTAGTAGTACGCCCATGCGCTGCTACCGAGAAATTAAGTATATAAAGTTCAATCTATTAATAAATATTTTTATGAATAAATTTATTAATAATACTCCATTCATACTTTTTTTCTTATCGTCGCTGACATTGTCCATTCGGGTTATTCAATAAATTAGTTTAAATTGGAAAATTTATGAACCATGTTTCAAAAACCATTAGCGATAAATCAAACTTTAACAAAAATATGATAATTATCATATTTTTTTTGAACAAGACGAATGATCCAAATTACCGACTAAAGTCAACAGTGACGAGTAAACAAACAAGTAAAAAAAGGAACGAAGGGAGTATTTATGAAAATGCTTCCAAAGCTGATAAGTAGAGGTGCGCGATCACTCTGCCCAATGCTGGCACCTTCGTGAGCTCACCGCTGACAATATATCAAATGTTACAGATTTATAACAACAACAGTTCCAGTATTACTATGACACAATCACATTGTATCATATGCTCACATAGCTAAATACTCGTGCAACTAATTTAAATTGTATAAAAACAATTCAGATTTGTTATTTATTAAAACGTGTTAAACAAACAAAGTAATGCAAAATAGAGGAAACAACAAAGTGGAACCCACACTATCCTAGCGTATGGACATCTTTCCCCGTCCCCATCCGGTAACCTTTTCATCCGCATATGAATTGTCAATTAAGTGTTTGGCCGGGGAAGAAGAGGGCAACGGCCACAAGGAGCTCCGTCATGCCCTTCACGCGTCACCCTTCTTGTAACGCCACCGCAAGCAGATCTGCCATCCCAGCCGATGGATCCAATCGCCTGAGTGGATAGGAAAGGAGAGGAGGGTGGGTGGAGAACCGGGAGAGCTGTGCGGCGGGATGAAAGGTGGAAGTGGTACGGACCCACCTATCGGCGTGAAACTGCTGTGAACGGACGACGAGCGACGACCGCATACACTAGCAACTCTAATTTTTAAGAGGAGTAAAGATTTGCATGAGTTCAAAAACATATGGGATATGTAGGTCTAGACCAACCCCACACGCCCCTTATGTCTGAACTATTGTTAGGTTACTACTTAACTATACCCGAACACTAAAACTTGATATTTAGCCTTCACACCTTTGTAAATCACATAATTAAAATCATAAGTTGTGGTTTCATGCGAGAGTGGTTATTCGATGAGACAGGCGTGCGTGTCTTATAAACATCTCTTCTTTTTCTCCTCCCTCTCAAAGTTGGAAAACCTGTTTGAAACACTTGTGAAAGAAGAGACAGATGGCGGATATCAGCAGCAACGAGAACTCAATGTTGAGCTATCACTTACATGCAAGACCAGCCTGTCCTCTTTATCCAACATGGTGAAACCACCATTCAAAATAAGCATTGGGTGTTATTAATTAATTAGAGGGTTAGTTTTGCATAGGTGAGGTGGTGGAATACTTGTTTTTTCGACAGAGGAGGGAGGGGGTAACGTATCCCGAACTATACATGTTGATTTAGAATGATACAGTTGTTTACGAGAATTTTCAACCGTGCGGTCCGTCTAGTAACAGATTATCAATCACCGAGATATGAACACATTATTTTTAGAATGATATTTAGCGCTTTTGAAATAATTTTATAATTGTAAGCATTGGAACTTTGTCTAACCCTCATTGCCAAAAATAAATTAATGAGTACCTTACCGTTGATGATAACACTACGCATGTTTAAGGTGCATGTGTGACGCCGATGAGAGCATGAGACAACACATACAAGTTGAAAATATATACATCGGGTGCGTAGGTTTGACCCGATTAAAAATCAGATATCATGAGCTGGATTATTAGAGGACACCACACAACTAGTTCGTCTAATCGTTTAACAGGTCAGAAAAGTCCTAATGTGGTAGCCACAAGCTTTAGTATCCACACATTTTTTTTGTGTCTTCTTCAACATGTATAATGGAGGAACCGAAAATGAAGATCGTAAAAATCAACTCTTTCGCTTGCCAAAAGTTATAACATAACAACAAAAACACAGATGCACTTTTTTCCGTGACACCCTCTTCACATTTGGTGTAAAGTGCAGCCTCCAAAAGATATTGCTTTCCAATCATAACGATTTTACTATGAAATTTACGATAGCAGTTCTCTATGTAATTAAAAAACAATGACATCTGGTTATATAATAGAATCGATAAAAAGTAAAAGTTATATTATTAGTTATATCTTAATTACAAAAACAATGGCATACAACCACAACATCTTAATTGATGCTTTATACATAAAATAAATAAGCTCAAACACACGCCCACAACAACTACATACGAGGATTGATACCAAAAAGTTGGTCTGTTAATAGATCACAAGACTTAGAACGACTGACATACTAAATTATACAAATGAGCGGGGGTAATAAAATTCATGCACTAGTATCACTCCCCAATGGGTATGCCCTTAATAAGACCTAGAATGGTGGCAATGGATGGATGCAAAGTTGACTCGACGGGTATCACCTCTCCCGGATTCATTATGTTCGCAGTTAACATCGTGCATTCTTCATATCCGTATTCCACTTTATTCATCCAATTCTGCACATAACCAAGAGAGACCGCATCCAATCTTCCATTGTGTGTAGCATCGAGGCGTTCAAGCTTGGCAACCCACTCCTTGCACAGATTACTGCTCACATCGGCAAACTTTATGCATCCTCCCAACGTGTACTCTGTGGTTGTGCTATTGAGGTGGCGCAACTCACTTAGGTAGGACTGTAAATGGGTGACCAAGATGTTCGTGGCCGCAATCACAATCTTAATGTGGTTTTCATGAAAGGACTCTGCGTGTGGAAGGAGGTTTTCATAGCAACTGGTTGCACCAGCAGCATCCGGCATGTTGCAACAAGCACGCACGAATTCAACAGCAGGTGCAGAAGGCTTGGCTTCCTCCGCTAGTTGTCGCTTTGTTTCGACAGCTATACATGTTGATGTCATGAGTATGGATGCAATGACAACGGCAATGAGGTTAGCACCGATCTTCCCCATTGCACCGTCGTTGGTGTGGATAGATGTCATTACTGTACAAAGCATTAGCACCAAATTTATAAAGGTTTGCGATGTTTCATTTCTTGCCCTATTAATAGCAAGTGATTTTCTCTGGACTGGGTTTGTTCCTTAAACACGGGCTATGATCCCAGAAGTCCACCTCTTTATTTTATTACTTCGCCAGCCACATATATTTGAAACTCTAGTGGACCATAATTTCTCTTAAAGAGTTCAAGTCTATATATAGACAATATGTTTAACACAGATATATAGTTCTGACATTAAAGTAATGCGCACACTCAGATGAGTAATATTTAATTTTATGTTGAGGCACGAGTTCTATGCATGTGTGATACACAATGTGAGCTAGAGCTTGTCTGATGCGACTTAGATACAAACAATTGACGGATCACAAATAAGAAGGATGAAGATGATGATTATTTTTCACATCCACAATGTTGCTGAGGTATTTGCACCGGCGACGCTACCGTTGCCTCTCCCTAGTGCACCGGCACCATGGTAAAAACAGAAATTCAGTCGTGAGCATGCACAACCTTAAATCAAAAGGATGCACCACGGCATGATATAAAATGTCCGTCGACACGGCTATCACATACTGTAAGTCGACAATCCGAATGAAATTAAGCAGTCAGTGGCCCAAATCAAGTAAAAGGGCTAGCAGCCCGGTCGAAATCCCAAGAAGCAAGGGTCCAACAGGTGGTTTTCTTGTGATTTTACCTATCGATAGCTTTGGTTTGGCCATTCTCAATGCAATAAAAACAGTGATATGACAGAACATTTATTATAAAATGAGGGAGTTGAGTTTCATCACCATGAAACCTCTCCTACTCTGTTTCCTAGACTATGAAACCCAAATGAAACTTGCATTGAGAACATTTTGTTTCATCTTGACATATTTTATCAATTTTTATTAGTTATTTGGATGCAACATTTAAAAGAGATGTTGGCCTATAAAAATGTAAAATGAAATGTTGCATTAAGAGAACATGTTTCATCTATCTTTTTAAATATCTTTATATGACATGGCACTATTGAGAACCATCCTATAAAACATGCACAGAGATTGGCTTAACTGTACTGCTACAGTGCGAGTTAAGTAACCGTTGAAGTGTGCACCTGGGTGCTCGAAGTTCTAACTTCGCCGCTGAGTATTTGAACCATGATTTATAATTTTACATGTTAGGTTTAACTTTTTAGAATTAAGGCGTTTGGTCAAAGTGTATTTTAGAAGTGAAATGTATCGAAAAATTATACTAGTATATAAAAAAGTTGCTAGAAATAGTCATCGGCAGATGGCTTTGAGCCATGATTTTTATCAACACGCTTATTGATGATGATAACACTCCCTGCATGCAAGGAATACGAGTGTCATTTCCCCATGCTCTAAAAGTATAGTTTTCAAAATTTGTAATATGTATTGGAGCTAATTTTCAATCTTGTTGTGTCTCGTATCCAATTTTATGTAATAAAAATACAATAAGATCTAGTTATATAGATTTTACGAAAGTTATGTTTTCTTTTAATATAGTTAGATATCGCCGAATGCACCGAACTTGCCTGGGGAACAATAATGCGACAGCTCGATAAATTCCGTGTAGCACAATCGATTGCTTGACCGCATGTTCACGTGACCATGCATACCCGTGCCGTACAGTGTAGTCTAGTAACCTCTCGTTGTAGTCTGTACGTGTACACGTTGGTTTTGTTCGTTGGTTCGGTCAGTACGGCACGACATCAGACACAAGAAATTGGAAGGTTTTGAGAAACTGTTTGGCATTTGAAAAAGTCCCATTTGAGTCCTTGGCATTTCCCTTTCCACAACCGTAATTTTCATTTCTTCCGGTGGTGGTGGTGCTGCGCGCGGCATGTGTGACGACTGTACCGAACGGAACGGCGGCGAACACACCGGCTTGGGAATCTGGATGTCACCAACCAAAATGAGAGGAGTTATCCTTCGATCGGTTCCGTGAGCATTGCATTGAGAACTCCAACAAATCTCTGTTTTCTGGACCTGCGGAACATCGGTTGACAACGAACGCCTCGCAGACGGTTGTAAACGCGTGGTGCATGCACGACAAATTAATAAGCATAATAATTGCGCATCTTTTTTTGGACTCAAATTAATATGGTTTGTTTATTTTTTAAACCATCGATTTAGATCTGTTTATAATACTTTAACCCCTAAAGTAGTGTTACTATAATACTTATGTAGTGTCATGTATTATAGGATAGTTTTAGAATAAAAAAAATTAATGACGAGGATATTTAGATCTCTTGTAGTTCCACGCACCTCTCCTCACCGTACCAGCGATTATCAATGCGGGTAGACGTTTCCGATCGGAGTTCGGGACGCCTGACGCCTGTGATCACATTGTTGGGGGTCGGAGCCGCGAGCCTGAGGACTCTCGAATGTAACAGCCTAATGGAATTAACGACCGCATTCAAGCAGCCAAACCTAAATAACAGAAGAATTCTCCGTAGGTTAAAAAAACCCACAATGGAGGAAATTAATAACATCATTGCTCACCTCCCAAGTGATAAGTCCCCAGGACCTGATGGTTTAACACTGACTTCATGAAGAGATGCTGGCCTTTGATTGCCCCAGACTTCTACGCCCTGTGTGAGGGGTTCTACAATGAAACTATATGCTTGCAGAGTATTAACTCCTCCTACGTAACTCTGATCCCCAAATGTGATAGCCCATTACTAGTTTCAGACTTTAGGCCAATTTCTCTGCTCAATACATGTATAAAGCTGATCACCAAAATCCTAGCAGACAGGTTACAGACTTGTATTCTTCAGTTGATTCACCGAAATCAATATGGTTTCCTGAAATCAAGGTCAATACAAGACTGCTTAGGATGGGCTTTTGAATATCTGTATCTGTGTCACAAGTCCCAGAAACAGCTTGTCATTTTCAAATTGGACTTTGAAAAAGCCTTCGATAAAATTGAACATCAAGTGATCTTAGACATCTTACACCACAAAGGCTTTGGAGACAAATGGGTAAGATGGATCAAAGGTATTCTCAGTACAGGGACTTCAGCGGTGCTCTTAAATGGAGTTCCTGGAAAAGTATTTCACTGTAGAAGAGGAGTTCGACAAGGAGATCCATTATCACCCCTGCTTTTTGTCTTAGCAGCTGACTTACTACAGTCTATATTAAATAAAGCAAAAGATTTGGGGCTAATTAAACTGCCACTATCAGATAGAGCTGGATCAGACTTTCTAATTGTACAATATGCTGATGATACCCTCTTGATAATGGAAGCCTGTTCAAGACAATTGCTAGCTATCAAAGCTCTCCTCAACACTTTTGCAGACTCTACAGGGCTGAGAGTAAATTATGGCAAGTCGATTATAGTGCCAATTAATGTGAATCCTGAACGAATGGAGATTCTGGCCAATACAGTGGGTTGTAAAATTGGTACTATGCCATTCACCTATCTTGGCTTGCCCCTGGGTCTCACAAAACCAAGAGTGGAAGACTTTCTGCCATTAGTGCAACGCATAGAGAGGAGACTAATAAGCACATCAATCTTTCTCTCCCAGGGTGGGAGGCTAGAGATGGTCAATACAGTGCTTACTTCTTTGCCAACATACTATATGTGCACCTTAAAACTCCCAGCCACAGTGATTCAACAGATTGCAAAATATCTCAAGCACTGCCTATGGAGAGGATCAGACCCTACCAATAAGAAATCATGTCTTGCTGCCTGGAGCTTAGTAACAAGACCAAAAATGGAAGGGGGCCTGGGGATAAAAAATTTGGCTGCTCAAAACGATGCATTACTGATGAAAAACCTTCACAAGTTTTTTAATCACCATGATATTCCTTGGGTCCATTTAGTTTGGAATAATTATTACTCTGGCAATATTCTCCCAGGACAGAGGAAAAGAGGATCCTTTTGGTGGAGAGACATCATCAAGCTACTTACCCAATTCAAAGGTTTGAGTATACCACACATTGGCAATGGGCACCATATTCTTTTCTAGGATGACCTCTGGACAGATCAAGTTTTACATCATGCTTATCCCCAGCTCTTTTCTTATGCCATAAATTAGAACATCAGCCTTGCTCATGCTCGGGAAACACAGCATTTGTATGACTTGTTTCAGTTGCCTTTGTCAGAAGAAGCCTATGGACAATTTGTGCAGCTATCAAATACCTTAACTTCTCTGAATCTTTCCACACAACAGGATCAATGGACACATATCTCGGGCTCAAGTCTATATACATCAGCTAAGGCATACAAAGTACTCATTGGACACATACAGGTACACCCTACTTATAAATGGTTGTGGAGGACAAAATGTCAAATGAAACATAAGATCTTCTTTTGGCTGCTAATAAAGAACAGAGTAAACACTAGAGGCACTCTGAAACGCAGGAATATGCAGCTGGATGATTACACTTGTGAAATGTGTATTTTATAGAAAGAAGAAACTATCACACATCTTTTCCTAAGATGTAATTTCGCAAAATCTTGCTGGCAGCAAATTGGGCTATTCCCTCCACACACGGACAATCCCTTGACTGCGATTGCTAGATTCAAAAGGCAGTTGCAAAATTTCTTTTTCATGGAGGTGATAATCACCATGGCATGGAGCATTTGGAACATCAGGAATAACTGGATATTCAACAATGTTCCTCCATCCGTGGACCAAGTGATGGTGAAATTCAAGCAAGAGTTCCACATGGTTATCCATCGTGCGAAGCCTAATAAAGCTGCTGAAATGCAATCATGGATACACCATTTTCAATAGCCTTTTTTCTTTCATTTTACTGCATTTTATTTTACTCTTGAACTTTGGATTGTATTTTCCTTTTTCCTTTTCCTTAGTTTAATATATGGTCAGTAGGGGTCTTTTGCCCCTCCTGTTTCATAAAAAAAAAAAAAACCCTCATCTGCTTCCTAGTCGGTATCCATGGCGGCTGCTGTTTCGTTGCCATATAGTCGACCTGCAGGTCAACCTACCCCGACACCGGCGCGGCAGGTATTTGGGTTCCTTGGGGTTGGAGTACAGAAGGGACCTTTTATGGCGCCGGCGATGATGTGCAGCTACTGCAATACGAATTCGACTCAATCTTTGGAAGTTCATAAGTATTCTTTTGATGGTCAAATTTCTAAATAAATCAATTAGTTAAAAACAAATTTATCCTTATTAAAGAACGGTCAGGATTGATCCACACTACTTCCTCGTTTAAAGTAGTATTCTAATAATTTGCCATTAATCTGTGCATCCGTCGGCAGGCGTCCAACTAAACCACGCTTGCGTCCAGTGCAGGATTGGATAGCACCAGCTTGCCAACACCGAAAAACAAAGGCGTGCCACCTAGGCACGTACTACATACTACTACTTCCAAAGGCTAGCTGGAAGAAGATTCGTCCTGCCCCGGCCTCGTGTTCATCAACGGAAGGAGGAGAAAGAAGCAAGCATACTCATCAAGTTTCTTTCTCAGAAGGTTTACGCGCGCCCCCCCCCCCCCCCCCCCCCCCGGGGGGCCATCCTACAATGCGTTGCGTTTTCAGTTCAACTTTGCTTTCACGTTACCTTGTCAAAAGATTCAGATAGAGGTTGATTATTGGTCCAACCAAGTCTTTAGGTAGGTAGGTTATAATAGCATATATGTATTGTTGTCATCAAAACTACAGTTTCACTTTTTTTTTTTATCTCTTATAGCCCATAAAAAACACCCATTCTTGACTTCTACTATAAGTGGACACTCGTCTTATTCAAAAAATAGTTCAAATATATAAAATTAAAAATTAGGATTCAAAAATCTTTCGTAATAAATTAAATTCTAACAAAACATTTAATATTTCTTATATTTTTTTAAATAAAATAATGATCAAAGTTATTGGTCAAATGTCGACAAAAAAAATGGAGGAAGTATGTATTTATGTGCCTGTTTGTTTACTTAGCAGATTATATAATTTAGATTATAATTTATAGATTATGTAATTTATATTATAATTAAGATTATAAGTTCTTTAAAAATTATAGGAGTGTTGTATCTTTTATATCAAATAAGTTGAAATAAGCTTCTCTTATGTGGATTATTGAATTATATAATTTGAGATGTTAGATTATATAAGCTACGAAAATAAGCAGCTTGTTTGTTATCTTATATTATAATTTATAGATTATATAATCTGATGAATTATAATCTAAAATAAATAGGGCCTTATGTATTACTGAGAACAACTTTGAGACTATATATGTGTACATTCTGATGGCATAAATATAAAAGCTCTAGCTAGACTTTCTATAAAGTAATGCCAGATGGCAACCAACAAAGCCCGTGTCCGATTTAGTTTAGCCTGGTCAGCACTTTTTAAATTTGGTAGTGTAGCATCAGTTATAGTATAATTTCGGGCGCCACATTTGGGAACCATCATCTTGGATGCAAGAAAATGCTCGTCACAGAGAGAGAGAGAGGGCATTATAGTACAGTTCAATCATAGTAGTATCATTTTTTTCTATAAAGGATATTATACTATACTGTATTTGATAACATCCAATCAGCCACATCAACACTTAAAAGTCATCCATGAACTGCTACCCCAATTTTTTCATTCATACTATAGTAGAGAGTACTAGTATCATTTAGCAGCTCATCTTTGAATGAATCAAAGTACTTTCCGTGTTTCTTTTTATTTATCACCATTGATTTGAACAGGTAACTTTAATCCTTCGTTTTATTTAAAAAAATACAAAATTAAAATTTATGTTTTGAAAATATTTAATAATAAATTAAATCATAATATAATATAAATAGTTATTACATATTTTTAAATAAGATAAATAATTAAAGTTATCAATTGACACGTAAAATAAGGAAAGAATACTAAGAAAAACCCAAAACATCGAACCAATTTACTTTGGTCAAAGGAAGAAAAAAACACAAGGAAAGGGGAAACACGGAGCCCATGCATGCTAAGCCAAAGACGAGAAAAAGCTAGTAGTACACATATAATAAAGCGGCGAAACGGAACGGAACAGAAGACTAGAAGAGAGGGAGCCGCACACGTCATCTATTCCAGCCTATTCGCACTTTAGCCCCTGTATGTTACTATATTCATAGACTAGGGACTATAGGAGGGGGCATGTACGATTGCGCCGCTAATTAGCAGCTGTTACGACTCCTTTAAGTGCAAAAAGGGGGCCTAATTTTGCTACGCCCACGCGCAGCCGCCGCGGCAAGAAGCTCTCGCTTCCGTCGTCTCGCCTCGCCGCGTCTGGAGCCGATGAGGCCTCCGGAGGTCGCGGTGGCGATGGCCATCGCTGTGGCGGCACTTCTGGCTGGGGTTGCTTCATCTGAGGTAGCGGCTCCGGCGCCGGCAGCGCTGAGGCTGGAACGCGCGTTGCCCCACAAGGGGGTGAGCATGGAGCACCTCATGGAGCGGGACATGGCGCGGCACGCGAGAAGGGGGCTTCTCGGCGGGTCTCAATCCGTCGCCGGCGTGGTTGACTTCCCCGTGGAAGGTTCCGCTAACCCGTTCATGGTCGGGTGGGTGAGCTACTTCGCTTTTGTGTTGTTTGGTGGTGCTGGTTGGATTGGGCTGTGTGTTTCGTATGCGATTGGTGGATGCATGGAAAATTCAAGATTTTCTCGGTTTATTCGTTAGGTGCTTTGAGCTAGAATTGCTGCTCTGCCTAACATAATTGATCTGTTTTTGCTTTATTTGGCAACCGATGGCAACTTTTGGGCTGGGCTTTTAAAATCATTCGTTTTTTTCATTTCATTTCAAGAGCATTGAATGATGTGGTGTATCCTTGCTCGGTGAATTTTTGTCGGGCGGATATCGTGCGGATTCTACAAAGTTTCTCTAGCAAAACTGAAAATTTGACAACTATTTCACGTTTTTAGCTAAAGTTGACTTCAATTTGTAGATTTGTCATGTTCACCCTTTTAGTGCAGCTAGCCTATTAATTATGTATAGCTCTTTCTATATACATTTGATCGCTTCGCGTAGTGATGATTTCGATAATTAAGGATCCCAATTCTGATACATTTAATTTAACCCATTGCTTAATCATTCAGCTTTGCTTCTACTGGATCGTGGATTTGTATAGTTGGTTTCATATGAGATTCCTTTCCTCACAATCCTTCCTTTATCTAATTCTTCGCAGTTGCTTTTGCTTAAGGTCAATTTCATTACAAGCCAAAGGAAAGATATTCGTTATTCTATTAGGCTCAAAATGGGGGTTGGGGAGTGGGAATAATCCCCTCAACTATGTTTCTAGTCTATATTTGTTAGACGTTCCATTCAGATGTGTATGGAATGTTTGCGGAGGGGTAACAGTGTAAAGCTATAAAAACGAGTAGTAGAATATCTTGTGCCTGTCATTGACAGTGGAAATATAAGTCACATAAGCTTGCTATTTCTGTCTGTCCACAAGTTTGTTAGGTTGCACATTTCAGCTTGTTATGCAGCACATGCTTCTATATTGATCAGTTGACCAATTATTTCATCTGGGAGTATTTTTCAATAATTGTTCTGATGTTCATCATATGAGTCAGCTTTTTGGTATAGCATATAATCAGGGTACATCTCTGGTATAATTTTTTCGCATTGTATCATAAAGAGTGTATATGAAATTGCAGGCTTTACTTTACCCGTGTGAAGTTGGGAAACCCTGCTAAGGAATTCTTTGTCCAGATTGACACTGGCAGTGACATCTTGTGGGTAACTTGCAGTCCGTGCATTGGCTGCCCCACATCAAGCGGGCTCAATGTAAGACAAAGTTCCTTATCTTTGACTATAACAGATACATATATTTTTCAGCCAATGTTGGTACTCTAGGGATCCTGTTCTGATCAAATAACTGCTATGTTGGTTCCTCAGATCCAGTTGGAGTCCTTCAACCCTGACACTTCATCAACATCCTCCAGAATAACCTGCTCAGATGATAGATGTACAGCTGCCCGCCAAACAGGGGAAGCAGTCTGCCAATCCTCAGATTCCCCAAGCAGCCCTTGTGGGTACACCTTTACCTATGGTGATGGGAGTGGCACTTCAGGGTACTATGTTTCAGACACGATGTACTTTGACACGGTCATGGGAAATGAGCAGACTGCCAATTCTTCTGCCTCCGTTGTTTTCGGGTACAGTTTCTTTGGAGTTCTGTATCATTTTTAAATTAATCATCAGATAATTGAAACTTACCATTTGTTCCTGATAGTAATTTTAAGAAAGATGCCACTAAAACATTATTAGACAGGTCAACCGTTGGAGTAGTGACTCTTAATGTGAACATTTACATATTGACACTTTGTTTCACAAGTGTGTTTAAGTTTAGATCTTTTGTGATGGGTTGATACACATGATGGAGTGAATGCCAATGAAGTCCTGCAACTAGCAGGTTGCTTGTCATTTTTTCAGGCACCCTTCCTTTTCTTATTGTTTCCAAGGACAGGAGTTGTCACTTGAAAAGTATCGATTTCTGTGACATTCGGCCTCTACACATTGCAATTCATTTTCCCATTCCAGGGCAAAATGATTCTGGCATATTTACAAGAACTGTCATTGTATTGCATCCTTTGCCGCCAACTGATTAGATGGCTATTTTCAGATGTTTGCATGTATATTGTCTGTAAAAACGACCTTCATATTGTGTCTCCTAAAGTTTAGGCTCAGTGTTCTTCATTACAACATTGTTACTCAGTAATCGCAAAAAAAAAAGTTTTGTTTACTCGTTATCCCTAACATTATTGCTGTTAAACATTTTATGTATAAACTCTGAATGTTCCATTCTGTCCAAGCAGATGTAGCAACTCACAGTCAGGTGACCTTACAAAGGCAGACAGGGCAGTTGATGGGATTTTTGGGTTTGGGCAGCACCAGTTATCTGTCATTTCACAACTGAATTCTCTTGGGGTGTCCCCTAAGGTGTTCTCGCATTGCCTGAAAGGTTCAGATAATGGTGGTGGAATTCTTGTGCTTGGGGAAATCCTGGAGCCAGGATTAGTCTATACCCCACTTGTTCCATCACAGTAAGCATCTTTTCACTTATATTACTTAAGAAATCTGCGTTGCTATCTGACGTTTTGGTAGAAATTGTCCTGTGATCTTTGTGGTGCAAATGGGTAGTTCTTTAGGAAGGTGAAATCTTTCCAGCTGAAATTTGGAGGGGCACAATTTACCTTACTAGATACCCATTTGTGATAGAAGTCAATAAAGTAGTTTTTTTAGAAGTTCACGAGGACATTGTTAGTTTTGATGAATTGATAAGTGGTGATGGCCAACAATATTGCTTTGAACCACGGTTATAACAAGAAGTTTTAGAATCTCCTGTGTTATTGACATAAACAATTGATTATGCAAATATTTTGAATGAAATACAGGCCTCATTACAACTTGAATTTGGAGAGCATTGCTGTCAATGGTCAAAAGTTGCCTATCGACAGCTCCTTATTCGCAACATCAAACACACAAGGAACTATTGTGGATTCAGGAACAACATTGGCGTACCTTGCAGATGAAGCATACGATCCATTTGTTAGTGCGGTAAGCTTCATACCTTGCAGATGAAGCATATGATCCATTTTATGATTCTGACCTATGTTACACAATTTGTTATGCAATTATTTATTGTAATTATTGTTGCCTGCAGATAACTGCCGCGGTCTCTCCATCCGTACGCTCTATTGTCAGCAAAGGGAACCAATGCTTTTTTACTTCGAGCAGGTTTGGTCTTCTTTCGTGGAAATGAAATCGATGGCTAGTTTCCTTTTGATGTGACAATTTCTTAAAACTTCTCTTACCATTGGCCAGTGTTGACTCTTCATTTCCAACCGTGACCCTATATTTTATGGGCAATATTGCAATGACGGTGAAGCCGGAGAACTATCTTTTGCAGCAGGCTTCTGTTGTAAGTCGTTGCATATATGGTTAACTTCTTTCTGGAGACTGTCTGGACTCATATAATGCCGTGTCATGGTTGCAGGACAATAATGTGTTGTGGTGCATTGGCTGGCAAAGGAACCAGGGCCAAGATATAACTATACTTGGAGGTTATCTTGTTTCACTTCGGACACAATTATCCAATTTAGATTGCACATCTAGCTGCATTTTGGCTCTTTTACATTGTGGTTGTGTGAAATAAATTAAGCTGTTCAATTATCTGCTCAGTATTTGCAACTCCTATTCTCATGCGAAGATTGACTGGCTACTCATTGCTATTCTGTCCTAAGCTTTATATGAATATAGCCTAATGCTGATTTGCATGCGTAAATGTTGAAGCTAAGCTCTCAGAATGCTGATGGTTTTCTTTTGTCGCTAACTATCTGATTCCTCTTCTTGTAGATCTTGTTTTAAAGGACAAGATATTTGTGTATGACTTGACAAACATGCGCATGGGCTGGGCTGATTACGATTGTAAGCATAAATTCTTTGATCATTTTTGAGCACCAGTTTCTCAAGTTTTTGGCGACCCTTTTTTATCATTTTTGAGTAACATGAATTCTTGCCAGGTTCGATGTCGGTGAATGTCACCACATCATCAGGGAAGAACCAGTACGTGAACACCGGGCAGTTCGACGTTAACGGATCGCTGCGGCCTTCATCATACTGGGGCTTGATACCTACTGGAATTGCTGTCATTCTTGTGCATATGCTCATTTTTGGTGCCTCACGTAGATAGCACAGGGCTTAAGTGACCATCGTGATTCGATTCTTTCTTATTGATGAATTCAGAGCTCAGATCTAGTTCCTGAGGCGAATAGATGCCATGACATGAACATTCTTATGCTGTACATACGGGTACGAGGGAAATGATTTCAGTGTTCATGTAGCACGGCCTCCTTTTCACAAATACAAGGGGTTTTCTTCTCTGTTCAGTCTCTTTTTATCAACTGCATGCTTATTATAACGTTTTTGTTTTCATGCGGTTGATAATTTGGATTCCGTTGTGACTGTAAAGCTGTAGGAGTAGAAGAGAAAACGAAATGAAGACAAGGACAAGGTTGCTGCCGTAGAAAAATGTTGATGATATGAATAAGAAGAAAGTTGAGGGGTCACTGTTTGCATTTACTAAATATTTGCTTCGAACCTGGTGGACACTTCGATAACGTGAAATTTGCTGCTAGACATTAAAGTGAAAAACATTTCCTGCTGGATAGTGTAAATGAACTAAATCTAATTTCCTATAACAAAGGTCATGTTTTCCCAATGTACTAAAGCAAATTCCTGCGCCCACAACAGAAAAAAACGACAAGAAAACTAATTCTATGGTTTTGTTAAGAAAAATATACACGCGGTGACACTATCCTGGTTCCTGATACTGGTGGGGGACTCCATGAATGGCGAGAAGAGCAGTCATTTTTCGAACTATCTTCTATCTATAATTAGAATTGAGTCGAAAATGATGATTAAAAACAATTAGACCCCCTTTGGAACAAAGAAAAAACAGAAGAATTTTAGAGGATTGAAATCCTTACAAAGTTTCTTATATACTGTATCATTTTCTCACATTCAACTATTTTCACTATGTTGTATATAAAACTTTCGTGCATTTAAATTCTTGTGAGATTTTTAAATGTGATGTAATTTCAATCTTATATTTTTTAGGGATTATTTTACAGGGATTATTAAGCTAATGATACAAATAAATTATAGTCTATAAATAATTATAACTACCAAATATTTAAAAATTATTATAATTTAAAAGTAGCTTATATATGTTTGTGATCATAATTACTTATAAATTTTAGATGTTTGAAAACATAAGATTACTTATGTAATATAATCTATTTATATAATCATTTTCATAATTCGCTGTTCGTTTCAAAATTTTGAGACCTGTATTCAAAGGATGTCAGTAAAAAAACGCCACCGTCAAATTTCAAGGAAAAGGCCCTTCATTTTCTTTCCCTCCCCTGATTCCCTCCTCAGGGCAGGCCCCGACCCTTTCGCTTCCCGCCGGCCGCCCCTCTCCTCTCCCTCTCTCCTCTCCTTCCTAAAAACCCACCCAAAACCGCCTTCCATTTCATCCCATCCTCGGAGGGAGAAGCGGCAGCGATGGGGATCCAGGGTTTGCTGCCGCAGCTGAAGTCCACCATGGTGCCCATCCGGATGGAGGAGCTGCGGGGGCAGACGGTGGCCGTAGACACCTATTCCTGGCTCCACAAGGGCGCCCTCTCCTGCAGCGACAGCCTATGCAAGGGCATCCGCACCACCAGGTCCCCTTCCTTCACCTTTCTTGGACAAGGATAGCCCTCTCCGTAATTTTTCTTGATATGTTCGGCCGGTCGCCTCTTTCTTGGAGGTATCGGTCCCAGTAGGTTTCTTGATTCATTGGATCAGTTACCGAAACCTGATCCTGACGACTTCAGGGAATTTGGCTCTTTCCATAGAGATTCTTTTTTTGTGTTACCACAGGATTCACGGGAATAAATTGCACTACACTTATTTGCCCTTATTTAACATCTACTCGCCAATTTTTAATCTGCTCCCGTTGAAGAATTCGTGAGAAACCTATCTGGGTAGATTTGTGTTTCACTCGGTTTGGGTTGTCATCTGACAATTTGGATATGTTTGTGCCTCACTTGGTTGTCCTCTGGCAGTTTGAGTAAGTTTGTGTCTCACTCATTGAAAACTTCTCCATGTTATATACAGAATAAATCTTTAAAGGTTAACATATTATCATTGCGACCTTCTGGTACTGGCGTAAATTATTGCACGGCCGTAATTGAGATACCTTAAATCACAATGCAAATAGATTCACTGAGTTTTTTAGATCATATCTGAAATTTTAGACATAGGAGAGGATCATATCCTAGAGTTGTATCTCCAATTTATTACCATGTCTGGGGTTATACCATAAACTTACCTGTGATTCTTCTCCAATTGACACTAAACCAGGCATATCGACTACTGCATGCATAGGGTTGACATGTTGCGCCACTATGGCGTGAAACCAATTCTTGTGTTTGATGGAGGTTTTCTTCCAATAAAGGGTGCTCAAGAGACGAAACGCGAAAGGTACACATGTTTCAGCCGCCTAGGATATTTTTCTTTACCCTTATGCAATCATGAATGCAATTAAGATACGCATATAGCTATGGCTAACAGTCACCAAGGGCTTTAGACATGCTTGAGGTTTAAAGGTTTTATTGTTGTCATTCCTATGAGATATATTTTTCTAAATATTGTTATCCTTCAGGTCAAGAAAGGAAAGTTTTGAGCGTGCTAGGGAACATGAAGCAGCTGGGAATTCACGTGCTGCTTTTGAGTGCTATCAGAAAGCTGTTGACATTACACCAAGAATTGCTTTTGAACTGATCCAGGTAAGACTCTGTTTTTCTTGTGCCGTTACTGATTGGTTAACACCTATTGAAAAGTATTTGTTGCAAGAATATATTTTTCGTAGACATTTCTCATATAATTTTAAAATACAATGCAGGTACTGAAGGCAAAAAAGGTTGATTATATTGTTGCACCTTATGAAGCTGATGCACAAATGACATTCTTATCTGTTAACAAACTTGTTGATGCTGTAATCACTGAGGATTCAGATCTGATACCATTTGGTTGTTCCAGAGTAAGTACAATACTATTGCAACCTTTTTCTATATCCTTTATCATATTTTTTATTACTCAAATAAATTTGCCTCCATAGTAGTGTGTCCTCTTATTTATGTGCGTCTTGTTCTAACATGCAGATTATTTTCAAAATGGACAAATATGGACAAGGTGTTGAATTCCAGAGTGCACGATTACAGCGAAACAGAGAACTTGACTTTAACGGATTCACAAGCCAAATGCTACTTGAGATGTGCATTTTAAGTGGCTGTGACTATCTCCCCTCTATGCCTGGAATGGGTGTGAAAAGAGCTCATGCACTCATCCAAAGGCATAAGTGTCATGAGAAGGTAAATATATCTGCTCTGTTGCACATGCTACCATCAAACCTTTTAAAAACTTGACAACAAGTATAGAAACTTCAGTGGAATGTATAATTGCAGGTAATCAAGCACCTGAGGTACAGTGCTATTTCTGTTCCATCTCAATACGAAGAGAATTTCAAAAAGGCAATCTGGGCCTTTAAATTCCAAAGGGTATATGATCCTTCTACGGAAGATATTGTTCATTTGTCAGGCATTCCTCATGACCTCAGTGATGACTTGGACTTTTTGGGCCCATATCCTTTGCAAGACATTTATACGTTAGCTTTCTTATGATTATGCTCAGTTTTATATACTGCAACATATATAATGTACTCCTTCCTTTATTAGGCTACTCTGATGACCATTGAAGATAATGGATACCGGAAATAAGCAAAAGGACTTTAACATTGCTACCATATCCCTTAATAATTGCAAATCGATTAAATCTTAGAAGAAACTCATGCATCTGAGTTTTTCCTTAATGAGTTCATACATGGTTACCACAGGATGTTGCCAAAGGTATTGCTCTAGGAAACATTGATCCACTCACAAAAGAACCATTTGAGGTATTTGCCATTTCTTTTGTTCTATTTATTCTTCTCTTTTTTCCTAATGGATTGAATTTGAACCACTGTAGCTTTATTTACTCATCACATGCTTGGCTTGTTTGTCATTATGGTTAGCTGATCTGTTTTTCCTCCCAACTTAGATGTGATTTCGTTGTACACTACTACTGAGGTTTGTGCCCTTGCAAACGTGCACCTGCTCATGGGGGAAAACACAACATAACTACATGAACATACAAATGATGTTGATGTATTTCAGTGCTGTTCTGTTTTGCCTTTTTGATCAGTGAATTGGTGCCAAAGTAGGTCTTGCTGGTGGCCAATTGCTGCTATAGGTAGTGGTAATTACTACCTCCGTTTTTTTATTGTTGAAGCCTTTTAGTACAAATATTATACTAGAAAGCGTTAACTGTTGAACTAAAGGTGGATTGTCCATGTTTCCCCATTATCTTAGGCTTTTGGGTGCAACTGATTGGTGCATGAAACTCATTATGGTATCAAAGCCAAAGGTCTTGAGTTTGAATCCTTGTATAGGCAATTTCTGTAATTTAAGTACTCTGCTCCAAAATTTCACATGTGTGTCCTACGGGAGGCTGCACGTGAGGGGGAATGTTGAAATATAAATGGATTGCTCCCATTAGCTTAGGCTTTTGGGTGAACTGGTTGGTGCATGAAACATAATATCAACAATAAAAAAATGGATTGGTTAAAAAAAAATAAAAAATGGAGGTAATATTAGCTAGTTCTAGTAGAGAAATGGCTAAGTGGTTGTGTTCATGGCTGGCGGCCAAGGGAGATGGCGCCACAGTAGAGGGTGCTACAGTACTCTGTACCTTTTGCTAGCAGTATATAAAGATGAGGAGGTCTTCCTCCCTAAGAAGCACAGCTGCTTATGAAATTTCCAGTGCACCGTGTGTGTTAGAGTATGGATGGTCATTGTTTTGCATCCCCCTTACCATGAAAGTACCTTTATTCAACATGTTGTCTTCTGTGTTACTTGTTACTAAGTTACCAACATGAACTAATTTGTCAAAGTCATGAGAATAACCAATATTTCTTGCAGGCCAAACCAGAGTGCTGTGCACCATCTGTTGAAAAAGCTAATGCAGCGAGAGAGTCTATTGTTCCGTCAAATGGGAGGAAGAGACTGGATTTGCCTGTTCAGAAAAATATACTGACAAACTACTTCTGTATCCTCTTAATGCATTGCATTTTCAATTAACAATATCAATCAAATTTATTTGTTATGCTACTCTTGGACGAGTGAGTCTCAGCATCAATGGTGATCTAGCATCATTATGTAACCAAAACTGAGTCTCCACTCTTCAATCTAAATTCGTCTCACACCTGAACTGCCTTTGTCCTATTCAGGGCCAATAGGTGCTATTATAAACAGACCTACATGTATGCAATTATGTATAAATAGGCCTCAATGGCCAATGCATTAATCAAGCTATTCTAACTCAAACCAGTGAGTTTCAGCAAAACCTGTGAATCCTAGTTTAACTTCCGACACTCTCAGCTACATGGAATAAAATGGAAGTGCCTTGAACTGTAATAAATCCATTTGATTTCCCATATGTCTTAGATCATTTTACGACAGCCTATACATTTCCTGAATATTTTAGGAGATGTCTGATGATTCCATGCACAAATTTAGTTTATTCATATCAAATATTTTCTTGGATTTATTTTGGATCATTTCTACTGAATACTCAACTGTTTATGTATTATTATCCTTGACTGGTTAAAGGCTTAGCATCACTTGAGGCAAAACGGAAATTCAGGGCACCTAAAATTACACCTAAGCAACAAATACTGAATGGGTCCTCTTCACCCAGTCCTCAAACTAAAGACTCCAGCGCCCCTGGTTCAGTTGAAGATACTAGCTTGCCAGCAAACAATATTCAAGCTTCCCAATGTAGTTCTGAGCAGTTATACTCTGAACCTCCTCCAGACAATCCAATCAGTGCTGCTTCTCAATGCAGTTATAAGCGTTTCAGCTGTGAGGATCCCTATGACAATTCAGCCGATATTTCACCCCAATGTAGTCCACTTGATGGTGATACTTATCCTCCCGAGGACATAGGCATTGAAGACCAAAGGGTATTTGTATTCCATCACTTTATTACCTATGCAAGTCCAATGCTCTCCTAATCATTTTTATAATAACCCATGTTCTATTATCTTTAAAATTTGCTTGTATTGTTCAGGTTGAGGCCGGCTTCTGCAACAAAAGTACGATAGCAACTGGTTCTTACTTAGGGGGTAATACTTCGAAATTGCATAGTTGGCATGACCCGTTTGCAAATCATGTTGTGGGTTTGTTTATTTATTTATGCAAACCAAAGCACTCTTGGAATTGATTCTAGTATTCTGTGTCTTTTCTCATTTTTCAGGGGGGATATCAGAATCAGATCATTCTTTACTTCCACACATCAAGGAACCATGTATAGCAGTTCGACGTTATAATGAGAGCAATGTGGCCTCTACTGATAGAGGAATTACTGTAAGGAGTTCGTACTTCAAAGCAGTAAATAAGAGGGTTCACACAAACCTAGACAAGTTAGACAACAATGAGGATAGTGAAACTAGTAATTGCACTCTTTCTGAAGACCAGTTGATTAACTCTGGCGTGTCGAAGAGAAGAAAATTTTCTGGTCTCCAAAATTTTGAAGATGTAAGTAATTATTTATCTAGCTTTTTTTATCATTATATGCTGCACATGTGGTCTTAATCCTGCTGTTTAGCAGGAAGCATTACATACGGTTAGTTCAGACGAGAGTCCACCAGTTATTGATGAAGGTAACTGCTTACCTTGTTTCTGGTTTATTTATCATTACCTGGGAGTTTTGGTATATCTTTGTTTTCGTATTAGCTATGAAGATCAGACAGACTTAAGAATAGCAAAGAAAAAGCTTGTGCTATCTGTTTCCAGTAGTACGTGGCTACGTGCAACTCGAGTGTATATTTCACCTGTGTTCATTAACCATGATTCTTGGCAATCATTTTCTATCATTTTCTATATCATGATCGTTTCATCATATAAAGCATAATTTTACAATTAATTTCATATTACATATCAAGTCCCATGCAAACTTTAGTACGTTGAACCATGTGGCAAGTTAAAGACGTGCTCATTGCATGTATTGTCAATGCAAATTTATAGGTGCTTATAATTTGTACATGGAGTTTGCTCCTGTATCATTTCGTAACTATTCAATAATTACCACTATTAAACATTTAGTTGATTTTAAGAAAACCTGTTTGTTCATGTGTGAAAACTCCTGCAGGTTGTGATGCTGATCATCTTGATAAGACAAATACAAAACCTGATGGCAGATTTGGATGCAATATTTCCCATGTGAATGTATACAGTGGCATTGCAGAAAAATCAATGGATAAGTTTGCTTCATTGATATCATCCTTCCGATACCCAGGCTCCCGTGCCAGTGGCCTTCGTGCTCCTTTAAAGGATGTGAAGAACACACTTTCTGTGAGGTATGCCGCTTCAGCTTCTTTTTTTATTCAATGGCTTTAATCCTCTTAAACATGTATTGGTGGTTACTTTTCATGAGCACACATTATTTAGCATAGTATGCTTCTATTACAGATCTGTTCTCAGACCTCATGAACAAAGCAGATTCAGATGTGCACCTAAGAAAACAGGCCGAGGGCCTCCTTTAAAAGGCAGTTGTACATGTGATAATGAGAAAATTGCTGGTGGCCCTCCTGACATTAGCGCATTTGCATACAGGCCTATGGAAACTTCTAGTCAACGCAAAATCACAACTGCAGATACTACTAATGTCCCTCCTTATCTGGACACGTTTGCATACTCATCCATGTCATCTTCTGTCTGCCGTACTGATCAGTGCACATTCACGGGTACAACAATTGAGACTGCAGACAGCCCTCCTGATCTAAGCACATTTGCGTATAAACCAATAAAGGCTGCAGTCAGACGCACTGAAGGAAATAGGTTCGCAGGAGTAACACAGAAGGCAGTTGGAAGGACTTCTCGAAGCCGATTCAGATAAACATTACTAAAATATGTCGGCCCCCTTGATCTGAAGGATCCTCAGATAAGTTGACTGAAGGTCGCTGACATTCAGATACATGCTGTGTTGAAAACACCGACCAAAGGATCCTCAGTTTTGAGCAGATAGTCATGACTGAAGACCGCTGAAATTCAGAGATTGGAGTTTGTTAGTAGCTGCAGATGTTCATTTCCGCGCTCATCAGCAGCTGTGCGTCCACGTGAACGGCCGTTGGTAGCAGCAGGAGCTCTTCGTTTCAGAGCTCATTTTTGTGTGCTGTCTAGCTGTACGTAAACGTGTACGTACATCCCATTGGGGTCGGAATTAAAAAATGTAATCGTACTGTTGTATACCTTAACGTTCATTCTTGTAATATGAGCATGAATCGTGCGGTCTTGTTAAGTTCAAACAGAAGAACTTGCCAGTTTGGCGCACTTTGTTGTACCTGTTAACCTATAAGAATTATTTCCTCCGTCCCATTTATTTATGATTCTAGCATCGTTCAGTTTTTCTTTTTTATTTGTGATTCTTATTTTTTAATATACCTTTTTTTTAATACATCTCTATGTCTCTTCGTATTTTTCGTGTATATATTTTATTTTACTTTTTTTAATTTCTGTGCATAGAGTTAGAACTGCAAATAAAAGGAGGGAGTAATTGATTAACCAAGTATACTTTTATCCGATACCAGCGATACTGGTAGTGAGATGAGGCCTGGCCATCGGACGATGCGTGACCTTAGGTTCTCCCACACGACTGTGGTGCAACGATGCTAAGCTTCCATGGCTAGATCCACATCATCAGTCCTCTCCTTCGACTCCATAGGCAACTAGTACGATAGTCATTGCTGAGATGAGTGGTAGTCTTCATAGAGAAAAAAAACACAAGCTAAGATCTTTTTTAATCCTTATGTCTAATTGTTAGTCGACTAAAAATTAATTTCTAAACCTTCGAATGATCTCGTTAATTCAAGAGCTAATAATTAGCCATCTCTACGAGCTAATAAAAAAATTTTAGTCCCTCATACTCTACTAATAGTAGTAAAATTAGTTCTCTAAACCAATAATTTTTTAGGGTTCTAAACATATATAGAACTAATTATTAACTAGTTAATAGTTAATCCGCTAAAATTTAGACAGGACCAGTAATGAATGAGCCACCGGATCCAAAACCTAAGAATAAAGAATTCTGAAAAAAAAGATCAGGGCATTTTACTGAAAATTTTGTGCGTTTGCATTTGAGGACCTCATCCGTAGATTCATCGCATCGCACGAAGTACTCCTCCCGAGACCCCACCCGCACTCTATAATCTGCCGAGACCCGGCAGCCCATCTGTACGGGAAGCGAGGAGTGTGCCGACCGACGCCGGCCATATAACCCGATGCGCACGGGGAAGCGCGGCCGAACATGCTCCAGCCCCCCGGCGAAACGCTTCCGGGGAGGGCCACCGGAGCCCATTCGCGTTCTGACGCCGGCGCCTGCGGATGCTAGGACTCCGCACTCCGCGCTGGTGATGGTCGCGGGGCTGCCGCCCGGGTGCGGCGTGATGGCGCTCAAGTCGCGGCTGCAGGCTTACGGTCCCATCGCTCGTGCCCGGGTGGACGCCGACGCGGCCACCGGGTACGTCACCTTCAGGTCTGGCGCGGCCGCGGTGGCGGCCATCGCAGCGTCCTTCGGCCCCGATGGCGGCCATCGCAGCGTCCCTCGGCCCCGATGGCGGCCATCGCAGCGTCCCTCGGCCCCGATGGCGGCATCACCGGATCCAAGAAGGTTAATGACTAAGGAGACGATGGGAAGATGCCTATTGCAGATCAACTAGATTTCCTTAAACGCGATGCATAACCCTTTCTCTATTCAGCTCCCTTTCTCCTCGGTTGGTCGGTTGTATGCTTAAGCAATTAGCAAGTGCTCGATGCAGCAACTAGCAAAGTCGACCTCAAATTCACGATCGTTTTTTCCTTCTATCAATACAAAGAGCTCTCCTGCGTATCGGAGAAAAAAAAAATCAATCACATGTCCGCCTCCTTCCTGAAAGTAGAAGTTTATGACAGAGGTTCTTTCGTACTCAAATTGTTGCCTCCTCCATGTTAAATACAGGTCTTAGTTGTACAAGCCAGCAAGGCGCCAAATAGCTCATAAAATGTAGCTCGAGCGCTGATTCAGCTGGACACAATGCGATGACCAAGAATGCAGCTGGTAGTGCAGCCATCCTGAGATCTGAAGCAGTTCCAGAAGTGACCTACAAAGCCCGTGAAATGGTCGCCTATGATGATCTGTTCTAGCAGCCTTTTTTAGGGATGGATCAACCAACTTGGTATTGTAAATGTAGGAACTTTTGCTGTGTTCCTGTGCTGCTACACCTATATGAGCTTATTCTGTAATTTGTGCTGCAATGTGAGTTTTTTTTTCTGTAGCATGTTATTTAACATAAAAAATAGAGATGGTAATATGAGGTATAGTGGCCAGGAAGTGCCATCGATGGCTATAAGCATTATAAAGAAGCAGCGTGGCCAGGACTACTGTATTCAAGAAGTAGATGCGTCACACTGATGTATTGTACATTTGTCCCTAATCCAGAATATGGTTCTATGCAATGATGAATAGACACTGAATAGCACAGCACAGTGCTTTATCCATCTGTAAAGGGTAAGTCAAATGTGTAGCTTAAAACCATCAGCACCAAAAGCCCCAAATATGTGCTTAAACAAGCCCAATTGGTAAAGCGATACAACCAACATTTGCCCAGTCCTACTGTGGGGAGAAAAATGCGGTACGCTATTACAAATTAAACAGGAACTAGGTCAATTTCACAGCAATAGTGAATCCACTCCCACAGTAAACGCCACATGAACCCTTGCCAGCTAAGTTCACACGCTGAGGAACCACCTGATCTGACGTATCCCCCAAACCAAGTTGACCATGTTCTCCCCAGCCCCAGGTGAAGACTGTTCCTTTATCTGACAAATTTACAAGAGCAATTAGTCAGTTTCATCATTGATATTTCTTTTATATGAGAGCAGCTTCAGCTTCTGGATGAAGTTTTACTTGTCACCAAAGCAGAATGTTCAGTTCCACTTGCTATTTGCACCACATGTTCGCCAACAATACTGGGAATCTTCTCCAAAGTCAATAAAGTTGTCTCTGCATGTCAAACATAATTTCAGATGTTGCTGGTGGAATATCACGAGATTAACACATAATCAAGGATGAAAGTACTAGTACCCTCAAAAAAAAAAAAAGGGATGAAAGTACTACCATCATGAGTACTGCTTGTTGCAATTGTCTTTGATTGCTGCACAAGTGCATTCCCTGATTCAGGGAGATCACACTTCTGGTGGCGATAAACACCAATGGTGAAAATTTGTCCTGCTGTTAGAAAAAATGGCAACAAATGTGACAACATTTCCAGAAAATCTAGTTCAACTAAAAAAATCCACACATACCAGATAAAACTAATGCATGATGCCATCCTAACGCCACTTGAGAAACATAGAGAGAGGGTAACACCGCATGAGGTTGGTCATCGTCATGCTTTCCAATTAATGCCCTTCCCCAGATGTACAAACGACCAGATTCTGTCAGGAATATAGTCAAAGACCAGAACACAGATGAGAATCGATGAGAACAAATTTACAAGGTTTTACCACTCAATGCAGCGCTGTGATCTCCATTGGCATAGACGTTTACTAGCTTACAGCTTGAAAAACCATCAATTAGCCTGGGAACATTACATGACTTTTGGCTCCTAGAAACACATCTACCAATTTGTCCTCGTCTTGCAGAGCCAAATCCGTAAACTGAATTATCTGAGAGTAAGAGAAGATTGTCAGTGTCATCTATTTGTAAAGCAGACAAAACTCTGTATCTAGTTCGGTCCTTGGGTTCTCAGATGTCCATATGGTAAGATCCAACAACTCAATTCCTACAGTTTGGATGATAGAAAGCTTACAGTATCTCCTGCATATACATCAGTACAGCAGATGGGTAAAGCTCTGATCCATGCTGCCACTTAATGTGGCCTTGGATAACAGCAAGCTCAGTTCCAAGTTGAAAGTTCAAATCATAAATCCTATTCCATGGTGCTAATATTCTTGGGAGTGGAGAGAAAACTATTCCAACCCGACATGGGTACAATCTTGGATGCAGTCACTGATTATAAATATTGCCGATCAGGGGTTTTGGAACATTAACAAAGTAAATTGCAGGGGCATGTGAACGTGCTATTTTTTATAAAAGAAAAATGAAAGAATGGCTCTGGTTTTCCTAACCCTTCAACAGGACAAGAGAGTGGCGCATCCCAAAAGCAAGCTTCTCAACATGTCTTGAGTTAAAATATGCTACTTCAAAAGGAATGCTCTTTGAGTGGTTATCACCAGTTCCAAGCTGTCCAAATGATCCATCTCCACACATGTAAATCTGTCCGGAATCTGCAAAAAGAGCTAGAAACATCACAGAAACGCTCATCAGCAGTTCATTTTTCAACAAACAATGCCAGTACCAAAGGAAGAGAAAATTGTTTTATCAGAGGAACAAAACGACACATGAAACGAAATACAGAAATGCCAAATCAAATATTTCCAGCACAAACAAAAACATTCAAAGGACAAACCGAAAATAAAATGAAAATAGTAGTTATGGGATTAGGAGACCTGTAGCGAATCCAGAATGGTTCCATCCAGCAGAAACACAGGTTACCGTATGGTTTTCAAGGAACTTAACAAACTCCGGATGATGGAGGTTGTCTGAGTTTCCATGACCAAGCTGACCATGTGTACCTCTGCCCCAAGTAAATACCTCACCGTAACCTGGAAGTTGAGTAAATTGTAGAGTGAAAGAAATGGAGCGACAAGTTTGCCAACAAGACACAATTGGCCCCAAGACAATAATCAAGCTTGAACATGCAACGCCTATTGATAGTAAATCTGCTTTGTACGACATTGATGCAGACACAAAAATTGGTGCAAGTCTTAATTCATGCTTACAAAAAAAAAAAGAAGATATTGGATTGTGAAAAAAGCTACCTCTACTACTGTAGTTAAATTACCAATTCAAACTCAGGACTAGGAGAGTTTTGCTTTTTGCCAACTCAAATATTAGGTCAACATTTCGTTCACAGACACTGCAATGATGTCCTAGCAGTAGCTCAATGCACTAGAAGGCCAATGTGCACTCAAACAAAAATTGAACCCCTTAAATCTCTTTTTCTAAGTTCCTTAAAACTTTAAATTATCATGTACTAGTTCATAAACAAATTTTCAATTTCTACTAATTGAAGACAAGCAGACAGCAAATCATTATCATCACAGCTACGATTCTACGAAGTACGAACTCTATCCGACGATAAACATGTGAGGGAAGGAAATGGAATGGAAACCATGTTGAAAGCTCTCTCGATCCAACACTAACCAAAGAACCTGTCAAGGTGGAAGATGTAAAGCAAGATGAGCGTACTTGTGACGGCGATGGCATGGGCGCCACCCCCGGCGACGAAGGAGACGCGGCCACGGCAGCGAGCGGGCAGGAGGAGCGGCTGCGGGAGATGGTGGTCCTGGAAGCCACCATTTCCCAGTTGCCCGTCCGTTCCCGCGCCCCAACTCCACGCCCACTCCGACGACGCCTCCTCCTCCTTCTCCGCTCTCCGCCCCTCTTCCAGTGGCGCCGCCGAAGCCGAAGCCGAAGCCGAAGCCATGACCTTACTCTCTGTTTCTTTTTTTATTCTTCTTTCCTATATTAACCGTTGGATGAGCACTGGATCGGACGGCGGCCGCCGTCATACTAAGTTTTCGGGTCACTGCACACACTAAAATTCTACGACCGTGGCCGACGCTGGATCTCTTTTACGATCGTGGATATAAAGTACTTCCTCTGTTTTCTTTTCGCTGTTATATTTGACCAATAACTTTAACTATTTGTTTTATTAAAAATATAAAAAATATCAAATGTTTTGTTAATATTTAATTTATTACTGAAGATTTTTATATTTTAATTTTAAATTTTATATATTTGAACTAATTTTTTGGATAAAATAAATAGTCAAAATTTTCGGTCAAAGTCAATAACGATAAGTAAAAAAGAACGGAGGGAATAATTTAGATCTCTACATCTAAATCCTTTTAAATTCTAAATTTTTAAGTTTATGATCAATTTGTAAGATCTTAGGGAAAGTAACTTAATTCTAATTTAGGTTTAGCTGACAGATTAATTTGTAAGATCTTAGAGCATGATCAACTAATCTTTAAAATTTTATTTTAAAAACTGCTATTAAGTTTGTAAATAAATATTGGGAGTAAAAAGACTCATATACTACAACAACTCCTAATATAAATTCTCAAATCTATTTAAAATATTTGTCACGTATATAATTTTCTTCAGTCCAAACTATATATGAAGTTGTTTTGATCATTTGGTAGCTCTAATTTAATCTCTAAATATAGAAAGTAAAAGCAACTTTAACCATATATTAAATTAAGTCTCTAAATCAAAATTTAGGATGTTATGGTAAAAAATAGCACTCCAACCATTCTCTATAAGAGGTTTCTAAACATAACAACTTATCAAATAAACCTTCTCACTCCCTACATTTAAAGATCAAAAAATTAGAACTCCCAAAAACCAAAATAACCTCATACATGGGCTGGGTCTAAGAAAATTACATACGTGACAAAAAATTTTAAATAAATTTAAGAATCTATATTACAAATTGTTGGAGTACATGAGTTTTTTTACTTTTTATATTTATTTACAAACTTTTTAAACCAGTATTTTGAAGTAAAATTTTAGAGACCGGTTGGAGATGCTCTAAGAAGGCTTGTTTAATAACTTGCTATGTTTAGGAATCTACTCGCTCTATCTTATTTTACTTGCCGCCGTTGACTTTGACGATCAACTTTGATCATTCGTCTTATTCAACAAAATTGTTTAAATATGTAAATTTTAAAATTAGGATTTAAAAGCCTTTAATATCAAATCAAATCCTAACAAAATATTTGATATTTCTCATACTTTTTCGAATAAAATGAATGGTCAAAGTTATTAATCAAAATCAACGGCGACACAAAAATATGACAGAGGGAGTAGTATAGAAAATGGTTGGAGAGCTATTTTTTCAATTACCTCCTAAATTTTAGTTTAAGGACTTAATTTAGGGAGTGATTGGAATTGCTCTTAAGAGGACCAAATCACATTTTTTTTCCGAAAGATAACATTTTCATTGGTGGGAAAGTAACTTTGCTTCTGATAACTATTGTCAACCGCCCTACACTCACACGATTGGCACGTGTCGAGGGTCAATACCAGAGGCAATCAGCTTTAATGATCCGCAGTCTTAACGACACGAAGGAGGTAGAGCAATCTCCGCCTCACCCGACCCTCGTGCCGTAGAGACGCTCGTAGGCTTGGGTCCCTGGACAATATCCGCCTCGCCCGACCCTCCCCCCCCACCCCCCCCCCCCCCCCGAATAGGGGTCGGACTCCCCGCAGCTCGACCGGTGTGCTCGACCCCTCATGTTGGGGTCAGGGGATCGCACCAGGCTCCGCCTTCGCCCGACCCTGGGGTCGGACGAACCGCCTACCATACCGCAGGTAGGCAGGGCGCTAGCGGTTGGGCAATAAATACCTGCATCTCCCACGTTCACGGACAGGAAGGGATAGTGACTACTCAAGCAAGTGGGCAATAAATACACACGATGTGCACCGGTCGAAGGACTGTCACTGTTGCTACAACTCCTGTCAGAAGCTCACTCTCCCACTAGGACAGGACACTTCTAAGCAACGACTCGACGAGAATAGGGGCAACGACGATGGCGCCACTCCGCCGACCCCCGCCGAAAGTCGTTCCTCCATACGGACGGGACGTCCCCGATTGACGGGCACTCTCCACGCCGCCGGATCAGAAGGACGTCGCCATGCCGATGACGACGCCCACAGCAACGACTCCGAAGCCCAGAGAGCGCCGGCCAGCTTGACTTGGAGCGTACGGCCACGATCACCACTCCACTCTCTCTCTCTCTCTCTACCATGACTCGTCCCGCGTCTCACCCCTTGCGATATAAAAGGGGAAGACCGAGACGAGAGGACGAGGGACAACAGACCAAATACACTTCACCACGCATCATCCTCCAGAGACTTGGGAAGCCGTCCCTCTCTCGCCCGTTTGTAACCCCCTACTACAAACAATCGTAAATAACACGAGCAGCTCGAAACTGGATGTAGGGCACGATTGCCTGAACCAGAATAAATCCTTATGTCATCTTGCGAACCATCCGAACTCAAAACGCGTATCCCATGATAATCACTCGTCGGTGGTAACGAACACCGACAGCACGGGTTCCTTTCATTTGAGTAACGAGTAAATTTCGTAACACTAAACTAGCTAGATTGATAAAAAAAATCTTGATATAAATCTGACCAGGAAGGCCGATCCTAGTTGGTCCGACTAAGAGCAACTCCAAAAGACTAGCAAAATCGTTTTCTATAGACAAATATAACTATTAATCAACAAAATTGGTTTCCAACAAACTCGTCAACAGCCTTTTTCAATTTAGCGGCTCTTCATCCCATGCACTTCGCTAGCTAAACCTGGCTAGCCAGCGTCGCTCGCCATCGTCCTCATCTCCCGTGATTCGCGCACTATTCTCCCTCCTATACCTCAGTTCCTGACCCCTTTTCCACACCTCTCGACACGATTAGCTCGAGCTGCCCACAGTCCGGGCGCGCAGCGCCAGCGCGAGCTACTTTCCTGCTTTCTTCCTACGCTTGACTCGCTACCATCCACGAGAGCAGAGTATATGCTCAACTTGCGTACGCCTTCCATGCTCGTGATTAGTTTCCAATGCAAAATCACCCACGCGGCAGTTGGTCACGAGCTCACGCAACACACAACGCCGGTGCAAGGAGAAAAGGAGTTAAATCAGATTGCATGTGGAAAAAAGAAAATAGAGGAGCGATGCAGACGATGACGTGGGCTGTTTTAAATACGAAGAGTCCAAATTTACACAGTCTGTTATATTGCCTCGTCTTTTCAAGATTCTATATTTTATAAAAGAGGTATATTAGTTAAATTTAGCTAATAATATAGCTAGTCTCTTAGAAATGCTCTAACAGCTTGTTTGACAATATTAGAAGAAAATAAAATAACACGCCATAAGTGTAACTTCCGTTTTGAATTAATTATAGCTATTGATATTAACAAAACGGAATTGTACTAGACCTTTTTTTTTTACCAGTTCACGACTTATTAAAATATCTTTTAGTTAGTACCTTCATTTTTTTTTACGTTGGATCTAATCAAACAAACGGTTATTATAAACACCAAACGTTTTTAGGAACTAATTGCCTGAAAGAACTCCACCTGCTGCTCCCCCCTTTATTATAGCCAGCCAAGCGTTGGAATTTTGGAACGGAAGTCGCGACCAAAATTCCATGCGCGACCGAAAGCTCCACCGGAATATTATGGTGATCCGGGTCGTCGACGCGCTATCTATCCGTGTGAAAGCCTTCGAAACAAAAAAAATCTATCCGTGTGAAAGGAACAAACAAGGCGATGCTCATATCCGAAACTACAAGGCTTCCAGCAGCGACTGCAACCTCTCCTCCGTGGTCGCGAGATCGCGAGCCAATGTGCTGCTATACCGCCGATCGATTCCTTATCTTTGGGTTCGGCTACTACTGGACCAACGATTCGATCGCATGTTACCTTTTCAAGAAGTAAAGTAATTAAGCCCCCGCCGGCGGTTTTCACATTGCAAATATTTATATACTATGTCCGAGCTGCGCTGCCCATCACCGGCTGCATGCATTCGACTATTCGAGCTCTCTCTCTCTAAATAACCCGTTGATGTTTCTAGCTACTACTAGTAGAACGCTGTATTCGCCATTTGCCAGATTTTGAAGACACGAATCTACGAAAGTTCGAAAAATGTGTGGGAAAGGAAAAACAGGATTAAATAAAAAAGAGGAGACGAGGAAGCTTTATTCGTTTCCCTTTGATTCCCCCTCTGCATTCTTCTCGACACGATCCATCCATGCATGTGCTGACACCGGCCGGCGAGCGTGCGAAGACGAAGAATGATTCGGACTCTTCTCGCGAGTGCTTCGAAATCGAAATGTGCAACTAGCTCTTCGTTGCAAATGAGACCAGTATATATACCCGGACCCGGCCGGGACTCTTCTCTCTTCCAACAACACCACACGTACGCAGATATCTGAACTTCCTCAACCCGGCGACCAGCATGAGCCACGACCGCAGGTACGGGTACTCGTACCCGCCACCTCAGGGTAAGTCCGGCCGCCTCCTCCTGTAATTTGCTTCCAGTCCAGTAGTTTAGCATGCACACGAGCGAGAGCGCGCTAGCTGCATAGTATATAGAGTATGTGTGTTCTTCCGAGAGTTCTGTGTGGAGGAACTTATTGTTGATCCATGACGCTCAGCCGCTCAGATTTATGCGGCAAATTAAGATCGAGAGACATTGGACTGTTCCATGTCTCATGTTCTTGCTCTTTATTCTTGAACTGACGATGGCTTGATTACACGACGACGCAGGGTACTACAACAATGGTCCACCGGTGATGGCGCCGCCGCAGTACGCAGCTCCGCCGCCAAGGCGGGAGCCGAGCTTCCTTGAAGGATGGTAAGAAATCGTTCATTTCTTTACACGATTAATTAACTTCGCGTAAACTGCTAGGAGCTAGTAGTAGCTTATTTGTATTATTAATGCCAAAACCATCACTAATAAGTTATTATTGTTTTTTTCCTCCTATTGATGATCACACAGCCTTGCTGCACTGTGCTGCTGCTGCCTCGTAGACGAGTGCTGCTGCGACCCGTCGGTCATATTCGTGTCCTGATCGCAACAGATACGCTATGCCTCCCAGCTCATCAAGTGATGCTTTTGGTCTGTAGATTACAGTGTGTATTACTAATAAACTGCAAATCTTAGTCCACGGTCGGTCTGTCGTTCTTGCAGTTGGTACGTACGTATATATATAGCAGCTGTTTGACACATATGCACACAAAAATAGGAATGTATACGATGTACTGCATGAGTTTGAATAAGTGAAGGCAGGCAGCAGAAGCCACACATATCTCCCATAGTTGCTTGGGCAATTTACCTTCTAATTTCATAAACAAAGTAGAATGCATCAACGGTTGTTAAATTTGTCCGGCGGTGTGATCTAAGTCCGTGAAGAATTTGCATATTACACATCCTAAATTTGTCTCGTTGTATCATCCAAGTCTATAAGTTTAGAAATGACGACAAACGCATCCTGAACTTGTCCAAGAGTGTTATCTTAGTCAAAACATGGATTTCAAATTTTTTTAAAAAAATATATTATCTTATTTATTAGATTTTGAAAACCGAGCTAGCTAGGATTATGTGTATTGATATTTATCAGGTAGGAAAAAAATTGACTGAAATACAAACCAAAAATCAGCTAGTACTAATAACAAAAACTGAAAGTGGAAAGCAACGCTGCCGTCCACGCGGCGCTTGGAGCTGTTGTTGCAACCGTTAATATCAGCATCGTCCCGCCAGCACCGGACCCAACACGTCAAGGCAGGCGTGCCGTGGCAAGCCCGTGAACGAGGACTTGAAAAATGGACGCTTGTCCGGCGACGAGCGACCGGATACGTTTTTGTTTGGCCACGGCCACGGCCACTGCCACGCTCCGAAAGCAAAATGGCAGGTTGCTGACTGGTGAGCGTATCAACAAGTAACAGTCACTCGTCGGGGAAAAATAAAATAAAATATACTGTAGGTGCTTAAACTATTCATCCCATATCATTTAGTTCCATAAACTTTTAAATTAATCATTTAAGTTTCTAAACTATTTTTGTTGTGTCAAGTGAGCTTCAAATCCTATTTGTAAGTCAAAATATACTGTAACCGTTTCAGAAAGAAAAAATTTGTTGTATGATACTTTTAAAAAGTTGGTTTTCATCAACGAACACTGCAACTCGATATTGGTAGTATGACACTGAGAAAACGTAGTTTTATCCTTAATGCATAACATACATGACCAGTTAAGATTTTTAAAAAACTTGACCCGCGGGTGTAAGACAAATCCGCTCTTTGGACATTTTGTTAAGAAAAAAGACATTCTTATGTAGGTCAAAAAAATTCCTGAACTTTCTTTACTCTGTCCTTATAACAAGGGTCTTGGGATCTGTGATCGATATGAATTTAGATCGGTTCTTAATCTGTGATTTGACGTGGACTATTATATGGAGATTTTTCAACCTCAATCAGAAATTCACGTTGTGAGGGATTGAAACTAGGACCTAAAAAGTGCCATTTGAACACGCTAACCACCCGCTAGAGGCCTTTTAGCTTTTTTTTGTTATATGATTTTTTTTAACCATTCAGATGATCAATTTGAGAGTTTATGAAACTACATGACACATCACGAATAGTTTAGAGACCTACGATACACTTTATCAAATAAAAAAAAATGCCGCCACTGATGCCGGCGCCGGACAGTGTTGTTCCCTGAGAAATGAGAAACCTGTACTTTACACGCAGAGAGACAGGTGCTTGCGTTGCTGCGGTCCCGTTCTCTCGTGGACTGCGCAGAACCGAAATACCGGTATGCTTGTTCAGACCAACAATTGAACCCTCTGGATCGTATGGTATATAATTGCTTCTTGATGCTCGTCCTTAAAACATTCTACTACGGAAGGATTAGATTAAGTTTTCATACAATGGCATTTAACACGATGAGGAGGTATTAATAAGAGAATAGATATAGGCAGAAATAATGGGAGAAACCAATGAACACAATGTAGCCCGGTCTCTCTCGGTCGACGATTATTATTCCTTCCATCTGTACGATGTGTGGGCCATGACCATCGATCACCAAAACCGTGCCATATACTGTACTTACTGTACAGTACTAGTACTTACAGCATAAAAGAGTGATTCTACCCATCCATGATCCATAGGCAGACGGCCACTATCGTATTATAATCCTCATTACTTTCTGTTCCCCAAATCTGCTACTCCTACTCTTTTCCCTCCTAGTATATTCTAGTAGTTCCACCATATGCTGCATCCCAGTCCCACGAAGGCCAACATTTTGAGCCACGCGCGGTGCTCGGTGAATCTTTCATGTATTCGAACGACCACGCGAAGCAGGCCGGCCTTCCTCGCCTTTGCTGCCGTCTTGCACATAAGAACAGCGACCAAGTGAAAAACAAAAGGTTTGGTTCGTGAGCGATTTAAATAGACCGTACCGGGCGCCGCCCTCAGCTCAGCTGGTGCGTGGCTTCTTGTTCTCTCGGCCGGATTGTCCTTGTCGTTGTCGCCATACATCGATCGACGGTGATACCAAGGAGGAGATAGAAGGGCGTCATGGACTCAACGTCGTACAACAAGGCAGCATCAGCAGGAGGAGGCGCCGGCGAGGTGAGGCGGATCAACGTGGTCTATTTCTTGAGCCGGGGCGGCAGGACGGACCACCCGCACCTCTTCCGCGTCCACCACCGCAGCAGTAGCAGCCGTGCCGGCGGCGTCCGCCTCCGCGGTAATTTATTCGCATCGTCTTTCAGTTTCTTGACCGATTATTCATCTGCCCGCATGCATATATGGTGCTCACATATTTAAGTGCGTGCGCCGTTTTGTTCTTCGGATCATCGTCCGTCGTCGATCCCAGATGTGAAGAAGTGGCTCTCGGAGATTCGCGGCAAGGACATGCCGGACAGTTTCTCGTGGTCCTACAAAAGGTACGTACGGCGTCCATCGTCGTGTTTAGTACCAAGAGTACAATCGCTACTTGGATCTCACCGGCCGTTTCGTCATCGATGAAGAACACATTTGTAAATTTCTTACGATCAACAAATAGGGGACTTGTTAATTCCTTCCTTTCGTCGTCGGTGATTTATTCGCATTGATTGCGTGTTAATAACCTCTTGATCTGATCTTTTCTCCCCGTTTTTGATTGATCCGTAAGCAGGAAGTACAAGGCTGGGTACGTGTGGCATGACCTCAAGGACGACGACCTCATCACGCCCGTCTCAGACAACGAGTACGTGCTCAAGGGCTGCGACGTCCGGGGAACACCTCCCCGCTCCCGCTGCGTCGTCCAAGAGCCCCAGACGGCTTCTTCTTTATTGCTAGGTGACTCCGCACGAGATGCTTTATTTTTTTATTTTTTTCCTTGTGGCCTGGTTTTCTTATTATGTCACTTAGTCCTACTCGTTCCGGCGTAGTACTAGTATGTCGTTGAGGTTCACAACGTGACGTGCTGTTCGTACCAGACGAGAGGACGCGGGAGGAGAAGACGCGGCGGTGCAGCGATCAGCTGACCGCCGATCGCCCCACCGTGGCTGTAGAAGAGGTGGTGCTGACGCCAGACGACTCCTCCGACGAGAGCTCCCCGAAGCCGCTAGACGCCGACGACCAGGACTCCCTCGCCGGGAGCGGCGACTCGTCGTCGGAGCGCCGTAGTAGCACGGTGCTGTTCAAGACCCAAGTGCCACAGCATAGGGGCCAAAGTCAGCGGCGGCAGGAACCCGCCTCCGCGGTGAAGGAGCGGGAGCAACTGCCGCAGGGGGCGGCGGCGGACGTCAGGTGCCGCGCGGTGGTGGCCGGCAATAATAAGGCGAGACGGAGTATGCCCGTGGCGCGGGCGCTCCACAGCATCCTGACGTGCGGCGTGGCGGACGCGGACGACGCCGCGCTCCGCCCCGTCGTCGTCGCGCGGCGTAGCGCCGTGGAGGCGGACGACTGGACGCCGCCGACGCCGACGCCGACGTGCCCCGGCATGGAAGGCTGCGGCCTCGGGTAACCATCGGCATCAGAATTACGGTAGGTTAGGTTGATTTTCTGTTCTGAAAATCTCGTGTTAATCGTTCGTACGTGTGCGTCACCAGCGTCGGCCGGAAGGTGAGGCTGCGGAGAGGTGGAAAGGAGCAGCAAGGAAAAAGACGAGGAGACGGAGGAGGTAAGAGGCGAGATGGGCGCGATGCGCACAAGCCGGCTGCTCTCCCGCGTTGCTCGTAAGTACAGTACTGCTACACCGTTACTTGAAAGCCATCAGCCAATCGTTTTCGATCCCCCGGGCCGGGCATGTTTGCTCGGTCTCGCTTTGTTCTGACCGATTCGTGTGCTCGGTCGATCACGTACCCACGTCGTCCTTTTGCAACGTGCAGGCAATGCGGGAAGGAGTTCAAGCCGCAGGAGCTGCACTCGCACATGCAGTCGTGCAGGGGGTTCAAGGAGCGGATGAGAAGCAACAACGGCTCGTCACGGGTCAGCGGCGACGGCGGAAGCCGCAGCTACTCCTGCACCGCGAGGAGTGCCGAGTACAGGAGCAAGCACGGCCGCTTTTCCCAGGATGAGTCCTCTGCCACTGCCGTGTTCCTCCTCACGGGATCCTGACGCGAACCCATCAACAATCTCTGTCTGTGAAACAAAATCTAATCGCATACAGTAAGTACATCGTCGTCGTGTGTGGGCGCGCCGTCCTCGTGGCGGGCTTTGGGATAGTGTAGTTCTGGAAGTAGAATTAATGCATGTATTGACTCTTATTACTTGCACTTTTGCTTCGTGTGTAAATATAACACTACCTTTTACCTTGAGTTCATGACTTGTGACTGTCACGTGGGTTGTAACTTTATTACGATTCGAATCCCAGGACCGGCCTTGCTTTTCACAAATGAAACAGCAAGCTCAAGAGAATCATCCGAAGTTTAACTGATGATTCATTCAGAACCGGCCACACACCCAGCTAATCATGGCAAAGCTAAAATTAAAACAGCCCAGCTAATTATGGCAAACCTAAACAAAGCTCTGCCTCAGCCTTTATATGCGCAGCCTCTCCTTAGCGCCATCCCATCCAACGCCCCTTCTTGTTCTCTTTGTTGCGCATCCCATCTCCCAAACAATTCCAAGAGCACCAGCCGAGAGAATTCAAAGCTAACGAGAAAATGGCGGCCACCCTCAAGCTCAGGATCCTCACCGCGGCCGCCACCGTCGCCGTCGTGGCGTCGTCTTTGGTCAGCGCGGCCACAGCGTCGGAGTCGGAGGCACCGGCTCCCGGCCCCGCTGGCGCATCATCCTCCGGAGCCGCCGCGACCGCCCCTGCTTTCGCTGCGCTCGCCGTTGCCGCCGTTGGGTACCTCTTCTGCTGAGCTGCATGCGCGCGTGCGTCTCCAACCGCACACACCGCGTGGGTTGTCGCTACTCGCCAGTCACCACGCCTTTGTTGAATGAACACCAATCAGCTGGTTCACTTGTTTTAGTTAACAAATTTGTTTTTCATGTAGCGTCGTTGTTGGACGCGTTGTGAACGATTGAAAAGTGCATTTATTTTTCCACTTAAAAGTGTGTGTATCTTTATTTGTTCGTGTACATTAGATGGGCATTTGTACACAGCTATTTAATACTAATGTGATAATTTAAAGGAAAAGTCTAATTTACCTCCCATCAATTATTACTGTCAATTGATTTTGAGTCTTTAATTACAAAATTGGGTAACTAGAGTCATCTATTTATACAAATTGTTCATGTTTCCTTCCTACCTCGTTTTGATGTCGGTTTTCACTAACGTGAGAAAATAGGTCTCATGCACACTCACACCTACTAATACAACCCTCACGAGCACATTCGAAGACTGAGCCAACAAATCTTAAGATTAACGAGTGTTGAAATTTTACAAAAGGCACATTAGTGGTATTGTTTTTTTTTTTTGCGGCAAAATATATTTTTATGGATGCTGAAATGTTGTGAGTCATATTGCAGTAGGTTTAAAAATAAACTGTTTGATTTATATTTTTCATTTCGACTTATTTTTTCTGGTCCGCTGCTCAATCGCCTTTTATTCCTCAAGAAACTTGCGGCCTTGCAAACAGCGGCCCGACCAACAAAATGCATTGGATTTTTCATAACGTGCGATAGATCGAGTAATCCTCTGGCCATGGTAGTCATGTAATCCCTTTTTTTGCGATTAGGTAGTCATGTAATCCTCTGCTCATGAAAAAGCAATCGATCACAGATTCACACGCGCTAGACGTGCAGACTTGCCCAGCTGGTTTTCTGCATATCGATCGCATTTTTGCAGATTGCGAAGTACCAAGAAATAGAATGTAGCATATGAAATTAATCTGACCACCGTATGCGTCGGTATAAACGTAATCACACAATAATAATTCTCAAAACAGAAAAACAAGCAGCATATGGGAGGATGCCCCGCCCGCTTAACAGAAGATGTAGCCGAAAGCCGCGGCGGCGACAGACATGGCAGCGAAGGCCGAAGCTGTAATGCCGGCGCCGGATGTGGGCGCCGGGGCGGGCGCGTCGGCGGCAGAGGCCGTTCCCACTAGAGACGAGGCGACGACCACGGCGGCGGCGGCCAGAGCGAGGATCTTGGCCTTCATCTGCCCTGCTATATTTCCTCCGCTTCTAGCTCGCTTTTCCGTGGACGGCGAGGCGAGGAGATGATGAAGTTGGGAGAGGCCAGGAGGTTTGCTTGCCACTGCTGTGGGTGATGCGAATGGAGGAAGAAGCAGGTCCTTTATATATAGTACTACCTGCTGCCTGAACTCAACGGCCTGGCTCTGGCTGTTTGTTTGTCATCAGCTGGCAAAGGGAAGGCGACCGGCTGTCATGTAGCTGGCCTCGATTCGGTTCGCTGTGGCAGGGCTGTTGAGAAGGAATGATTGGGTGGTTCGCCGTGAGATGATGAGGGTAGTTTGCGACGCCGGCGCGGGTTGCCGGCCGAGAGACGGGGCCCCGCCCCGCGCCGGGGGGGGGGGGGGCGGGGGCGGCTCCGCGGTGCCGGTGGCCTCGTGCTGCTGACTGCTGTCCACGGCTCCGCGCCAGATGCCCCATGGTGTTGCTCTCGTTGCCCCATTGTATGATTGTTTGTTGTTGTTGTTTAGCGCCGATGATGGAACGTTTCTTTGGAACTCGATACTCTCTTCCGCGGGCTCAGGAGTCAGGTGGGCCGCGTGTACGTTTGCGAGTAAACACAGACAGGCCCAACTCGTCCTAGCAGATTGCTTCATTTTCGAACAGAAACACACATAGGCAGATAGGAAGGTCGAGACTTGTGCTCAAAAAAAAAAAAAAGGAGGTCGAGACTCGAAAGAACAGAGGACAACCCGAAAATGAGGCAATCTACGATTAGTTAGTTAATGACGCATCTAAGTAACGTTGTCGTTGTTCTAAAGAAAAAGTAACGTTGTCGTCCTGAAATGCTCAGTAAAATGTAGTACTACTGTCACGAAGTCCGCGCTACTTCAGCGAGTACAAACAAACTCTTGGGATGAATCGAAGGAGGACTGCATCCAAATGCAAACCTCAAACGATCGAGGGGGTGCGCTCCTCCAGGATGGCAATCACCTCACACGCACGCTAACATCGATCCAATTTATCCCTCTCAAAAGAGAGAGAGAGAGAGAGAGAGAGAGAGAGAGAGAGATCAATCCAATTCCTATGTACTACATCAGAATCAGAATCGAGAATTCAGAGGCGGTACTGCTAACTTCACCTCCCATGGCCGGGTCGCATCGACCTCTGCTTATTCAGGGGGTGCCAGTGCCGGGGACGCCCAGGTCGCCCTCCGCCTCCTCGATCACACCATCGCTTCGTCAGTCAGCCCGAGCACGCCGGTGGCGCGCGGCGGCGGCAGGCCGTGGGACTCCACGAGGATCGACCACAGCACGTGCACGTCCTCGCACTGGCACGACTTGACGTCCTCGTAGAGGATGTAGATCCCTCCGCCTCGCTCTGCACACCCACACGAGACGACGTTCTCGCATTCTCAGACTAGTACTCCTACATCAGAAGAAGAGGGGGGGTGGACCCAGAGAGAGACAGAGCTTAATTAGCCGACGACGTACTCTTGCGCTGCACCGCGTTGACGCGGCACCAGAGCCTCCGCAGCGGCGAGAGCAGCGACCGGAACCACCCCATCCTCAGCCTAGGCCGCCGCCTGCTGCTACGTCTCCTCATGTTATCTTTAGCCGGCGAGGCGGGCGAGTGAAGCCGTGGCGCACGTGTGTCCCGTGGTAGGGAACTGCCGAACTGGTGGTGCGGCGGAGAAGAGAGGCGAGGCGGCAGGTGGCGTGGCGCGGTCAGTGCGCTCACTGCCTACTCAGTGGTGTGTGCGGAGTGGAGTAGTATATGAACAACAACACAACACGCAGCCGGTGACGGTGAAGAAATCACCTGCGGAGGGAGATCCGGCGTTGCTTTACACTTGGGTAAAGCCTCCCACACTATTCTGCTCTTTGTGGTTTGGCTCCTCCGGTGCTCTCCGCCCCTGCCACACCAGACTCCCTTCCCTTGCGCATCAATCAAATCATACGGCGACGTCGACGAGCGACCCCCAGCGGCCCAGGTGATCTTTTTACGGTGCCGCGTCACTGTCGCGGATCGGTCGGTCTCTCGCGTCGCGTGTCAGCGTGTGAGAGAGATCCTTCCCTCTCAAGACCTCGGATTAAAAATACTCCTACTATACTAACATATCGTTGGGGATTCTTTTAACTTTTCCTCATTTGCCTTTTGGCTAATCATCAAGAAACTGATAGAAATTGCTGCTGTTACTCTGTGTGTGTGTGTGTGAGAGAGAGAGAGAGAGAGTCATCAGCCGCGGCTCATCGGTGGATCAAGTCAAGCAAGATGCTGCGTATTACGGGGTTAACGAAACGGATCGGGCCGGCGCCGAACGGGTGCTTCCGCTTTCTTCGTTCGTCGCGCCTGTAGTATGTGTCCATGATGCTTGCTTGGACAAACGGCGCGCAGAGGCGTGCGCGTGGGAACTGGAACTGGCAACTGGGAACGAACGCATGCATCGCGTTGGGTATTTTCTTACACGCACGGCATCGATTTTACCAGACGAGCGAGCAGAGCAGTAGAGCAGGCAACGACAGCCAACAACCAACTTGTTGCGAAAACAAAATAAAATAAAATGCATGGCTCACGACGCGCCGACGCCACCGCGCGCGAGCGATCGAGTTCGTTTATCCACGTGGGGCTCGTCCCTGTTTCTAATCGATCGTGTGGCTGCTGCGGCCATGCTTCTTTGCCTTGCGGCTACTGCTGTTCCGTTGCAATCTACCACCACCGGCAGAAGAAGGATCTGCGAGTGCAGCGCACCACGCGTCGCGTCATGGAAAGGCTTCGCGAAAGATGTTTGTCATTCTGATTAAGCATAATTAATTAGATGGAGCGGACCTTTTAAGACACTATTATCATGATGTCTCATAGACAAAAATTCTATAAATTACAATGCTAAATGCGATTCATCTGCTAAGCGAGCGTGGTCAGTAGCTCTGTGGAGGGGAAATATGCCACCGTACCTTCCATTGGTTACAAGCAGCTATCGATCCATGATGATGACGATGAAATTGACAAATGAAGGATGCGTGCGTGACAGTATAATTTTGAACCTGAACAGCAGGGCAGATTTTGCTAAACAAAATAAGTTGTTTACTAAGAGCATGTTTGTTTGCCCATAAATTCTGCGTAATCTGGATTGTGGATTATAAAATCCAGATTCTGAATTGTGTAAAATCTGGATTTTAAAATTCGAGGCTGTTTGTTTGTTTTGGATTCTAAAAGTTGTGATTTCTGTTTTCATATAAAACGATCATGGCGTCCTTCAAATAGAGATCATAAATAATGTATTACTTATATTAACTTTAATTTTGAATACTAGATCTTTGAAAAGAAAAATGTATATATTAAAAAATTAAATTTCTTTTTATAACTCAATTTATTATTTTTAACATCAAAAAAATATATAGTAATTTAATAATTATCATCTATATTATTTCTTAGTACAAATAACTTTAATTTTGCTTGATACACGTTAATTGTTCTTAATTAGAAACTTAATTCATGTTGACGTTTTCACAATCCATCAAAAACTACTCAAACCTGAATTATGGATTCCGGCACTATTCTTATCCAGATTGTGGAATCTGAATTCTGCAATCCAACCGTTTTGTTTCAGAATATGGATTCTATAATCCAGAATCTAGAATTCAGGATAAACAAACATGCCTTACGTACATTGTACTAAATAGAAGGTTTTCATTGGAATGCAACAATTTTAGAAGAATCACATGAGTAATTTAACATAAGACAGTTCAAATTTATTAGGAAAAAAAAACACGCAATTCAAATCAAAGGAGGCCTAAACTTGCATACTCACATGTGTGAACAATTGTAGAGGATACTGATCAAACTGAGGTCGTACCAATCAAGTCAAAAAAAAATGTTTGAGGTGCTCTAAGACATGTTAATACTGATTGTCTTCGAGTCAGTTACTGTTACTGAGTCGGTTTTGAGTATGAAACTTCCGTGATCCTTCACCAATGCCGCCTCGAATCGTCAATGTTTCTCCTGCAGACTGCAGTTCGATCCGGACTGTCAAATACTAGTTCCTGCTAACCAGCAGCAACATGGGGGCAACCAGTAGTTTGATGCTCTGGCGATTCCTCCTCCTTGTCGTCCTCTAGTCGATTGAAATCGAAGCCTTAAGCCGAGCCGAGAGGGGGTGCGGTCTTGGCGCCATGGACGGTGGCGTCGAGGGCGCCAGGGATCGCGCGCCCAGGACCCGCCACGACTCAATCTACGGTGTTTTTGTCGATAGCGATTCTGGTTCCGAAGAAAACGATGGGTCTCGCCGCCGGAAGCGCAGCAATCCGCCTCCGAGTCCGATCTCTCCAAGCCCGTCCTGTTCGTCTCCGCCGGCAACGACAGGCCCTCCCAGTGGCTGAAGCACGCCCCGAGGTCGTCCCATCCGACGAGCGCCTTCGCTGCAGGCGCCAGTGAGGAGGAGGGCTTTGATCCTCTGCCGACGTCGTTCGGCAAGATCATCAAAGATGGCGCCCACGCAAGGCGGGAGGAGAAGGAGAGGGAGCGTGACGCCGTCGTCAGGCGTCGGTGCCGGCACTAGGTAGTGTCACGGCCAACACCACGGTGGCCAACATCATGAGAGGTATGGGGTACGAGCACGGCAAGGGACTCGGCAAACACAGGCAGGGGATTCCCGAGCCGGTGGAGATCGCCGTGCGACCCAAGAACGCCGGCCTCGGCAGCGTCGAGAGGTTCAAGAAACCCTTGCCGTCAGCTAAAGAGAACCTGCCGCCCCGTTCGTCTCCTGCGGCGGCGTCGACCATGGAGCCGCTGCAGCAACGGTGGTTCAAGAAGGCAAACACCGGGAAAGCTCCAGTCGCGACAAAACAGGAGGAGATGCTGGCCATGCGCTTCGAGCAGGATCAACCCGCGGTTGTCCAGAAACTGATCGACATGCGAGGGCCACAGCCGCGCGTGCTGATGACCTTGGAAAGGCTCAATATGAGAATGAGACAATGGTGAAGGACGACGTGCCGATGCCGGAGCTGCAGTACAACGTTCGGCTGCTCGTCGACGAGGCGGAGGCCAACATCGCGATGCTGGAGGGATACTGCGCCGGGAGCAGGAGAAGATGGCCAATTTGGCGCGGGAGAAGGAGGCCCAGTCTGACGATGAGGCGTCGCAGAGACGACAGCTGCAGGCCCTGGAGGCGATTGCAGGGGCACTGGAGCAATTTGAGGCTGGACGATGCAGCGGGCGTGCTCGATTTGGACGGACTACTTCGGACGTTTCGGGACATGAAGGCGCGTTTCAGGGAAGAGTTCACGATGTGCGGCATCGCATGGATCGTTTGCCAGTTCGCGCATCCGCTGCTGCTCCGGGTGTTCCGGGAGTGGCGACCATTGGAGGATCCGTCGTTTGGATTTGGGACCGTGTCGTCGTGGAAGGGCTTGCTGGAGGAAGACCAGCCATTCGACTTCTCTCAAGGTGCTGCTGCATCGATGGCGCCGTACGCGCAGCTCGTCACAGAGGTCATCCTACCGGCTGCAAGGGTAGCAGGAGCCAATCCATGGGAGGCAAGGGATGCCGAACCAATGCTCCAGCTTCCGGAGACTTGGAAAACATTGCTGCCCCGTATTGTGCTCCAATCGATCCTAGAACGTGTTGTCGTGCCAAAGCTCTCGGCCACCGTGGATTCATGGGATCCACGCAAGGAGGAGGTAGGAGGTGCCGATCGACGCGTGGGTGTACCAGTGGCTGGACGTGCTAGAGCAGAGGAGCGTGCAAATGTTGTGCAAGTGGTGATGACCATGGTACTGAGCCCGGCATTATGACTGGGTAGATCATGTAAACTTAGGTTGTATGTCTCTATTCTTCTTCCTTAATGAATGACGGCGCTCCTGCCTTATTTTCAAAAAAATGTTGTGCCATTCCATTAGGTACAAGATGAGCAGCGCCCTCCAGACATGGCAGACACATGATGAATCACCTCACGGTCTGCTGTCTCCTTGGAAGAACGTCTTTGATCCGACGATTTGGGACGACATGGTCGCGCGCTATATCGTTCCAAAGCTGAAGATGGCGCTGCAAGAGCTTCAGATTAACCCAGCAGACCAGAAGCTGGATCAGTTCAACTGTGTGATGATTTGGGCACCTGAAATCCTGCTCCACGTTATGGCCTGTATCTTGGAATCCGATTTCTTCAGCAAGTGGCAGTGCGCTCTGTATCAGTGGTTGTGCTCACCGAATCCTGATTTGATCGACATCATTAACTGGTACGAGGGATGGAAGGGCCTCATCCCACCAGAGTTGCTCGCTGACGAGCACGTACAGAAGCAATTAGCAGTCGGGCTTGGTATGATGAACCAAGCTGCCGAGGGACTCGAGGTTGTGCAACCTGCCACTATGAGGAAGAATCCAGAGAAGCGACAAGAACACGATGCAACACGGCTCCCTCGTTATACTACCTCCGTTTTTTTGTTTGACCGTTTTTTAATTATTGAGGTAGTAGTACAGAAACAGGAGCAGCGGTGGCAGGCCTGAGTTTCAAGGAGTGTATTCAGTCGTTCGCGATGGGTTTAAGGTCTACAGCGGCATGCCAGTGTACGAGTTCGGCAAAACCAGTTATTTGCATAGACTCGGTGAAACGAGTAGTCTATGCACAACGTCTACACGAAAGCGAGAGGAGTTGGACTGCCGTGTCTCTTAAGCAGTTGTTGGAAATGAATATAAGATGGGAAGATATGGCCTTCGGATCTTTTTGATTATGATGATATTTATGCCTTTTTAATTATGTAAATATAAGATTATGGCCTTGTTCGGATCTTTTACGCATGTCTGGTGTAGCTTGAAGCGATTTTATTTCACGTTGTCGAGTTTAATGGTATCAGACAAAACGACTTTTTTCTAGCTATGCTCGATACTAGAGTGGGCCTAACACAACACAACAAAGGGAGCCGAGAGGTCGAAGCTCAACCAAACTGGTAGTAATTTGTGACCTTAACTTTTTAGGGGCAATTGTTCTGCCACCACTTCTGAGGGAGTGGATCCCTCCAACACCATTACTAAGTCGTGACCCCCTCCAACACCATCGTCGAAGTGTTATTGTTCATCCCACCATCATTTCTCTCTATTTACCTCATCTATTTTTTTTAGACAGAAATTATTTAACAATTGACTATACTACCCCTGCTTCATTGAAACACACCCCCAAGCCATTTTTTCTCTGCCACGCACACGCCAAGATGTACTTACAAGCAACAAGCGCTGGACGTCATTTTTACTTTAGAACTTACAAATTTAACTGTTGTTTTACCAAAAATAAGAAAATATAAAAAAATAAAATAATGAGAAAAAAATTTAACTGCAGGCCACATATATACATCTCTAATTAATTATCTAATTTCTTTGTCATTATTTCATTTTTTTACATTTTCTTATTTTTTGGTAAAACAACAGTTAAATTTGTAAGTTCTTAAGTAAAAATGACGCTCAGTGCTTATTGCTTGTAAGTACGCCTTGGCGTGTGCGCAGCAGAGAAAAAATGGTCTGGAAGTGTTTCAAAGGAGCAAGGACAGTATAGTTAATTATCAAATAATTGTTGTCTAGAAAAAGAGTAGATGAGGTAAATGAAGAGATGTGGTGGTGGGATGAACAACAACACTTCGACGATGATGTTGGAGGTAGTCATGACTTAGTAATGGTGTTGGAGAGATCTACTCCCTCAGGAGTGGTGGCAGAACAATTGCCCCAACTTTTTATTAGATTCGGTAGGAGGTAAAGATTTGAAGGGTGCAAATCTATAGACTTGTGAGGATTCTCTGGTTGCTTACATGACACGCTTAGTCCATTTTGTTGTAGGAGAAGTGAGAAACTAAAATAGTGTGCCGACTACTACTCCATTCAAGAATATAATCATCTTTGAATTTAATCAAAATCAATATTCTTCAACTTTGACTCACATTATCTATAAAAGTATAATATTTTAAATGAAGAGCTGCATATTATATAGTTTGTTTTCTTAATGAATCTATGGATATCATTTATATGTGATCATTTATTATGAATTATTTATTATATTAACGATCAAAACTAAATGTTTGATTTTGTTTAATCTAAAAATACTTAAAAAAGAATGCATATATTTTTTATGAGAGGAGGGGCCGGTAAGACGGGGTGTCTTCCGTCTAACTCCAACTGGGCAGCGGCCGCGACCTCCGTGCCGTCTCACTAGGCTGAGTAGCCCTTTGGGCCCCCTATAGCAGTGTCTCATTCTAAGGCCCTCCACAATGGTCGGTTCCACCGATGCCTAAAAGTCTTTGGGAGCGCTCCCACCATTGTGTAGCTGGTTTCAGTGATGTCAGAGTAAGCAAAAAAGTGGGAGCGAAGCATCTAGCTGCTTCGGTTCCCACATTAATAAAAAAATGATTTTGCACTGTATAGCTGTACACCTAGCATGACCGTTGATTGGTGACATTTCCCTCTGCTCTTTGCAACGTTCAGATGGCCGGCCAGCGTCAGTTTTTCTCCCGCGAGCCAACTGACGATGCCGAGAAATATTAGCTGACTGGTGGACCCATATTTACCAGGGATCCGATGCCCACCATTGTGTAAATCGTTATCGGTTCTCATTTTTTAACTGTGGGTCCCATTTTTTTCTAAGAGCGATTCACCACTGCGGAAGGCCTAAACCGACTTCCAAATCACCCCCGGAAACAACGGCCCCGTCGCTTGCTAAAAAAAAAGAGACCAACCAGAAAAAGGAAAAGAAAAATTGAAAAAACCGCGCGGCAGAGGATCCCGGTGCGTCACCATCACCATCACCGTCTCGGCGCCTCCGCCGCGGCCGCTCGACCGATCCCCACGCTCCAGCTCGTCCACTCTGGCCGCCCCCGGACGGCAGGGGGATCTTGGGGTCCGATCCAGGCGCTCCATGGTGGCTCTGGTGCCATCGAGCTGCGAGATCTAGGTTTTTCGCGCGCCGCAGAGGGGAAGCGATGGGGCGCCGGAAAATGTCCGCGGCGGCACCGCCATCTCGAAGTTGGTCTAACGTCGGTGACAGTGTTATTTCCGGTGAGATCCGCGTCTTTTTTGATGCGTAAGCCATTGTGAGGCGTTTATACTTTATAGATCGGAGCTAGCTAACTTCCATGGTAGGTCTGTGCGTTTTTGTTGGAATCGGTGTGTAACGGAAGATATGTTTGGATTGGATTGGAAGGTATAGGTTCACTGACGTGGATGAGTGCGCTGCAGTAGACTCCGTGCACGGCGTCGTGTCTTTAGTGTTAACGTTTCAAGGGGCTCAGCGTTTCAGTTTGAAGGTAGTTCGTTAATTTGCATCATTCTTATTGTTACAAAGGACTTTAGTTGCTGTATGGGAACATTGTGATGAAACAGCTACGTACTCAGTTCGTTTAGGTTGTTTAGTGTGCTGAAACTTTTTAGAATAGTGTAAATGCTATGTAAGGCTAAATATCTAGACCATCCTGTTAAATGTTAATCGCCCTTCGGCACTAAACCTCGTTTCCTCTCCAGAGCAAGGCTCAACTAGCAGCCTATGTCCCAGTTTTATGCATTTTTCCAGCGGCAGTATTAATTTTTTGTTCTTGATAACAGGCATACTATATGAGACTAATTGTTGGACTGATTTTGTTTTTGATTTACCTGATTATGGTTGCAGTTTTTCTGTTTCCCTTCCACCCTACTCATTCTGTTCTTTATCTTACAGAACTTCGGGCGAAACACAAAATGGACTTACAAGATTTGACATTAACTAAGCAGCCACTCAGAACATTACACCTTTTCATGTTAGCCATATTATGCTACTTGAAAAGATTTGCATTATATATCCAGAGTAAGGGTGTTTTGCTTGTTCTCCTAATTGTTTTGGTGGTAGCTCCAGGAATTGCACTATTCGGTTTTGATGGCCTACATAGAAAGGTGTGTTGCATTTCCTTCTAATATTTTATTTTTGTCTGATGCTTATGCTTTTATTTTTCTTTCCAACTGTAATATAGCCAAAATATTCAAGATGATAATTTTGCGATCATAGTGGATTCTTGTTATTGCATGTCAACAATATATTGTTTTTTCTGACATGCTTGCAGCATGTGCAGGAGTTCCTTAATTATGCTAAATTTGTGTTGTGGTGGGTTTCATTAGGTGTGGCTTCGTCAATTGGGCTAGGCAAGTTCTATTTCACCTTCCAAAATATATATACAGAAAAGATAATTCTATTTTCCCTTTTGGTTCTGTATTTTTTTATTTTTTAAATTGCATTGCCCGTTGATCTGGACATCTGGTTGAATGTCTGAAGCATATATACCTACTGCTATATCTTTATTCGGCAGAAAACAAAAAGAGAAAATTAGCACACTTTATTATAGCTAAACCTATTGCATTCAAGGAAATTTTGAACCTCGGTCTTTGTTCGTGTCTGCATCCTTATTAGGACTCGAAAGTAAAACAAAAGAATTTGATTGAATGTGAGAGATTGGAGTGCTTGCAAGAGTACATATATCCAAAACTGGGCCTTTATACTACTCCCTCCATGCAAGAACTTGCTTGCTCAAATGGTAAATAAAAAAATACGTGTTTTGCTGGCTGCATGATTTTCAGTGGGTATATCACCTGTAGGCCTCGACGAAAAGTTCGAAGCTTGAAAGCTAGCTCAGCTCGCTCTTGGCTCGGCTTGATGATCTTTTTTAAAAAAGTCAAGCTATTGTTTCATTTCGTTTTTATTTCAAGCCGAGTTGAGCAGGCGTGCAAGCTGCTCGCAATTCAGACAAGTTCTACGAGGCCAAGAGCCCAAGCCAAGAGCCCTGTCCAGCTCACTTCTCTCATGATGCTTTGCCTTCTCATCTCCTCGTAAGCACTAGGCAGCCCACCTCCTCATGACAGCTCCTTTGCTTCTCATGTCTATGATATATGCACACACAAAGAGGATGGCACCCTGTTCCTTTTAACCTTTTGATTTTTTTGAATTGTCTAGATATTATGATAAAAACATTGTGGTGTGAGACATGGCTACAACCTAAAACTTCTATGAACATTTAAACTACCTTTTAGCTGATGTTCAACACACTAAACATGCTAGCTTGAGCTCTTATTAAGCTAAGTCGAGCCAGCTCGGTATGGTTTTGACTTTTGAGCTGGAGCAAGCCGAGCTGGCTCAACATCAAGACCCAAACACATGGTTTGTTTGCCGATAACATGTTAGCTTTTGTGCTTGTTAACTTTTTTTAATAAAAAATATGTAATTTTGAAATGTTTTATGCTGCAATACAAAATAAAAATTTATCTGCAACTTAAATGAAAACTCGTGTTCTAAACTAATGTTTTAAGTTTTATAAAATGCAGGTTCTGGTTTGCATACATTTGTGCTGTATCTGGGTCCTCATATTGCTCTTTTCACTATCAAAGCTGTTCAGTGTGGCCGTGTTGATTTGAAAATGGCACCATATGATACCATACAACTTAAAACTGGCCCGTCATGGCTTGACAAAAAATGTTCAGAATTTGGCCCGCCTGTGTACCCAGTATTAGCACATTCCGTAAGGATCCCAGTCTTTGACTTACTACCTCAGATACAGCTGGAAGCTATTCTTTGGGGCATTGGAACTGCACTTGGCGAGCTACCCCCTTACTTTATATCTCGTGCAGGTAAACTACAAGGCCTTTTTACCAAAAAAGCACTACAACATTTACTAATCTCTGTAAAACATCACTTACCTCCATATTTCCTTGAAACTGATTTATTTCAGCGGTAACAGGTACATCTCTTTTGCTATTGTAATCTGTAACATCTCGGTATTTGGTTACTTATTTAACCTTGGATTTTTTTATATTTTGAAAAAATTAACTCGGATCTTATATATGTCTTCTGAAAGTTTGGAAAATGCTTGTTACGAATCAATGAGAGATTTATTACATGTCCATTCCTGTTTTCTTTGACATGCTAGAGTAGCTTATTTAAGGTTGTAGACAAGAGTTCTGATGGAGGTACTATTATGTGCATAACAAATTTAAGAAAACACTTCTAAAAGTGGTATCCCTGAGTCCATGGAAAGAGTGAAGCGACTCTTTTTATTGTCATTTTAGTTGCTTTCATCATATTTAAGCTGCCTATATATTCTGAAGGCTGTTGTGTCATGTTGCAGCTCGCTTATCCGGAAGTGAGTCAAAAGCTGTCAAGGAGCTAGATTCTGTTGCTTCCAAAGAAGATGGGCGAGTGGCATCCATTCTTAATAAAACCAAGCTGTGGCTTCTTTCTCACTCTCAAAATCTCAACTTCTTCACTATCTTGATACTTGCTTCGGTTGGTCTCCTATATGCCATTGTCTTAGTTTCCTTATGATATTATGGATTGATGCATGATGCCTTACAAAGTACTTGTTGTAGAAATTCTTTGACTTTGGTTTCATAAATAACAATTCATTCATGCAATAGAAACATTATCTGCACAACATTTGCCTTATGTTTCCTCTAAGGAATGTTTTGTTTTAGTTCCCAGTTGATGATTTTTCAGCCCTTATTTTCTTGCACTTATTAGGTTCCGAACCCACTCTTTGATCTTGCTGGTATCATGTGTGGTCAATTTGGCATCCCCTTCTGGGAGTTCTTTTTGGCAACTATGATTGGGAAGGCCATCGTCAAGACTCACATTCAGGTGAGGCAGCTACCTTATGTTATCTTGTAATAATTGCTAATATTTATTGTAATCTGCCTTTTAACTTTATCTTACTTGTTGGTACACATTATATCGTTACTTGTGTCCTTTTTGCTTCATTGGTTCAAACCTTCAGTCTACGCTATGGTTTTATATGGTTTAAATCCTAATTGTGTTTTAGTCAATTTGGTTTGTCTTACCATATTTTTAAGATGGTCTGACACCTATAGTTGCGACATCCTTTGTTCTGACATGTGTTTTCTCTTTTTCTAGACACTATTTATTGTATCTTTGTGCAACAATCAACTCTTATATCTTATGGAAAAAGAATTAATCTGGATATTTGGTCGCATCCCTGGGTTTTCTGCCACCCTGCCATCTGTGATTGCCAAACTCCACGCTGCCAAGGAGAAGTATTTATCACCTCCAGCACCAATCTCACCATCCTCGCAAATGGAGGTTTGTATCTTCAGTTCAAATTCTTGTCGTTTGAGCTTGGATGAACTAGCATTGTTTGTCCTTTTTTGCTTATTGGTTTGATAACATTCTGTAATTTTACTATGTACAGGAAAAACAGTGGAATTTCTCTTTTACATTTGTCTGGAACAGTATAGTGTGGCTAGTGCTTGTGAATTTCTTCATCAAGATAATCACATCAACAGCACAAGATTATCTTAAAAAGCAGCATGATATAGAAATGGAGCTTCTTACTAATTCTTCACCCCCGGCCCATTCTGAAACTAACTAGTGGTGAAATTGATGGTGTTTATTCAGCTTATAAAGCGAAGATTCTCCTCATAGCCTTAACTCCTGGCTAAGCCCTTGCAGATGATACAGTTTGTACACTTTATTAGTATTATAGCATCCATTCATCTGTACAGCAAACAAAGACATGGGCTGTGACCTTTTGTCATCCAGCCTATACCGTTCTTCCAGGAGAATCATCCAGTTATTTTTCGGACAGCAACACGGATAAGCAGTAGGATTGTTTATGAAGCATGATTACTTTATCAAGATGTATCACTGGTACCTATTTCTAATTGTTTGGGAAATGCAATAAAAATTTGGGAGGGCTCAAAAGGTGATGTGTTCTGTTTTTAAGCTATATACAGGTGGATTTGCATTTGTGCTGGAAAGAGGTAAGCTAACAGTCTTTCTTTATGTATTGTCTTGCACCGTAAAAAAAATGTTACTCCCTCCGTCTCACTCAATTTACTTGAGAACTAAGGAGGTAGAAAATATATATATATATATATAGAGAGAGAGAGAGAGAGTTTGAGTGAGATGGATAGAGTGTCAAGTATTTTGGAAGGGATGGACTACTTTGAGTTACTGTTCTGGGTCCCTCTGAAGTCTGGACTCATTACTTGATTTGCATTTGTGTCAAATTTGCACTGACACTGCAAAGTAATTCAGCTTCCATGTGTAACCGAGTGTGACTGAATTTTTTTGTTGTTGGACATGCTTTCTACTAATCAAGGCTGAAGGTCATATATTGATTTTCGGCATAACCTTGTGTACTACTAATACGACAGGGACGCAAAGCAAAGTCCTGTGCATTGGAGCAGACTAGCAGTTTACATGCTACAATATCAAGTGGAGCAAGACTTTGGGCTCTCACTCGTGTCTTTCTGTGGTCTTTTGACTTGTCACCGAATATCGTATAAAACGTGTAGACGTGCAGTACGATTACACCGCAGCGCCCTCTTGATTAGAAAATGTTCCTATAGCTTTTCTTGAACTGAAGTGAGTACTATACTGTTTCTGGAACCAGTTCGAGCGAGGCCGCTGAACACTTTTATCCCCTAGTGAAACCTAGTAGGAGTAAAAATTGTACTACTTGTACAGAAAGACAATCGAACAACTCCACGTAGATAGGCATTAGTATCGTGGCTGCCGCCGTTACGGCGGATTTTGTTTGCCGAGGGCCGTGTTGGTTCTCGGCAAAGACTTCGTCGAGAGCCGGACCAGTAAAGATTTCTTTGTCATTAAGATCTATTCCGTGTGTCTTTTATCGAGAATCACTCTCGGCAAAGATTTTGTCAAACGTTGTCTTTTATTTTGTCAAGAGTTGGTGGCTCTCGGCAAAGGTTCCAATTTTAGTAGTGTTTCGATCGCGCCTTGATGATGCAGGGTCGTCGCGTAGTCTCCAGCTTTACATCAAAGACAATACTTTTGTGGAGGCATGACTCTAAACGAGAGAGACGTCCATTTGTCCAAGCCGCGCACCGCCAAAACGACGCAATCTGATTCAAATGCTCATGCGATCACTTCGTAAGAAACAACAATTTCCTTCAGTATTCAACACGGGGATCTTCTTTTTCCATGTGGAACGAGCGTTATTGGTTGATGCCTACTTTGGCCGGGCTAGCGACTAGCCAGTCAGCCAGGTCCCCGTCGCAGTCGCAGGCACGTCGTTCGTGAACCGAACTGGTGGCCTTTTTGCCGTGACACGCGCACACACGCTCACGCTCGCGGTCGCAGGCTCGCAGCTGAACGGTTCCATTCCCCGCAGAAGCGGAAGCAGAACAGCTCGATTCAAGCTCGTGCCGCGAGGCAGCAACGCACCAGCCGGCACTCTGGCACGCACGCGCGCGCGCGCCAGGGGGCAGTTAGGGGATTCAGTAGGGCGGCTGGCTCCTGCGTATATCTTCGCAGCGAGATAGATTAGGCTTCCTACCCCAACTTCAGCTTCAGCCTTGTACCCCAATCCAATCAAATCAACCAACCATCAGTTGGGGTCGGGCGGAGGATCGCGCCTCCAAGTGAGAAGCGAAGCAGAGGGAGCGCTGATGGCGCCGGCGCCGGCCGCGGGGAGCGGCAATGTGGAGTTCATCCTCGCGCGGAGCGACAAGCGAGAGTACCGCCGCGTGGTGCTCCCCAACGCGCTCGAGTGCCTCCTCATCAGCGACCCCGACACCGACAAGGTCCGTGCCGCCCGCCGGCTGCTTCGCGTGGTTGATCTCGCTTGCTAATCTGGCTCTGCTCCTCGCTGTGCTCAGGCGGCGGCGTCTATGGAGGTCGAGGTGGGCTCGTTCAGCGACCCGAAGGGGCTCGAGGGCCTCGCGCACTTCCTCGGTGAGTTGGCTCTCCTCCTCGGGGAGCGGCGATTTTTTTTTTTCGGTTCGTTTCGTGCGCACGGTGAACGGAATCGCCGCCGGGTTCGTGTTTGGTTCGTAGAGCAAGAATCTGGGCTGACGAAGCGGGTCGGGTTTGGTTGTTTGGTTTGGTGGGGATTGTTCATTTCATTCTTTGCAGCAGCGGCCCCTGGGCCCCTGGCCCCAGCCTGGCGCATTCGCTCGCGCACCTGCGGCGTGCATCTCACTTTTGGGATCCGGCTGCGGCTGGGGTCTCGAATTGTCTTGGCTAGTAGGCTAACGCACCGCATTCGCTCTCCACCGGTACTTTTCCGCATGGTGTTTTTTGCTGGGTCAAATGAGTGAAAGTAAGTGGTATTGGTTTGATGAGGTTTAGTTTGGCGTGTTCTGACCGTCAGATTGAACGATGGACGGTTCGAATGATCGTGGCGGCAGCAGGACTGTGATCGTTTGCTGTGTCAGCGTGATCGACGAAAAGCGTCCATGATTGATCGTACGGCGCACACATGCACATTCACTGTTTTTCAGGGGTGGTAGCTCCTGTATCTATCTATAGTCATTTTTGTCATCGGACTGACCGTCACTTTTCCCAAATGTTTAAAAAATTGTTGATGTCCTCTTGTCCTGAGAATTGGATAAAATTATGTAAGTTGGTTGTAGTATATTAAAAAATTTCCTTGGAGCCATTCGATAATTCTCCCAAATAATAATAATTAATCTAAAGTGCTCCTGCAAATTGCTGCTTTGTAGACTGGTGTAGATGGTCTTCTGTAATAGGTCATTGTAGGGAACAATACGTGTCGAGTTCTGGCCAGGGTTTGCAAAGCCGATGAAAACCGGCTGGTTTTTGGCAAAACTGTCTAGTTCAGCTACTAAATCAGGTTGGTTTTCAACAAAAAATGAAACCTAGACACTTTAGTAAACACGGGTTTTGACTGTTTTTTTGCGTTAGTGTTTTTTTTGCAGTTTTTTTAACTCTTGTTCTGGCTCACGAATTCTGCTAGTGCACGGCTTATAGCACAGGAAATGGCTACAATTTGTTGCACAGTACACAAGTGAAAATGTACCAATTTGCAAGTGCTTATTATTATTGATGGATAGAAGATGCATTGAATCGAAACGTGTTGATTTAACACATTTCTTAATTTTCTATCTTATATTAATTTATGATCATGGGTTTTCTTACAGAACACATGCTGTTTTATGCCAGCGAGAAATACCCTGGAGAGCACGAGTATACAAAATATATCATTGAGGTGATTTCTATTAACCAATGCAACTACAGATGAATTGTTTAACCCTTCATTGTTGAACTATAAGTGAATTGCCCACCTTTCCCCATCAGCTTAGGCTGTTGGTTGAATTGGTTAGGTGCATGAAACTCAATTTGTTATCAAAGCTAGCGGTCTCGAGTTCAAATCCTGATAGTGGCAATTTTTCGCAATTTAAGTCCTCCACTCCAAAATTCCATGTTTATGCCCTACGGGAGGCTATTGCACGTGAGGGGGAGTGTTGAAGTATAAGCCTCCTTTCCCCATCAGCTTACGCTTGTGGGTGAACTGGTTAGGTGCATGAAACTCAATATTCATAAGTCATTATTCATGATTAGTCACTCGTAAAACACCACACCATCATATTTGGAGGGTTCTTTGAATCTTTTAAGTTCTGAGCCTGTCAAAATGTAACACGTGAGTAGGGAGAGCACTTCTGTTAGACAGGTGCCTTTATTTTTTTACTGCTTTCACTGCTGCACCTCTGCACCGCGTTATAGCACGGTACAGAATGAGTGTACCAAACATACCATAAGATCTGCAGCTAGAGTTGAAATTTAAAGTTTAATGATATTTACATGGTAGGACAAGTATAGAAAATAAAGAATAATAGATTTCCTGATTACATACAAATTTGTGATAAGAGCTCCACACCTTGCAGGCTTGCACAACTCCTTTGGAAGTCTTTATGCTTGGATTATATTTCGATGATTTGTTTGTTCTTTTTGGAAGTATTGATATCTTGACTGTTTGGTATGATGTGAAAAAAATCAGCACGGTGGCTCATACAATGCCTATACAAGCTCAGAGACAACAAACTTCTACTTTGATGTCAATGTGGATAATTTTGAAGAAGCCATAGATAGGCAAGTTCTCTCAGTACTCTTTAATGTTTTGCTAACACCTGTTTATCAAATAAGTTTGTGATTTGTATTCTACAGAGTTCATGGTTCTTTATTGAGTAATAATAAGGTGATTTCTGGTGTGCAGATTTGCACAGTTCTTTATTAAGCCATTAATGTCACAGGATGCTGTTCTTAGAGAGATAAAAGCCGTTGATTCTGGTGAGCTGTTGGTTTATGTATAGTGATGTTATTTGGATATAAGAAGGCATATGCTTATGTAGTCTTAACAGTAGTGTCAATAATTCAGAATCTATTTGGAGAAACTAGAAAAAACACTAATTGGTTTTGCCTTTTGTTGCCCTAACAGAACACAAGAAAAATTTGTTGTCTGATGGCTGGAGAATATCTCAGGTACTCAGAATTTTCAGTTGTTCGTTAAGAACTTATGATACAGTCTTTATGTATTATGTATCATCTCTGTCAGGAACTGCAGTCAGTAAGTGTGATGAATATAGTTTGTTTTTATTTGCACAGTGTGCTACTATATAATACAAATAACAATGTAAACCTTTTCAAGGCAATCATAAGCTCGGGAGAACCCGAATCAACCATATTTTCTGCTCTTTGAGTCTTGCTTATCCAGTTATCCTGAAAAACTAGTAGCATCTCTTATCAATTATATTAGACTTGTGCTACATTGGTACTTTAATTGTTTTATTCTTGTTTCCAGCTTCAAAAGCATCTGGCTTCAAAGGATCACCCCTACCATAAGTTTAGTACTGGTAAGCAATTTGTATGTTCAGGCATTCTGATTACTCATTTTTAAACTATTATTAAGATTATATTGAACTTAGATAATGTATCGCAAGTTGAAATAACAGCTTTTTGTAAAACTACTGTTTTTATTGCGTTCCAATTAAATTAAATGAGCTTCAAAAGCAAATAACTTCTTTTGAGATCAAAATGGATGCCTCCAACAGTACTGCACCTTTTAAAAAGAAATTGTCTTGTGGAAATGAGATCTCACATAATTTTAGACCACTCTTATACAATCTGTTATCTCAAATCTATTTACTACATTTTATATGTTTTATTTTATTTTGTTACCAGGAAGTTGGGAAACACTAGAAACTAAACCAAAAGGGCGGGGCCTCAACATCAGGCTTGAACTTCTAAAGTTTTACGAGAATTATTCTGCAAACCTTATGCACCTTGTTGTTTATGGAAAGGGTAATATTACAGTTTAGTCTGTTCAAGTATATAAACATATTTGCTACTGATGAAAGGAATTTGACATTTTGTAGAGAGCCTAGACTGCATTCAGAACATGATTGAGCGACTGTTTAGTGACATAAAAAATACTGACCGGAAAAGCTTCAAATGTCCAAGTGATCCCCTTTCAGAGGATCATTTGCAGGTACAAATAACATCAACCATAATAGACCGAGGATGGAATGTAGACACAGAATTCACTCTCAACAATTATTTGTCAGAATATACAAATATAAGTGGCTGTATATGTGATGAAATTTACGACACATGCTATGCAGCTCCTTGTCAAAACATTGCCAATAGAAGAAGGTGACTATCTAAAAATAATATGGCCAGTTACACCTAGCATCCACTACTACAAAGAAGGTCCTTGCCACTATCTGAGTCACCTCATTGGTCATGAAGGCGAGGGATCCATATTCCATATCGCAAAGGAACTAGGCAAGTTAACCTCAAAAGTGTATTGTGTACTGTTATTATTTAACAACAATCTATTCAAAAGATAGTCACTCTTTACCTTCTAATTTTGATTACTTTAGGATGGGTCATGAACCTAGCAGCTGGAGAGGGCACTGACAGTACCCAGTATTCCTTTTTCTCAGTAAGCATGAGGCTCACTGATGCTGGTCATGGTAGGTTTCCATTTGCATTTTTCTTTTACTTCTGAAAGCATTATTTCCTTTTTAGTTTCAAACACATTTCAAAATTATTTAATCCCATTATAACCATATGCTATGATCCTAGAACACATGGAGGACATTATTGGATTGATATTCAAATATATTCTTCTGTTAAAAGAAGATGGAGTTCACGAATGGATATTTAATGAGGTAACCAGAAGGCTTTTATTGTTTATGTATTATCTTAAATTATTTGGTAGGTTATGATTTTTTGTCCATTTACTCTAAGGAACAGAAACACACGAAAGTTCCCCTTATTATTTTTTTAAAGTAAATACAGCAAGGTAATCCCCTGTTGTAAATATATTTATCCAAGAAGCCAAAGAAAAAACAGAAAGGTTGTCTGTAGTCTGTACATTCGGGCAGGGATTGCATCCGCACCACCTCCAGCCAAGAGAGAGAAAAAGCTATCCATACAATTTTTGGTCCTCTTTGAGGAAGCTATCCGTACAAACTTACAACTTCTCCTTTTTTGAGCACGTATCCTTTCGGCCTGTAAATTGGCCTGAGTATTGAAAGCTGACCGCCAGCTTTGGAGGGAGGGTGTAGTTCCTCTGAAGATAGAATTATTTCTTTGTCCCCAAATTTCCCATGCACCCATAAGTACTCAAAAACGTTCCGCCAATTGTGATATACTTTTATCTGCTAATTAGTAATGATGGAGCCTTAGCATTTGGACATGAATGCTGCAAAGTTGGAGTCTATCACTTGTTCCTTTCACAGAATTATGTACGGTATATTTTTTGCCAATGCCAACTCATAACAATCAGTTATTCTACATTTCAAAGCCTTTTTCTGAGTACTTATTTTTAAATTAGTTATGCATTTGAATTTTTCAGCTTGTAGCAATAAATGAAATGGAGTTCCACTATCAAGATAAGGTTCATCCAATCAGCTATGTGACGAATACTGTCTCAAGTATGCGGGTATATTTCTCTGGATTTCATTTACATGTTTTTGCTATTGCAATTGTCGTGGCCAGTGGGTCGAAAATTTTGTTGAAGTACAACCCTCTTAATTTATGTGGGAATTAACTGCAAGTTATTTATTTATGTTAATTGATTACTTTTCCTCCGTATTCACATTTCATTAATTGTAAAATTGCTTGCAGTTGTTCCCGCCAGAAGAATGGCTGGTAGGTGCATCATTGCCTTCAAAGTATACACCTCAAAGAATAAATATGATACTTGATGAGTTGTCACCTGAAAGAGTAAGGTACCGCCTGCTCAGTCACATGGTAGCTTTGTTTGCACCTACCATATAAATAGACATGGAATGGTTCGTTTCTGATGTTTTTCCTAGCAAAGTATTTGGCTTTAACTTGATATTATGAATTTAATTTTCTGTTACTTTTCCTAGAGCACCATATCACTTGTTCACTCTTTGTTACAACATTCACCTTCTTTTTCTGCTTAGAATATTCTGGGAGTCAAAAAAATTTGAAGGATCCACAAATTCTGTTGAGCCCTGGTATGGCACATCATATTCTGTTGAAAACGTGACTCCATCCATGATTCAGGTTCGACTTCTCCATTATCTCATTTGCTTTCTCACCACCACCACAAAGATAACATAAAATCTTATTGAAACCAGGCATGCTAGAAACTTACATTAGTAATCACCCAAAGCATTCTTTCATTGATATTGCTACTTGACAGCAATGGATTCGAAACGCTCCTACTGAGAAACTCCATCTTCCAAAGCCTAATATTTTCATTCCAAAGGATTTCTCTCTTAAAGAAGTGCATGAAAAGGTCAGTTTTGGTAAACTTCATTATTCACACTAGCATTAAGTAACACTAGATGAATTGTCAAGAGTATATATAGTAAATAAATCTAACGATAATAAATGTTCTAGCAGGCTACTTTTCCAACAATATTAAGGAAGACACCTTTTTCTCGATTGTGGTATAAGCCTGACATGCTGTTCCGCACCCCAAAGGTTAACATCATAATTGATTTCCATTGTCCATTATCATGTCACTCCCCCGAAGCAGTTGTTTCCACTGGTCTCTTTGTTGATTTGTTAGTAGATTATTTAAACGCTTATGGTAAGCACTTTATACATTGGTTAATTATGTATTGTTTCATAGTCCTCACAATTTTGGCTCAAATTATAATGAAAAATTTTCTTTGGTTTTTCCAGCTTATGATGCTCAAATTGCTGGTTTATTCTACTCTATACATACTACTTCTTCTGGATTCCAGGTTTTATTCTGTTCTATGATTTTTTTTAGTGTTTCTGTTGAACTCTTTAGTAATTGTATATAACCCTCCATGGTATCTGACGCAGTTATGGTGCATTCTGATTTCTAAAGTTATTGGTATTAGGCTATTTTTCATTTGAACTCAAACATTTAACTGCCTTTGGTTAAAGGTTTGTGTAGGTGGCTACAATGATAAGATGAGAGTTCTGCTAAATGCCATACTGAATCAAATCGCTAACTTTGAAGTTAAGCCAAACAGGTTTTCTGCCCTGAAGGTAAAAAGCTTTTCATGGTTGCTCAGACGAGTTTAAATTTGTAATCTCTTTCTCATGAACTTTGTCCCAATTAGTTTGTTTGGCAGATGAGACTTTCCTCAGTGATAAAGTTATATTATCGTCCTGATATTGTGCATCCCTGCAAGTATGCATATCTTATGGATATGCATAGTTATTGTCGTCCTGATAGTGTACTTCTTGCATAGTTATAGCTTGTTTGTTTAGCGATTGTGATTAGCTTACCTGCTGACACGAAAGTTCATGCCAAATTTTCATCGAAATAGCAGAGATTTTACGCAAAAATATATTCTTCACGTACATTACAATCAAGAATTAAGGCACAAGAAGTGGACCGTTCACAAAAGATCCATAACTATCCATACCACAGGCTAGTAATCTATTCATAGGATTTGCAGAAGTTGCAGATTGTAACATATTCATAGAATTCGTGATTCGCAAGGCATTCTCGAATGATGAATTCTTTCATGTGCAATTGCTGACCTGAATCTTATGATTTCAGGAAACTTCTGTCAAGGACTACCAAAATTTCAGTTTCAACCAACCGTATTCTCAAGCTTCATACTATGTGTCTTTGATATTGGAAGATAAAAAATGGCCTATTGTTGAGAAACTTGAAGCCCTTTCTAAGCTGGACTCTGATTCGCTTGTGAAATTTGTACCGCATTTACTATCAAAGACATTTTTGGAATGTTATATTCAAGGTTTGAGAGAACTTTATGCTATGTAAGTATATTTCCATGTGATTTGCATAAGAATCATTTTCTAATTGAACTTGTCTCGTTGTAGGGAATATTGAACCAAGCGAAGCAAACTCTATTGTCCACGAGATCGAGGACATTACATTCAACACCCCCAATTCTTTATTCAAATCTATGTCTCCATCACAGTATCTGACTAAAAGGGTTATCATGCTTGAAAATGAGTTAAAGTGCTATTACCAGATCGAGGGCTTAAATAAAAAGAATGAGAATTCATCTGTTGTCCAGTATATTCAGGTAAAGGCTCCTATGACTTTTGATGCAACAGGTGCAAAACTATGGCTCACCAAAATACTGGAACTTCGGTTGTCACGGTGTATACCCATACACCCTGAATCCACTGTGCCTTAGTTCCCTATAAAGTATTGTCACTATATATATGCAATAACTGAATGTCTCACAATAAGAAACTCAAGAAACATCCGAGTTGAATGCAAAATGTTCTGAACCAGGTACATCAGGACGATGCAATTTCGAATGTCAAACTTGAGTTGTTCTCTCTAATTGCTAGCCAGCCTGCCTTCAACCAGTTGCGAACCATTGAACAACTCGGGTATATAGCAAGTCTTTCTCAAAGGTATCTACCAGATATTTTCTTTTACATGTATTTGCTTGTTACTACCTCCATTTATCTACCAGATATTGTTGACGCTTTCTACTATTTGCTATTATAGGAATACAATATATTAAGTTAGAACAAAAGTACTAGTATGTGTTACGATGAACTCTATACATTTGAATTGGCCTTTTAAAATCCTCTTGCAATGTTTGTTTAGATACGACTATGGAGTCTGGGCACTGCATGTTGTTATTCAGTCCACAGTAAAGGTACAGATTTAAACCTCGAGTAATTGATATGATAAAACTTTTCCTGCTTATTACTCCTGCTGATACTATATTTGAAACACAGGATCCATCATACCTTGACGCTAGAGTTGATGAATTCTTCAAGATGTTTGAAAAAAAGATTTACGAACTGTCAGACAAGGAGTTCAAGGTTAGTAGATCCAAGTTTGCACTTACAAGTACTCAACAGATGGCTCTGTACAATCGTGTTTTGACATTACATGGACTTTATTTCAGAGCAATGTGAAATCGCTTGTAGATTCCAAACTGGAGAAATTCAAAAACTTGTGGGAGGAATCTTATTTTTACTGGGGAGAGATTGAGGCTGGAACTCTCAAGTTTGATCGAGTTGAGTCTGAGGTATGTGTCCTGCTGGCAACAATACTTGAGAATGGTTAGTATCATGCATGTCGTTACTTGTCAAAAGAATGACCTCTGAATGACGTTTACTATCAGGTTGCTCTACTAAGAGAGCTGAAGAAAGAAGAATTCATTGAATTCTTCGACCGGTACATAAAAGTGGACGCCCCTCATAGGAGGACAATAAGCGTGCAAGTCTTCGGCTGCAACCATTCGGCGGAGTACAAGAAGGCGATGGCCGAAGCCGATCCGGCCAAAACATACCGGATTACAGACATATTCGGTTTCAGACGATCGAGGCCGCTGTACAGCTCGCTGAAGGGCGGTCCGGGCAAGATCATAATGGACTGACTGCTATCTCTGGTCTGGAACTCTGGATGGTCGTTTTTCATGTAACTGTAGGCTGTACATATGCATGAACTCGATTATAGTTAGCTCTATGAATTGATTGTAAGATTGATCACATGATTGATGCTATATATATATGTTTTTTTTCACTAGAGGCTTGATAAATGCACGAGCGTTCTGGACAGGAGCTGTATGAAGTCATGGGCACAGGTTTGTGTTTCTTTCGACAACTAGTATGCAGTTTGTACAGTTGATCATCAAAAGAGAGCACCATGACGAGCGGAGAGAATCAACACAACACATACGCACATGTACAGCTTCAGCCCCGGGTGACCGATGCTTCCCGCGCACCATCAGGGCGTCGCTTCGGCAGCACGCCCCTTGGTGGCGTCGCACGGCCGCCGGCGCCCCCACTCGTAGCCGCTACGGTGCCACCTGCACCTGAAGGAGCCGCGGTGCGCCGTGGGCGAGCACACGCAGTGGTAGTGCGGCTGGGAGTGGGCGTGCTGCACCGGTGTCGGACGCGCCAGGGCCGCAGCCGGCGGTGAGGCCACGGCGCCCGGCTGCCGGTCCCGCCGCCTGATGACCCCGCAGCCCGGCGGCAGAGGCGGCAAGCCGGGATGGCACATGCTCTGGTCTTGGACCAAACAAAGCTGCACGGCGAAGCTAGATGGAATCCGTTCCGCTCGCCCCTTCCACGTATAAAAGGCGAGGGAATGGAATCGTGCTCCAATGTTTTCTGGTGGCGGAGACGGTGGTTTGAGGCGAGGGGGGAATAATTGTGGGCGGAGGCGGAAGGCGACGGCCCTTTTGCGAGGCGGCGTGACGTGGACGAAACCGGGGGGGATCGTGGCCGCGCGGGGAGAGTAGTAGAACGAGGAGCGTGGCGCGCGGGGGCGGCTGGGGATCGCGTGGGGAGGAGGGGTGCGTGCGTTGGCGCGGCCATTGCTGATGCCGCTTTATTAGTAGGTGTTCTTGTCTAGCGCGCGCTTTAGGATGATGACACGCGAGTCGAGGAGAAGCTTTGATTGCTTCCTTTCGGTGCACACCGTATTCCATGGACTGGATTGGAATCGGATCAAGACAGGACGGGATGGCGGCATCCATGGCGGCACATCCTGCCATCCTACGGTACCTTCTTTGCGGCGGCTGTTTCTCCGTTTCTTTTATCCTCTCGTGTCTCATCCGAGCTAAGTGGCGTACACATGAAAGCCGAACTAATAATGGCTTGCAGTTGCAGAGGATCTCTCTCGGCACCAAAACCAGGTGCGAGTGTGCGACGCCGCGGTCTCCGACTGGCATCGCGTCGGCGGGGAGCTGGCCACCCCACCGGCCACCGGAGCGACCAGACACGTGGTCCCTCCTCGGCACGCCAGGCAGAGAGGGTAGAGGTGGCATGGACATTTAAAACCAATCTGCGTCTGCGCAAAACATAAATTGCCAGTGCTGCGCGTGGATATCGACCCGGTCGCGGTCGTGGATCAGGTGATGATGGCTTATCCATCCAAATATGCATGCTTCGCGGATCTTCTGCTCCGGCCGAAGCTCGACTGCTCGAGAATGTTACGCGAGTCAATCCTCAACAAACAGAACAGCTTTTTGCTTTGACTCTCAGACTCTGATCTCATCTGCAAAGCTCGCCGGCCGACAGCTGGCAACGAATACTATGGACGTGCAGCGCAGACAAGGACTGGGTACAGCCAGGCCAACCCCAGCTCACGACGTCGACGCCTTCTCTCTCGCTGCAGGTCAAACGGACAAACTCCCGATGACCAGTCCGCATCTCCTCCCTCCGCCTCCGCGGCCGAACTGAAGCCGTCGCGGGGCGTTTCCCCGTGCTCCGATGGCCACGTGGACGTCCACCCCGCCGGCGCTCCTCCTCGTCGTCGTCGCCACCCTGCTGCTCGTCCTGCCGCGCCCCGCGGCGCCCTTCTCCTTCACGTACAACTTCACCTCCCCCTCGGATACGCCGCCGCCCGGGATCGCCTTCCAGGGGGACGCCTTCTTCAACAAGGCCATCCGCCTCACCCGCGACGAGCGCATCGGCCCCATCACCAGGAGCGCCGGCCGAGCCTTCTACGCCCGCGCCATCCCGCTGGCCGACCCCGTCTCCCGCCGCGTGGCGTCCTTCGCCACCGCCTTCGCCTTCTCCATCGCGGCGCCCGACCCGGCCGCCGCCTCGGGCGACGGGCTCGCCTTCTTCCTCTCCCCGTTCCCCTCCGCCCTCCCCGCCAGCTCCGCGGGGGGGCTCCTCGGCCTTTTCAACTCCTCCGCCCGCAAGGCCCGCCCCCCGCTCGTGGCCATCGAATTCGACACATACAAGAACGAGTGGGACCCCAGCGACGACCACGTCGGAGTCGATCTCGGCGGCATCGTCTCCGCCGCCACTGCCAACTGGCCCACCAGCATGAAGGACGGCCGCAAGGCGCACGCGCGCGTCGAGTACGACGCCGACGCCAGGAACCTCACCGTCGCGCTCTCCTACGGCGACGAACGCCCCGCCGCCATGAACGTCCTGCTCTGGTACGCCGTCGATCTGAGGAAGTACCTGCCGGACTCCGTGGCCGTCGGATTCTCCGCCGCCACGGGCGAGGCTGCGGAGCTGCACCAGGTGCTGTACTGGGAGTTCACCTCCACCGTCGACCCGAAGGAGGAGACGGTGGTCCTGTGGGTGGTCCTAGGACTCTGCGCGTTCCTTCTCGTGCTCGTCGGCGCAGGAGTCCTCTGGTTCGTGCGGCAGTGGAGGAAGGCAGGGGAACTCGTCGACGGCGACATCGACATCGACGACGTGATGGGAGGCAACTACGACGAGCTCGCCGACGAGTTCGTGGTCGAGAGCGGCCCCAGAAGGTTCCGGTACGGCCAATTGGCGGCGGCGACCAAGAACTTCTCTGAGGACCGCAAGCTCGGGCAGGGCGGATTCGGCGCCGTGTACCGGGGCTTCTTGAAGGAGCTCAGTCTGGAGGTGGCCATCAAGAGGGTGTCCAAGGGCTCGACGCAGGGGCGCAAGGAGTACGCGGCGGAGGTGCGTATCATCAGCCAGCTGCGCCACCGCCACCTCGTCCGCCTCGTCGGCTGGTGCCACGAGCACCGCGGCGACTTCCTGCTCGTGTACGAGCACATGCCCAACGGCAGCGTCGACCACCACCTCTACGGCAAGGCCTTGCTCCTCACCTGGCCGATGCGGTACAACATCGTGCTCGGCCTCGCGTCGGCGATGCTCTACCTCCACGAGGAGTGTGTCCAGTGTATCGTCCACCGCGACATCAAGCCGAGCAATGTCATGCTGGACGCCACTTTCAGTGCGAAGCTCGGTGACTTTGGCCTCGCCAAGCTAGTTGATCATGGCAGCCAGCCGTACACCACTATCCTCGCCGGCACATTGGGCTATTTGGCGCCGGAGTGTGTGATGACAGGCAAAGCAAGCCGGGAATCAGACGTGTACAGCTTCGGCGTCGTGGCATTGGAGATTGCGTGCGGACGACGGCCGGTGGAGAAGAATGAGGAGCCAAGCAAGGCAAGGCTGGTGCCGTGGGTGTGGGAGCTGTATGGAAAGAACGCCCTTCGTGAAGCAGCAGACTGGAGGCTAAAGGGGGAGTTTGATGAGAAGCAGATGGAGCGTCTGATGATTGTGGGATTGTGGTGTGCTCATCCGGACTATGCACATAGGCCCAGCATCAGGCAGGCCCTGAATGTGCTTAAATTTGAGGCGCCATTGGCGGTGCTTCCACCCAAGATGCCGGTGCCAACGTACTTCCCATTGCCGGAGTTGGTTGCTCCAATCTCCGTTGGAATTGGAGGCAGCTCGAGCACAGATGACCCAGGAGGTGTGAGTGACTCTGGATCGTCAGGGTCCCACAAGGCCGAAGAAGGGTCATCAGCGACGCATAGACTACTAGAGCCATAAGCGTTTTTGGACTATGTTGACTCAGTTTTGCAAAGATTTTTTTTTTTCAATCCATTAGAATGACGGTCCTTACAGTCAACGTGCCTATCCTTACATCAACGTTGCTATCCTTTGAAGGAGTGATTATGCAAGTTGAGATTCGTTGTATAGCATCAAATTTGATGTATTCAATTGTAAAATGTACAGGTTGAGATATATACTCAGAGTCAGTGGGGATAAATGGATAATGTGGAACTGACGACAATGCGCTTGACAAGCTACTTAAATATCGATAGCAGGATATAGGAATAAACAATTGTTATACATGTTCAAATTTCACTTTTACCCAGCTAATCTAACTGTTGAAAAGTGGAAAGTCATCTTCTGCCAAAGCAGGCATGTACACCGCTCGCAAGTTCCTAAAGCCACCAGCGAGCTCTGGGGTGAGCGTTTCCCATTTGCTCGGTGCTAGAGCTAGTAATTGCGGGAAGGGTGCATTTTGCACGGAAATTTCCAGAAACGACGCACTGGAGATTGTACCACAACGACATCGCTGATGCACCCAACTGACAAAGGGAGCACAAGAGATGACACCAAATACCGACTAATTTTCAACACATGCAGTCAATGTCTTAACGAGCCCAAATATGACGAAATCTAAAAGCACCCGTAAACAACCTTCTCCATGCACTACCACAGAATTAACCGATAACAAGAGAATACGACAAGCTGCAGAAAATATTTTACATGGCTTGACACATACAACCAGCACAGATACTGGTGCCCAGATGTCCGATATGCTGGTATCCAGAAATATCATGTTAGCCAATGACAATTTCATTGTCACGTTCATGATATCAAGTCAACCGACTCTACTGCAGTCGAATGCAGAATTAATCTGGTTGCAACTGTGCTTCCACTGCCAAAAAATTTGGATCTAACCTCCACAACACCACCTTTAAGACTGACTACAAAATCTATGAATCTGTACAAACTACAAACACTAATAACCCCAAAGAAATGCTACTTGTTATTTGTTTGAAATATAGTTTCTCTCACTGCCTACACCCACCCAAAGAGCAAAACTGTTCAGGAGTGATTCTAAACCATAAACAGATAGTTCAGGTCGTCCACAGTCAATCTAGTCTGGCGTGAACCAGATCGGTCTTCCCCAAATGCAGAAGCAACCATCTCCCTCTTTTTTTCCTGAAACAATTAAAGATTACTTGAGCGTCCAGAAATTAGATCATACAAATTACTGCTCCCAGTAAAAGTAATCATTCACTCAAATTTTGCATATCCAAGAAAAAAAAATCCGGTTCTGATAATACCAGGACCACAACAACAGAAACTCTGGAAAGTGGAATTTAAAACAAAGACCCAGCACTGGTTGAAGGTTTTGAAGGATGATGTTGCTGTATTTTGATTATTTCAGGTGACCTCTAGTGCCTACACTATCGGATACTCACAATTAATGTTCCCAGGAAGAATAGCTAAGCTTGCTCCCTGATATTATCAGGTGAAACTATTGAAAGGTATCACTAGACAAGTTGAATCTGGACACCAGTCTGTTGGTTTATGAATCTGGATGCAGCTCTAACTAGAAACTGAATGTAATCTCAATGCCTGCTCATTAATACACACGCAAGTGACTACGAAAGGACTTACCTGTAGAGCTAGAATACGATCTTCAACAGTATCTTTTATAGTCAACCGTGATACCGTGACAGGCCGTGTTTGGCCAATACGGTGTGCTCTATCGACAGCTTGATCTTCTGTGGTCGGGTTCCACCAGAGGTCAAGCATAAGTACATGGCAGGCAGCAACCATATTCAAACCAAGACTAGCAGCTTTAAGCGACATGATCATTACAGAAACCTGAAAATCGTAGAAGTCAAAAATCAGACTTGACATATTTGAAAAGGGTACAGATATGTGGATATGCAAGATGTCATTGATTGCTAACCTCTGGGACTGTATTGAAGTCATTCACAGCTTTATCCCGAGCAGCAACAGACATTGTTCCATCGAGTCTTCGATAGGTCACATTTGAGGCTTTCAAATGAACCTCTAGCAAATCAAGCATTCTAGTCCACTGAGAGAAAACAATTGCCTTCTCTGTCATTTTGGTATCAATATGTTCTGAAGGGCTCCTCCCATCAGGGTTTTCAGAGGTGAGACCAATTGATTTTTTGCTATTGCTCAATTGTTTTGGTTCTACCTTGGGCAATGAGAGAATAATATCTAATGCAGCTCTCACTTTTGATGATGCATAGGATGAATCAATCCCAGGTCGCTTTTCAGTATGTGTCATCTCTGCAGACGAATCATTGGGCTTGAAATCACATGTTAATCTTCTCAGAGAGCATTCAAGAGTACCTCTGGAGAATAATGAGGTTGCATTTAGCCGAACTCTGCAATTTGACACAGGACACATGCTGTCATCACCAGTGAGTTGCTCCAGTATGCACTGGTTGCAGAAAACATGACCACACAATGTGACAACAGCATCTTCTGGGGCATCCTGCAGAATTAATTTGTCAGGAGTAAGAAGGCATTCTGCAGAGAATAATATGCACACCAGGTACATGGTCCAGCATCCTGCTGGGATCAAGAATTAAATAGGCCTAATTTTGTGATATGTCCTGATAAGATGAAGATTAATTCTATATATGTATATTACAACTAGAGCCGGAGCAGCAGCACAGCAACCCATGGTAATTAATGTTACTATACTGCTTGCTAGACCTGTGGTATTTTAATACTAGTGCCCAGAGTTCATCTGACAGCAAAAACAGAACCAAGGAAAGATTTACTATTGCCTACTGGAAAGGGCATGAAGACAAATAGCAATACTAGACACGACACATTATATTGATACAATTATAGATGCCCAGACAAAAGAGAGATTCACTTACATTGCAGAGAGCACATATCGCAGAACAAAATTGCAAGCAAATAAGCAATTCTTGCTGCCTTTCAATAGGAAGTTTCTTCGCCATCTCCAATGATGACATCCAGCTAGAAGTAGACTCATGGCCTCTAACTAGGTGAGGGTGATCGCAAGCCTGTCTGAGCCGTAAAAGCATCAATAATATGTTGACATAATTTTGCTTCACAGTACCAGCAGCTGCATATTCCTGCATAGGAGTTATATTAGTAGAAGATAATTTGCAAGTGACATGCGTAAGGATATAACATTTTTCACATCTCATAGCCTACTAATATTCACTTCTAATCACAAACAGGGCCTTTAATATTTCGTAGCCTACTAATATTCACTTCCAACCAGCAGGATCCAAATAAAATACAAACATTAGTACATTACTATACTTATATACCACATACACAAAGGTTTCTGTAATCTCTACATTTGAAAGGAGAACTCCAAGGCAGGATAAAGACTGAGTTGGATTCAGCCACATGGGAATGAATAACAATCATAGAATGAGTTGAGGCAAAACCTCCTGTTCCTTTTGACAGTCGGGGGCAAGCCCGGCTTAGCGCTTTTAAAAAGGCTGTCATCATTACTGGAAAAAACGGTAGTAAAATGAAAGTAGGCGTAGGGGCCTTCGATGACCTCGGAACTTATCTATTCATATTTTATTTACTGCTGCAATCAAGAAATTAAAATAAATCTAACCAAGTGCACCTTCTGTTTGATATCCCTCCCTCGACTTGTTATCGCTACTAGCCTGCGAAACTACCTCCGAGTTGGAAAGCTATGCCCTCGGTCACAATTTATTAGACATTTTGGGTTTGTGCACGCCACACAGGAATTAAGGAGGTCGTTTAGTCATGGTTCAAGATGATAAGGAACAAAAAATCACAAACTGGTCGATTAACCAATGTTTCATCATACAAAAAATGAGTGTATCAAATAAACAATTACAAGATCCAATTATCGGATGAATGAAACAATGTATATCTCATCAAAGGCTATTAATGAACATTGTGAACTAACCTTGAACTGTTCTCGTGATTCAGCTTCTAAAGTGTTATAAAATGAACGCTCCTCACTAGTGAAGTCCACCGTTTTGAGAGAAACCGTCTTTGGTGGCAAGGAAATGATTGGTTTCCCATCAAGCATTGTTGCTACAAGATAACAGGTCACAGATCATAAATATGTGATGAACATATACCAACACACAATTCGAATGATGAGAAAAGCAAATCAAACCAATTAAAGTTATAATATAGCCCAAAATCCTAGAAAAGCGCAGAAAGACAAATAGCCTGCTAGCAGATAAAATCACCTAATCTAATTACTTAAAAGACTTCCTCAAACAAGTCATGCTTCAACCCCAACCCCAAGTTAAAAGTCAAATTTTTTAGGTTAAATAAAATTGCCATAACTCAACGCAGCATTTGGTAAAATTATTCAGGTCCAAAGAAGCAAGGATTTAGATGTATTACGGTCCACAGGCATAGGGTGTGTATCTCTGAAAAAGACTCAATGCAAAATTTTAAATTAAAATTCCCAAACTATTCATTTGTGCTAAAATCAAGTCATATGTGATCTTGTTTGGGCCATTTTAGATAAAATTGTCTTCAATCTAGCCCCTTCCAGTATTGGCTCCTGCGTACTACAAAACTTGTCTAACTATACCACTCCCAGCTAGATATCTATTTGATTGATGAGCATCAAATTGTGCCAATAAGGAAAATAATTCTTTTGATTAAAAAAATGAAAATAATTGTTGCGGAGTTAGTTGTTTATGCTCTCCACCGGAAATCTTCCTACAGAACCAGCTACTCAAATATTTGTGCATGCAAAGGCCACCAATGTTCCACTATAGCAGAAAAAACTGTGAAGGACATTATAGACATGCAAGTGTGAACAGGAAATTATATGGCTTTCAATAAGACTACCACGATGGTGTGTACATGACCATAATACAACTCATGCTCATCCCAATAATTCATTGTTAAAGCTTTTATCTAAATTGCATCTTCCAAGAGATTTCAAAAATCATGGGAACATGCCCATCAACAAAGAGGTCACATATAGTTAAGCACAGTTTGTAGCAGTTTTTAAGACTCAATCTCACAAGGACAGTTGGATTCAAGAGATGCTCAAACTGTCAAACAAGTAATGCAAATCGCAGTGGAACTTATATACTGACCTTTAGTCCGGCGCAGCATAACGGTCTTCAAAACAACTTGAAGCTTTTTGTAACCATTAGTTGGGTTCCTAGTAATTGGCAATTTTATCATGGTGCAAAATTGCTTGTATACAGCATATGGGTCATATCTGAGAAACCGAAAATAGCTATAGAGGTCTTCAACAGCATTCTGTATAGGTGTCCCAGATAAACACCATCTTCTTTTGGCTCGCAAACCCCAGCAAGCCCTAGCAACTTGAGTTCTGTAATTTTTAATACTTTGCGCCTCATCTAGAATAACCCTGAACCAAGCCACTTTTGCAAGAGGCCTCTCAGGTAAGTTACTCTCTGCTGCACTCCCATTTTTTGTTTTCTTAGAGGATGACTTCCTCTTTTTGCTGCCTGAAGATGCCACTGGAGCACCATATCTGTCAGGCTTCCCTTTCTCTTCATCGTCACTCTCAGGATTTGATTGTTTTGGTACTTCCATGCTTACTATAGAATATGTAGTTAGCACAACATCATAATTGGCGAGCTCATTAGGATCCTTCGTACGATTGCTACCATGATATATTAAAAAAGACAAATTCGCTTTATTCGTAACTTTATTCTTTAGTTCTCCTGCCCACTGTCGCAGAACACTTGTAGGACAAACAACCAAAGTCCCAGCAGCTGGCCTTGTCTTAACCGCTACAATAGGATTTTCTTTCTTAACTGTGTCATTTGCCACTTCAGGGCTGCATGCCTGGGTTGCTTTTTTCAATTGAGGTTCAGCACAATCATCATCGTCATCATCATCTAGAGTTACAGCTTCACATGGTTGTTGCTTAACAATAGATGACTGTGGAACTGGTGGTCGTTCTGTTAAAATCAGTGATATGGCTGATACAGTCTTACCCAGTCCCTGGAAAGTACCAAATAACATCAATCCCATAACTGGCCATTTTTTCTTATCAAATGGGGAGGGTTACAAGTCATTTACCTGATCATCAGCAAGAATTCCACCAGAACAGTGTGAACTACTTGTCTCCTTTTGCACCATCCATGACAAGGCAATTTTCTGACGGAAAAATAAAAGTTAATTCAAAGCTGGTAATACTGTTGTTACTTTGTTAGGGAATAGAACAACATTATCCACAACACAAACCTGATGCCTCAATAAAGGAACTGCCAAAACCCCGTCAGGAGGATTTGCCTCAGACTTTGGCTGTGAAATATCCTGCCAATCACCAGATATGTCAGGTGAAATAAAGAAGCACAAGAAAGAAGATAACTATCAGTAGATTTAATGATTAATATAAAACCATAGAGAATCATGAAATATTGGAAACGTAAGCACCCACAATTAGCAAAACGAGCGTCCATATGCCACCTATTAAGTAGGTTTAACAGCAAGTTTTTGTAGTTCAACCCTCACTGGTCATATTGCATCTAAATAACAATTTTTCAAAAGTATGCATTCATGTAGTACATCAAATCAAAATTATCATAATTAGTCATAGATAGTTCTAGGACTCAAAAAGGCCAAACATCAGCAACGACCAACACCGAGACTTTGCATTTCGTTCTTACACATACTATCTCAGTAATAACTACTCATATCCTATCACCAGCAACCAACCAGAAATAAGAACATTTCACCATCAGGTTGATTGCTGGTTGAATGCTAAACACAGTAAATAAGCGAATGCAGAGGGATATATGACCTGTAATGCAAGTTGTAGTGTCATTCTTTCATCATGTGGTTTGTATCTCATTCCACCAAATGTAGGAAGAATGGGCTTAGGATATATAGATTGCTGAATGTTATGATGGATCTGTCGCTGCACTGGCAGTCGAAAATCAGGAGCGCCGTTGCCATCCTTATTGAAGTAACCTCCTGATGGATTGCCCTGGATAGAAGAGTTTCCAATTCCATAATCATACTGTCTATGTAATGCTAAAGGTTTCTGATATCCCATGTTCCTAAATTGCTGTTGGCTGCAGCTAGGGAAATTTTTGGACTCTAGCAATTGTTTTGATGTGTGGCCAAAATATTTATTAGCATCCTCTGTTGTGGAGTTTCTGCTTGAGGGTACTGGAGAAGAGTCAGTGCTAGATTCACTTTTGAAACAAATATCTTCAGTCTGGTTCTGCTCAAAGGATACTGAGTCTGGCGAGGATACATCCATGTAGAGACCTGATAAAGATGTATCATCACAGTACTGATCTGGAGATCCCATCTGCATTGAACCCCTTTCACATATATTCTCTGGAAACTGTTCGATTTCGTATTGCTCATTGCTTTGTGAAAAATCATGTGGCAAACCATGCAGTGATGTTTCAGCAACCATATCAGCAGATATATAATCTGGATTAGGACAATCGCCGTACTCCACCTGCAGATGCTCTTCCTGCACAGTTAAGCAACTGCTGTTGCCATTGCGAATGCTTTCAGCTGCCTCACCCGTGGCCACCTCAGTGCACGAAATATCAGGTATAACTGCATCCTCAGGAAGGGAATACATGGCTGTTGAATTGAAATGGTTACCATCCTGACCAGTACTACCAAGCATTGAATCTGTACCATCACATTTAATTTCACTCAAACCCGATTGCTCTGCTGACATATCACCTGGAAAATATCAGGTGGATATTAAATAAGGATTAATATTACCTTATATAACAATATAATGTAAAGATACATTTCCAAAGAGGAAACAAGCATGCATGTATTCATGTGTGCATCCAAACCTCTCATGTCTAGATGTTGTCTTTGATCAGGGTACATATTTTGCTGCCCAAGGTATGAACCATTTGATATATCTTCATATGGAGGGCAACTGGCATCTTCAAAAGTATCATGGTTTGATGCACTTGCAAAATGTTGACTGTCCATGTTGTAAGTGCTTGACTGATTGCACAGATCTACTGAGTGATAACCAAAAAAGCTTGTAAGATCAGTGATCAAAATTATATTTGCAATGGTAACAGAAGAAAACAGGAAAATATAATTATTCAGTTTATCTAAAGCAACGTTAATATTTCTCACCATGGCTAAACAAATCGTACGGGATAGCCTCTGAGCAATCAACTGTTCCTTGTCCTTGGTTAACTTCCGTGTTAACTTCCATTAGGCACTGTGAAGGATCAACATGCGAGTAGTTTGACCAAATTTCAGGATTTTCAAGCATTTCTGCAAAGTGTTAAAATAAACAACAGATCAAACACGGAGAGAAGATTTGTGCATCCCACAATACCATATCATAAAATAGTGAGGTCAGTATACCATCATGGCTTTGGAAACCATTTTCAGAAGTGTAGGTGCCGCCAGGCATCTCCAAATAACCTTGATCAGCCTGTTTTAGTTAACATATGGAAGACAAGAGAGTAAAATTAGAAGGGAAAAAACAACAGAACTGATTGTTATCTTTCTAACAGAAAGAAATAAACAAATGTTCTTATACAGAATACCCTGGAAACAATTGGCTGGTTGCTGATAGCAAAACATAATGAAAGTAATAGACCAGTTTTTGGATGCATCAAACAAAGCAATACATGAGATGACAGAACAAAAAATCACAGAAACTGTGTTCCCAACAGAAAAATAAAAATTAATCATCTCAAATTGGAATCCTGCTCTGTACTAAGCTCATACAATTGAAACAATTATAATGAATGAAAGACATACGCCATATGTGAGCATCATAACAAATACTGATAAGGACAGATACGTTGCAATAAGACTTTTGTCATTTTTTTCACAAATCTATAATCTCAACTGGAGAGAAAGATGTTTTCATGTGCATAACAACCAAGGGATGTTGCTGGCAGAAAGAAATTAGCCAGCGCCAACCTCCAAGTCCTCCGTCTTTACCTAATGCCTATAACTTTGACCACCTGTGAGTTTGCAACCCGCAAGGCCCATAGTGACCACCGACCAGGCACCATAAAATGTTCTTGGTAGCACCGCTGATTAGTGTAGCATATCAAAATGACAATACTTTTGCATTACAATACTACTAGAGGTTCAGCAGGTCACCATGACACGTTCAAAGGACTTTGAAACACTGCAAAGCGTTTCTGGCAGCAAAAATGAAAAAGGAAATAGTTTTGTAGTCCTAAAAAGATCATTTCATCTTTGAAGGTCAAATTACTAGAGATTAGTGAGTCATTTCTGTCGTTGTAATCATGTAAAAGCAGGTATGAAGTACATCAAACTTCAAAGTGTGTTGTTTTTAAGCTTGATTCCAGTGCATCATACCACAAACTTGCTGTGATTTGCAAAACAGGCCTGTATATTCCCCCACCCTTGTCACGTAATCTAACTTGGCCCTGTTTCTTTCAGTTTTACATTGTGGAATCTGGATTATGGATTTAGGATTGTGAAAATCTAGAGGTCAAAATCTGAGGATTGTTTGTTTGTTTGTTTGGATTCCACAATCCAACTTTTGTCATGCGTAGTGGGTCTGAATGCCAGAGTTGTAAATATCTATACCACAATCTAGCAAAAGCTGCCTCATCTCGGATTGTGCAATCTGTCTGTAAAAGCTAACCCTTTGTTTCAGATTGTGATTCTAAAATCCAGATTGTGGAAGCTGGGTGGGTAACAAAACAGGGCCTTACTATCGCCACGCTTTTGCTGCTGATTCCATTACGGCAGTACCAGCACCTTGTATTCCCACTTCAGATCCCTTGTTGATCACCATGGCCCAATGTTGCCACCATGGAACCAGCAGATTGCCTCCTACAACCATATATAGTTATACAGACCATGATGAAAGGGCATCACCACACCCATAACCACAGTACCAGAACGTCAACTCAACTGCCAACTGCCACTGGCCCACTCAACCTTCTCTGGCCCTGAGCCCCTCGCAGGCAACCATGGTTAACAATGCTGCACATGTCAGCCAAGTAAATCCAGCGATGGGCCAAATGGATCAGGGATGGATGCAGCTGAAACAGTTCATGTCGAGCGGCCAGAGCAACACCATTATCCAATAACTGCCGGAGCAATAGAATTCACATGGTTGGTTACCATTTCACAAGAAATATGGTCTTTCATGTGGTTAGCATTTCACAAAAAACAATCACCGGAAGTTCATAATTGTACAAGCAAGCACGCAATCCCATGAAGTGTGAAACGTCAAAAAGCACTCTCGTCGAACCAAACAAAAAAAGGCCCAACTAATCTCTTACTAGCTCGATCACCTTCGGTTCATCGACAGCTCGACAGCTCGACACGACAAGGTACTGCAAAAGGTACGACATCTAAAGCCCCAAAACAGTCAAAATCGCCACGCTAAACCGAAAATCCCCCGAAAATATTCGCGTATTAGGACCTCGCGCAACGCAAAACCCTAGCTAAACGCAGCCCCGTCGCAAACGGCCGCGTCCGCCAAATCCGATCGGAGTATCGGAAAATCAGACGCATAGCCGATTAGGGCAAGCGGAGAGAGATGGACTCACCCCAGGCTGCTGCTGCTCATCCTCCACCCCGCCCTCCTCGGGCGACGTGGGCTCCGTCTCGAGGAAGGCTATGAAGTCGCCGAGGGGCATGGACAGGTTGTCCTCCCCGAGGCCGCCGAAATCGCCCGCCGTTTCCTCCTCCATCGTGCGCGACGCTATCCGACCATACGATTCGCGGGGGCGAGGCGGCGCGCCTTGCCTTCTCCGGACGGGCGGCGCGCGCGAAACCCTCCAATCTGCTGCTGTGGCGGGCGGAAACGGCTCGGCTAAGACGACGAGGGAGAAGATGCCATCCGAGACGAAGTGGTCGAAGGGGAAAAAATTCTTTTGCGGGTGGGGATTTTAAAAGGCACGGGGCGGCGTGGTCTGGCGTTCCGAATGGCCTCACGGCCTGGAATCGGAATCGGGGGAGTATTTCTGGACGCGGGCAGTTTCGTGGCGGTCATCGGGCGGGCGGCTTGTGCTCGTTCAGCACGACCGGCCGGTGGAGACCGGAACCGACCCACCCGCTCGTCCAAAGTCGGAGCTCGTGGAACGGGCGCGTGAACCACACGTACCCGTGCGGGAACTTTTGCAGCGAAATCCCGAGAGTTTGCGAGTTTCACACCTTTTTGTCGATCACGTCCAACGTCTACTATATCTAGACTATAGAAATTAATGTATCACTTACCTTACCATATGACCGTTAATTCATTTTGACTTCTAGTTTAAGTATGGTGTTGAAGAATTGCTAAAATTAGGTGGTAAGACCCTAGCGATCACTGCGTGTAAACGATGAGACGACGGCATAAAAACAGAAAAAGGAAAGGTGTGAAATGTACAAGATACTAGTTATACTTCCTCTAGATTTAATTATTGGCATTAATTAGTATAATTTGTACTTAGGACAGTTACCAAAGATTTGTTTAACCAGCAAGTGCTTTGTCAAAGAATGAATGAACAGTACTTTCTCAATTCATAAATACAAACATGAATCTAGACAAACATCGTGTTTAGATACATATAATGTATAATGAATATAGACACTCTAAAAAATAGCTTCAAATCCTTACGGGTGCGATCGGAAGCCTTTGATGCGGTCGCGGATGCAAGAAGCGGCACAAAGCAACGAGTGTCGCACTGCCCAACAAGTAATAAGAGGTCTAGCTGTGTTGCTTTGGGTTGTTTTAGGCTGCACCCGTTATTTCGATACGCTGGGTTATCCAGCAATAGCCAGCATGACTTTTATAACACTACATTTATGGACGGAAGAAGTAATTAGGTTGGATGAACAGTAACTCGTGGATAGAAAATTGACTATTGGTTTCTAACTAAGTACGATGAAATTGCTGAGGATCAACAACTTTGCTAGACAATCTCTTAGAGCAGTTTTGGCACATGTTTTGTGTCTATGCATTGGTTTCCATCACTAAAAATGTTGAATTGACACTATTTAAAGACTCATGGTAATCTAAAAAAAAAAGACTCATGGTAACTTAGGAGTCATTTGACACGGTTTGTCTCGATTTTGTCTTCTACAATAGCACGATTTGTTCATTTGTTGAAGCATGAAATTATTTTTCTCCCTTGTTACCAAATAAAATAGGAACTCCTCGACCCAAGGAGATGTCATTGCTTACTTGTAATGATGTACTACTAGACATTGTTGTTGTTGGACCCAAAAAAACATAGCGCGAATCCTCCATGCTCATTTCGGGTAACGTTTATAGTGCGCTTAACACGTAGTATTAAATTTGATCTAAGCCATCAACTTATTATCAACGTTGGTGACGTCTGAAGCGACCTTCGCTGGCTAGAGTTTTGCATAGAAATCTACTGTTTTTTTTTAGTCAACAGAAAGGTCTTTTTTCCTCTTTGGTACTGGCTGCGTGTAAGTAAAAAATGATAATCCCAAAACAAGAGCAGCATAAATGATGGCTGTGTTGTTCTCAGCTGCGCAAGTTGAGTTTGTGAGCTCTGCAAAATGAAAATACGCCCCTGCAAATCAACTCCTCAAGTCACGGCCGTCATGGCCAACGACGCCACTAGCAGAAAGTGTCACAGCGGCCCTAATTGTCCACCCCTAAACAAAACAAAAAGTTAAAAACGAACGGCGTTGCGAGCAAGAACAAGGGTGAGCAGCGGAAGATCCCAAGTCTCACAAGAACAATGATGCGCCAACAGTCTTTATCAACGCTGCAGCATTAGGAAATGCCCAGTGTAGTTGCACGACAGTTCCACTCAGGCATCGTGAGCATGATTTTTTTCCCAGGTGATGACTGATGCGTACGTGTCCTCCTGAAGACGAGGGGAACCGATATCCGCATGGCGGCGGCTGAATGGCAATTGACAAAACTCGCAGCCGGCAGGGACCCGTGCGGAAGAAGAGAAAGGAGATCCACTCTACTGCGCCTCTGCCGGCGCCAGCCCCCTCCTGCGCGGCGCGGTGCGGTGCGGTGCGATCTGACGCGGCCAGGGGAAGGGGGCAGTTGGGGAAGGTTCGTGTTTGGTGGGAGTTGGTCGCCGTGTGTGATTGCTCGCGCGTTTTGCTCCGGGTCACCGCGAGCAGGGCCCGGTAAGTTCCACGGAAATTGGGGGACGAACCAGGCAATCACACGCCAGGCGGCCGCGACTGCGGGAGCAAGCGGAAGTCCACGCGAGGCGAGGCGCGCCATGTTTCCCACCTGGCCCAGCCATGTCTGTGTAGGCGTGCTGGCGTTGTGCTCTGACTGTTTGACGCCGGAGATTTTTGCAGCAAAGTTCGAAGAAAACGACCAAGGGAACAGCCAGAAACAGCGCGTGTTTCCACTTTCCAGCAGCGTATATGGATATCCAGTAGTAGTACTGTGTACTGTGGTTCTCCAGCGGCATGACATCGAACTCGCAGAGGTGAGGTGAGGAGGGTCCAGGTCTCCAAGAAGAGAAATGTTCCATAAGCAGATAAAACAATAGAATTGCCTCACACCGACATCGTACGTCATCTGAAAGCCGAAGGCATCGAATTAGATTCAAGCCTGTACAAGTGAGCGACCGGCCGAGTTGCCGCCCAATTTCCTGACGAGTTCGAGACGTTCGTGGTGAAAACAATACCGTAGTACGTAGAAATCCGCGGTCGGCAGCAGCCTCTCCCGACAAAAAAGGAACGTTACATGCAATTAGTTGGTATCGAGAACATTTGCTCGAAGAAACATTTAGCGGTGTTTGGAACTTTAGCCCCTATCCCAAAGTTTTAGGGGCTAAAAGAGACTAGGGTGTTTGGATGGTGAGCTCGCCGGGGGTGGGATCTTGATCGCGCTCGCGCCGTCCGTGGGGGTGCCGGGCGGGGGGGGGGGGGGGGGGGGGGGAGGAGGGGGGGCGATCCCGATCGTGCTCGTCGCGGGCGTCGGCTCGCACCGGCGCCCCGGGGGGGGGGGGGGGGGGGGCGTCGCCTCGACACCGACGGTGGGGTGGGGTCCCGCCGGCCGATCCCGATCGTTCTGCTCGGGGGGGGGGGGGGGGGGGGGCGGGGGGGCTCGACGGCCGATCCCGATCGCGCTTCGTCGGGGGGGGGGGGGGGGCCTCGCTCGTCGGGTTGGGTGGGGCGGCGGCGGGTCGGGACGGGGGGCTTGGTCCACCGGGCGCGGGGGGGGGGGGGGGGGGGGGGGCTCGCTCGCCGGGTTGGGTGGGGGCGGCGGCGGGTCGGGACGGGGGGCTCGGTCCGCCAGGCGGGGGGGGGGTGCCTCGCTCATCGGATTGGGTGGGGGCGACAGCGGGCCGTCCGGCGCGGGGTGTGCCTGGGTGCGTGGGAGAGGCAAATGGGCTAAACTTTTAGCCGCTCGTGTAGCACGCCCGTTTGGAGATTTTGGCCAAAACTCGGCTACGTTTTGCTCGTTTCGCCCGTTTCGCCGGTGCTCCAAACAGCACCTAATTGGTAGTACTATATACTAATCCTATCAATGGAGACTTTGGTCAAGTCAAGCGTCTTCCGCGTGCTTAGCAGCGTCAGGATCTCCGATTCAGGGTGCGTTTGATACGGTTCCAGATTCTTTTAGAAAAGTTTCAGATTCAGATTCTCCAGTGAAACGTTTCTCTATTGAATCATAATCACTTTTGTGAAATCGTTTGGCTCATTTGCTGAAACGTTTCAGATTCACCTAAAACAAGAAGAAAATGAATCAGAATCACTTGAAACAACCTTTTAGGTGATTCTCATTCCTAGTATAAAAAGAGTGAATCATTTCAAGTGATTCTGAGGGTGCGTTTGGCTGCAAGAATCACTTCCGATTCAACTGCGAATCACTAGAATCGGTGCCAAACGGTATTTTTCACAGGTGATTCGAATCAGAATCACTTGAAATGATTCACTCTTTTTATACTAGGAATGAGAATCACCTAAAAGGGTGTTTCAAGTGATTCTGGGTGATTCTGATTCATTTTCTTCTTGTTTTAGCTGAATCTGAAACGTTTCAGTAAATGAGCCAAACGATTTCACAAAAGTAATTCTGATTCAATAGAGAAACGTTTCACTGGAGAATCTGAATCTGAAACGTTTCTAAGAGAATCTAGAACCGTACCAAACGCACCCTGATTCGAATCACCTGTGAAAAATACCGTTTGGTACTGATTCTAGTGATTCACAGCTGAATCAGTGATTCTTGCAGCCAAACGCACCCTCAATTTGTTACGCTGCGCTGAGGCCAGTGAATGAAAAAGGAATAAAAGATCTTCTGTTTGGTCATGGAAGATGCGCAAAAAGACTAGAAACTCTGATTCAGTTTTTGTTACGCTGTGCTGAGGCCAGTACTATCATGTACAGTTCCGCTCTCAATGGCCCGTGTAAATATGACACCAGTATGATGACTGTATGTGCTCTGATTTGATCACACAGTAGTAACTGCATATGTTTCGTCGTAAATGCTTGCTTCATATGCGAAGTTTCCAACTGATTCACCCTTTCTTTCGTAAATCCTCGGTGCGGGCCTGGACGCTTGGTCGTAAATCCTCGATGCCATCTCTGTTGGATGAAAATTCTAGAGAGAACATGCTCTTCGAGCCCAGCTAAGTTCAACAAAGGCTCAAAATCAAACCCAGGAGGCTTCGGCCACTTGTTCATTTTTTTTTTTTTGAGAAAGTTGTTCATCTTTTTTTGATCGACTGATGTTGTCCATCTTGAAGAACGTACCGTAAAAGGTCGAAAATTCCCAAATGCCATTTCTCGTCTCCGACTCTCACCATGCCCCAATGCTACTTGAGGGACACTAAAGACCATGCCCCTATGCCACTCGAGAGAAGAACCGTAAAGAAAGAGTCCACTTCTCGATTTCCCCGGCCGCAAATTCGGGGACGCTGATTTGTACGCTCGGCGATAGTGGGGCCAGTTTGTTGTTTTTTCCCACCAAATGCTTTGCCTGCAGTCCCCCGGCGCCACCGTCGACCACCTCCCTGCCATCGGAGTCCATTCGTGGGCGATGAAAACAAGTCCCCACATCCTCCGTGCCGGCTCGGTTCCGCGTTTGCAGATAGGGACGCGGAGGCGGCGAGAGAAGATGATAATAATACGGCGCCGGGCGCAGCCCTCGCCAATGATCACGGCACCCCCTGGTGTTTAGCGCTTCGTGTGGTCACCACTCACCGGGTCATCGTTCAGGTGGTGCTCATGATAATATACCAGCAAAACGGAGTAAGTGCCTAAATCTGCCCCTGCCCCAACTATTATGTCAGGGAACTGCTTTGAGCGTTCGTATGGGAGTGCTGGTGGGCTACCGCCATGTGCCGTCAGGTAGCAGTATCCGCAAGGCTGCAAAGCCATCGACTGCAGCTGATGTTGAGACGCGAACCAAAAGCCTTGTCTTGCGTCTTTGCAGTGGAGGTGGAACGAGCGAGGCGGAGCGGAGGAGGCATGGCAAAAGACGCCAGGGGTCAGGACGATGGCGAGGCCGGCCGGCTGCACCACGATCCGTCCGTGGCAGACCGACGCGCGCGCCTGCTCCTCCCGTGGCCTAGCCATCCTGCTTGCCTGCTCATGTGATGTCGCACGCACGCGACCCTGCGGAGGGTTCAGCATCATCGCCAATTTTATAATCTCAGCCATCAGCAGTCAGCACTCAGCACACATCCTCCTCGGATGCTGGGGAATGCGCGCAGATCCAGCGATGATCCGTTGCCGGGATCGGGGACTTTTTGTTTGCCGACTCGACTCGGATCGGATTCTCGCCGAATCTGCTGACGCGATCGGCTCATCGGCAAGGCTGGGATGTGTCACGGAGCATTTGTCGGTCGCATTCGCAAGGGTGGGTGAGCACTGCGCAGAGCAGCGCGGATGATGCACTCACTGACCTGTGAACTAGGAAGCGCGTGAAACAAGTGATGGTGATCACTGATCGCGGGGCACGTTGGCTGCGACACTTTTCTCGGACAAGTTGAGTTTTCCATACAAATATCTTGCATGTTGAGCATGGGATAAAAAGGTGCCTTTAGGCGAAATGCAGCTACGGCAATAGAGCATGGTATACTGTATACTAGTAGTAGTACAAAAGAAAAAGAGGTGCCGATTGTTTTTGCTTTCATAGCAAAACGATGATTAGTGAAAGCACAAGATGGAGTTGAAATAGCAAAGAACGTTCAGCCCCAATTGCACAGATGCCGAAGTCAAAAGCTAGTACTCGTAGTATTTTCCCTGACACGAGTTAACGAAAGTGGCCGTGACACTAGCAGTAGCACGGAGCCACTAATCCCTACTAGCAGTTGTACCAGCTAGTAGTACGTAATTGCTTGCTACTCTGAGAGCTAAGAACAAGATTAGCCCAAGACCTTTGAAACAGAACAGCGGGGCGATGATGAGATCAGCACGGTCGGCGCTAACGGCTCTAGAGAAAGATGAAGCATTCCAATGACACGAGCGGGTTCTCCAACGACTCCTTCCCGTCTACGCCACGGTCGCCTTGGACGTCGCCACCGACGCAGGCGTTCGGGACGCTCACCTCACTTGACACGGTCACGGCGTCGTCTTCCGGATGCGAGGGCGGCGGAGGTGGGAAGGCGCCGACGGGAGGAGGAGCTTCGGCCTGCGCACGCCGCGGCGAGACGCGCCCGGACGGCCTCACCGGAACAGGCGGCTTCCGCTGCACGGCCGCGGCCGGGCTGGCGGCGCGACGCTGCTCCGACGACGACGGCCGCTTCGCTGCCGGCGACGGCGACCGCCGCACGGAGGCGGAGCGGTCCCGACTCACGCGCCGCGGCGGAGGGGACGGCGAGCCTCGCGCGCTGCGGGAGCGCACGCCGTAGGATGCCGCGGCAGCGGAGCGGTCGCGGCGCGCCGGTCCCAGATCGGCGGAAACCGGGCGCCTCCTCGCCGGCTTCCCCGGCGAGCGGTCCGGCCCCGCCACCGAGCTGGTCGCGACCGACGACTCCGACGCGGCCCCGGAGACGTCGTCGGTGGCGCGCGAGACCGACACGCAGCTCCAGAGATCGCTCACCGCGGCGTCGTCGTCGGCGCTCTCCTTCTTCTTCAACTTCTCCACCTCCCGCACCTTCGGCTTCGGGGCGGCCGCATTGGCCACGAGCTTGGGCTCGGGCTTCGGCTTGGCGCTCGGCGTCTCCGAGAGCACCTCCTTGACCGCCTCCTCCTCCGGCGACGGCGGGCTGCGGTCCTCCGGCTCGCAACGGCGGGCGGACGACGCGACGGCACCGGCCGCACGGTTCTTGCTGAAGCAGCAGCCCATGATGTTCCCCAACTGCCACGCGCAGACGCACGCCACACTAGGCGGCCATTCTCCGCGGCGGGCGGGGATCGAGGTGGCGTGGTGGATGCTGATGCTGGATTGCTGGGTCGGGAGGACGCCGGGTCGAGAGCCTAGCACGAGGCGCTTCGATTTGTTGGGCCGAGGCGATGGGGGATGGGAGCGTGGCGTAGGGGACTGGTGGTCAAGTAGGTTCAGCGGGCGCCGTGGAAGTGACGAGCTATTCTACGATTACGACGACTTGGGTGGTGCAGTGTGGCTAGCGATGTGCCAAGCTGTACGTACTGGTGGTACTACTGTATTAGATTATTTTTACTACGGCGCCCTTCCGTGCAAAATACGTACAGTAGCTCTCTCTTTTACTGCTAGTAGTAGCTGCTAAATTCTACGCAAAGCAAACCTCTCTCTCTCTCTCTCTCTCTCTCTCTCTTCAAGAACGCATGACGCTGCGCCAAACCAAACTCTCTTTTTAGGCAGGCCTCGGTGCTTAAGAAAGAGGTAACGGTCGACAGAGTGAGTAGTACCGCCCACTGAGGTTTGAAACCAAACAAAGTGAAACCACAGCTGCTGTGCTGGAGCACTGCAGCCGCTCCAGCTGAACGTCAACAGCGCCTTGTCCAGGGTCAGCACACCAGACTATCGGGCAGGCCTGATGGGCGGTGCCCGTTGCAGTTGCATCGTGTAATCGTCGTCTCACCTCCCTCGTTCACAGGCCTGTGAGGCGGAAGTGACGGAGCTACAGTAGTCCTAGTATTCCTAAGGATTCTATAGTGGTTCTGTTCCTCTGCGTGAGCGGGCTCACATGTGCAGGAAGCAGTGGGGTGGGGATGAGCCCCACCCCCCCCCCCCCCCCCCCCCGATCCAGGACCAGGAGGCTCACACGGTACCGGAAGGTCTGGTCTGTTGCGACGGTGGTTCGATTCTGCAGGCTGTGCAGCGGACGACGACTACTGGTAGTACTATTGGACCGGGTCAGTGTACTAGTATTTGGTAGCTCCACCTTAATCCATTTGTCTGGAAGAGCACATGAATTTTGGGGACGACCGCAGCGCCAGAAGCTGCACTCCTCTGATTTTCCTTCGGTGTCATCTTCCTCTTTCTGTCAGAGAGGAATTTGTGGGCCAGAAAATAGGAGCAGTCCAGTTCCTAATAAAGCCCATAAAGAGTTCAGGGTACAGGCCCTCCTAAGTCAGGGGCAAGGTGTGCTCAAAGAAAAAAACAGTCAGGAGCACGGTTTGCAAAACCAGTCAAAACCGGACCGGTTCTCGTGGTTATCGGTGAAACCGGTCCGGTCCGTTTTCTTCGATTCCCCAGTTTTTGGTTTAAAAATTAAGAAAATTGAAAAAATTTGTAAAAAGAAAACCGTCAATAAACCATAAACCGACGGGTTATTGATAAAACCGGACGATTTATCGTTTTACTTCTGAGTAAAATTAGTTCATATTTTTTAAATTTCACAAACCAAAAAAATCATTGATAAATCAGAAAAACCGAACGGTTTACCGATATAGCGCTCTGCTTAAAAAGAAAAATTCTAGGCTCAAAAAGGATTAGATCAATTCAAGAAAATTCAATTAATCGTTCAACAAAAGTTTTATTAATTGTCAGAAGGACTTTGTAAACTTGCAAAAAAAATACTCGCGCATTACAAACGTAGTCAAAATCGTTAAATTCGAATTCGAATTCGAATTCCAGGTTTCCACTTCTGTTTCCCTAATTTAAATTTAAAATTTTCCACACTCTAATATCAAACTTTTAGGCTAAGTCAAATTTCAGAATTTTTGTTGAAAATTCTGGACTTCTGAAAAGTTTTCTTCACCAGTGTGACCCACTGAGTAGCAGGTCCCACTGGCCAGTCTCCCTCTTCCTCTCTCTTCTCTGCTCTCGCTCCCTCTCTCTTGCACGCGTGCTACGCTTGTCAGAGCATGGCTGCCACCTGTCGAGCGCTCGGCCGCCTCGCAACGCGTCGGGCATGCGTGGTGTGACACCCCGATCCAGAGCTTAAGAGGATTAATAGGATACTCATATCAATAAGTTGTAACATCTTTTTCGGTAATCTAGCTCCGAAAACCTCCGAGGTTAAGCGTGCTTGGACTGGAGCAATTTCAGGATGGATGACCGACCGGAAAGTTATTTTCGGGTGCGCACGAGTGAGCACAAATGTGTGCACAAAAGACTTGTGTTGGTCTGTGAGGCCACCGCTCCGTCGTCCTCGTCTTGTTCGCGCCGCTGCTCTCTCTCTCTCTCTCTCTTCCTCTCTCTTTCTCTCTGGTTCCTTTCTTCCCCGAGCACCTCGCAACGCCGCGCCCCGTGTTCGCCAAAGCTCAGCAATTCCTTCACAAAAACGGAGCACCAGAGGGCCCCCTACCCCTTTCCCGAGCTCAAACCTCCATCATCACCGGAGTTCGCAGGGATTTAGGGAGCGCCACCACCGTTCCTCGCCAAAACAGGGGAGCTCGATGAGCTTCTCTCCTTTCCTCACGCCCGAGCTCATCACCGAGGTTTTTATACTCCCTGGGTTCAAGCGCAGCTTGCTGACAACGCCGTTTTTCGCTGCAATGTTGGCCGCTAGGAGCACGCGCCGCCATCGCCCCGGAGCCGCCGTCGTAGGACAACCGCATGGTGAGGACTCGCCCTCGCTTTAGGTTTAAACCCCATTTGCTACCATTCGCAACCTCTATGGCCTCACGCAGCTCTCACTGCCGGCCGTTTTCCAGGGGAAGGTCTCCATCGCCGGGAACGCGAGCTTGTCGCCAGCTGCCGCGGAGCACATTGTCGCCGACCGCCCTCCGGTGAGGATTCCTGGCCGTTAACCCCCATACCAGCTCCGTCTCGTCGCGTAGAAGCTGCCGGGCAAGGTTAGGCGGGCAGCCGTGCGCCATGGCCAGAGTGGAGCTCTCGCCTCCGCTTGCCACGCCGCCGTTTTCGGAGGTCACCGTCGGCCGTTGTCGTGCCTACCGAGTTCCTCGCGTTGAGCTCGAGCCGTTTGTGCCCTTGCCGCGGTTTGTCGTCGCCGGTAACGCCGCCGCCGTCGTCGGTCAGAGCTAGGGCAAATGCCCTAGCTAGAGTTCCCCATTTTCGCATTTTCTGTTAATAGTTAAATTCGGCTGAGACTTAAATAAATTGTATAAAATTGATAATGGCTCAGAAAAATAAAAGTTCAATTGTTCTGGAATCATGGAAAAATGTGGTTTCTAGGAAAAATATAAAACTTCATGGGTAGGGTTTAATATTTTTGGGACCTTATTTAATTATTAATAAATGGCCAAAAATCTAGATAATTTTATTAAAATCTGGAAAACTTGTATAAAAGCCTCAGAGTGTACCCTTGAATTAGACGTGCATGAAATGGCAATTAGGGTTGTTTAGACTATTAAGTTGTTTAGCATGGTGTTTAGGTTAAATTGCTTATCGATCAATTTAATTTCTTAAATTGTTTATCGACCACTTTAATTCATTGAGAAATTGTGAATTAATAATTTCAGCTCTCTAATTGCATCATGTAGACGCCAACATGAACGAGGTAGTCATCGAGGTTGAGCCCGAGTTTTCTGAAGAGCCCGCTACTGCAGACCAAGAGGAGCATCCACAAGGCAAGCCCCGATGCACTACGTTTTTTAAAAAAATTTTATAACAGTACATGTGAGCCGTGTGATGTGCATTAGATTGACAGGAATTGAATGAAACCCTAGCTGCATATTTTTTTGTAGTACCTATTCTCGAATATTGGTATAGGTAGCTCGATGTAGATGCGATGCTTAGTAGTACTCGTCGGTAGAAGTCGAGCAGAGGGGACACTGCTCGCAGTTGTAGGAGTTACATAGAATTAATTACTCTCTCTGACAACCTTATGAAGGGATCGGGTATCTGGGTTAAGTTGAGGGGCAGACAGGGAATGGTAGGATAGCAGCAGAACATGGTTTCTGTGTGCGGTAGCTCTGTCTGCTTTGTGCGACACAGTTGACTGAGTATTGAACGTACTGTTCACATGCTGGAGCTATGGGACCTAGCAAACCTAGGTAGCCTAGTGATGGCAAAGTTGAACCTACCTTACGGTGTCTGATCGGAGGCAGTCTGGGTTGGACAGTGTGATAACTCTACAAATACCGTCTGGTATGGGTGATCTGGTGGGATGCGCCACTGTTAAGGTAGCGTAGGAGGGAATTAGCTCTGTTAGATCTGGTGTGAACGGTTGCCGCGTGCAGTCTGGGACGAGCATGTGGCGTGTGGCCAGGTTATACCTAGAGGTGAAAAATCGTTTTGTACCGCTGTCGCCCTCAGTCTATGGGTTTGCTTGTCCTCTCTGTCGTATTTGTTAAGAAGTGAACAATGGAAATAAGATGAATGACTTTATGATGATTATTGTGATCACTGACTGACAAACATGCTTGTTTAGCCATAGTGCTTACTAAAATTTTAATATTTAAACTCAATCTGAGTTAAAACTTAAAAATTAGGGAGATACTAATTAGAGCGAGTCCTTTTGCACTTACCCCCCTACCTGAGTCAGCCTTGCATGTCTAGGAGTCGGCTGTAGACAGCCATGTTGACGGATCAGTCTTGCTGAGTTTCTTAGAAGCTCACGCTTTACGACTTGTGGTTTTCAGGCGGTGCAGAATCCTTCAGCGGTAGCGATGGCTACCCTTAGGAGGGGCCAGCGCCCGAGTGGGGAAGCGTGCAGTGGGAGCAGATAGATTAGCCGCAGCTTATGAGTGGCTAGTAGCAATGTGCCGTTGGGCAAGACACTTGCTTTTGCTTAGATCCGTGGAGTCGGAGTATGTAATCTTATCTTTTGCTTTCATACAAAAAGGTGTTTATTCCACGGTTGTATCTGGAACCTAATCTTGTGTAACTGATGCTCTGTAATATAACTACTCATATAATATTTTTTTGTCTGTAAATCATTCTCGTTTATCTGCATGTGTTGTATCTTGTGAGTGCTCGCTTCGTCGAGTACCTCCAGAATGGATCCCGGTAGGAGGGACCGGCCTGGTTTCAGGGCGGTCTGCCACAACCGACACCAAACCGTTCAAACTCGTTTGAATTCGTTTTTAAAAATCCATCCGGTTTCTAATCAGTTTTTCGGTTTTTGGTTTTCACAATTTTCGATCAAACCGGCGGCGTTCGGTTTTTCCGAGTCAAACGGTTTTGTAAACCTTGGTCAGGAGTCAGAGCCATATTTAGCCCAAGCCTAGTTCTAGCCTCGTCCAAAATCATGCGAAATACTACATAATATTAGATTGGATCCGTTGATTTCTCACAATGCTTCTGTACATCGTGTAAAAAAAAATGCTTCTGTCCATCGACTATAGCTCAAGAATGGAGTAGTATTTAGGGCCTGTTAGGAAGAGCTTCACTTTACAAAAATTAACTCTGCTCTACAACTCAATCATAGAGTAGCTCTGCTCCAGATTTGCAGATCTACTATAGAGTATTTGGTTTAAAATTTAACTCCTCTAGATAACCAAGTTTTCAATTGAAAAGTTCTATTATGCTTCTATAAAAATCTGTATTTTTCTCATTATAATCAATATTAAACCTGTTATATTTACTTTGATATTTTTATTCGAAGTCAAAGCTCTTATTTTGTTTTGATTCGAAAGGAAAACGAGAGAAAAGAAAAAATTGAATAGATATGTTTTGTAACTAAGTGGTACGATGGTAAATTTCGATCAACTCGATAATTTTTAATTTTTTGAGCACCTCCTCAGAAACTCCTAAAAAAATTAGAGTTGGCTCTCCAACTCCACTTTTTTTTTCGGATCTATAGTTGGTGGAGCTAATGTGTTTAGTAGTAAATTTCAGAGCAGAGCTGAATAAGGTGGTGCAGAACTCTCCCAAAGATCCAAACACCTACTCCCCTCGGGGCCTTTGAGCTTTGACGGACAACAGTCATAACAAGGAGACGATTTTTTTATTGCAGCCGTTGTTATACTACAACTACACCTGTCATTAAGAAATTGACCTCGGGCTTAGTACAATGATTGTGATTAGTGCCGATCCGCTTGTCCTCACCACAACCGTGTCGGCCGCCCTGGTGCCATCGCATCGGCACCGGCACCGGCAGCCACATGCCATCCATCCATCCACCCCCAGCCGCATTGCGGTCCCAACCAAGCGCCCGCCCACGCCCACGACGTACACACCGACGTGTCATGTGCCCGTGCGCCCCCCCGCCCGGCCGCGCATCGCCGGTCTCCCCCTCGATTGGGCTCGTCGGCCTTGCCGCGTTCAACTTCCTCACGATGTTGCACGTTTTCCTACGCGGCCTCGTGTGCAGGCAGCTTCTGCCGCGGACATCGCGTGTTTTTCCTTGATCCGGTTACCGGTTTCCGGCTGCTTCGTTTGCCGACGGAGGGGAACACATACTGAGGAAAATCGGCCTTTTTGCCGCTCCCCTCATCTCCTGCCTACCCGCGACCGCGAGCGACTTCTCACCAGACTGCAGGAAGCTGGTCCCCGTCAAACAAATAGGACAACTGATTGTGCTTTGGGGCTGGACACGCCTTGCGCACCGGGGCGGCTGGTAGGCCAAGCCGGAGTGAATTTGTGGCGGTGCACTGTGTTGCACTTGTGATGCATGTCCACGCCCAGCTCATCCTTTCGCTCGAGTACTTTTAGCACTTACTGCTACCACTTGTTTATGGATTAGAGTCGTTACGACGATGAATTCGTCGTCAAATAACCGTTCCTCCCCATGCTAAAACTTTGAAAACTTGTCTCATATACTACTAGTACTATACTGTACTCGTACTACCTGTCCTCTAGTTTGAGATGTTTCTCAACTGTCCAATTTATGTTTTTCGAGTGCTCCCAAGGACCGGTCCACGGTTGAATTCGTACGCCTCATTCATGTGAGCGTTCTTTTCAGCCTCAAGGAACGATTGGAGCGAGAGAACCCTTACTTTAGTTCCACTTTGGTATGAGTACAAAAGAAAATATTAGCAGTACGGGATGGGTGCGAAAGCGGAGTGACGCGTAGGACAGAGCGACAAGAACTCCACTCCCCACCCACCCACGCCGCTCCACTCCTTTCGTTTTCACCGCCCGCAAGAGGGGAAAAGAGGCGAAGCCGCGCCTCGCCCTCGCCAACTCCCGCTCCCCTGCTCCGCCACCGCCAGCCACAGGCCACTCGGATCCCAATCCGACTCGTCGTGACGCCTAGACGACCGCGGCGACCAACGCGCCGTCGAGCAAGGAGGCCTGCTTCTTGGACCGGTACGGAACTGGAGAAGGGGCGGGCAGCCTCAGGGGATGGACTCCGAGAAGCGCGGCTACAAGCTCCGTATCCTTTTACTTCGCTTCCAGTTGCATTTCTGCTTCTTTGATCCGCTTCGGCTCGCGAGAGGAAGAACCGGCCGTCCTGTGATGTGTAATCTTGGCATGCATTTGCTCAAAGCAGTACAGTAGCAGCACTATTTTTCCCAATTTTTTTAATTTTCTATTCCTCTGGGCTATTTAGTGGGCGAAGGGAGGCAGTATCTTGAAATTCGCTACCGCGTTTGTACTTTTCTGGCAATCTAGCGAAGATGGCAATCATTCTTGAAGCAACCATGCTAAGCCACAACTGGCTTCAACCGATTCGGGAAACATTTACCTTTTTGTCCCAAATTAGGTTAACAGTGCCAAATTCCCAAAATCTGTTTTTCTATTCGTGAATGCTGATTCTGGCAGCGGTTCTTGTCGCAGTTTTATATAATTCTTCATCCCAGAACACCCCCCCCCCCCCCCCCCCCCCCCACAGCGGGATGCAAAGCCGTGGTTCCTAGGACCATTAATGTTTTAACGTTCCGGAAGCTTGCTTTACTCAATTTTGTTCTCTCCTTGACTCAGCATCCCAAAATAGAGGAATTTGTGGCGCATGATGCTGAAGTGAGGTCACTGGCCATTGGCAAGAAGTCGAGCCGTGTGTTCATTACAGGTGGCAGTGATCGCAAGGTCAATCTATGGGCCATTGGCAAGCAAACACCACTTCTGGTATGTTCCCAATGTCATCGATACTGTTCTTTTATCTATTTTAAAACTTGAATCATGTTGTTTTCTGAACGTGTCTTATTTGTATGCACAGAGCTTGTCAGGCCATGCAGGCTCGGTGGAGGCCGTACAGTTTGATTCTGCAGAGGTGCTTGTGCTTGCTGGCTCATCGAATGGTTCCATCAAACTTTGGGACTTAGAAGAAGCTAAAGGTGTGATTAGTGTAGTGCTTATATAAGGCCCCAACCGTGGGTTAGACACTAATATATTGTTTCCTGCATCAATTTATTTGTATGTCCATTGTTCAAGAATAATAGGACATGATCATTCTGTGAGGGGTGTCCGTCAATATTCCTTTTAGGTTTCAATGGAAGCGGTAATATTAGGGTTTCAAAGGAAACGATAGTATGCAGGCAGTGTAATCTTCCGTTGTATGGTTTTTATGTCTCAGTTGGCTGATGCAAAATCAAGGCCGTAGGGTCCTGAAGCCTTCAAATCCTTTTAAGAATTCTTAGATGATCATATTATAATATGTATGCCTTTTGTTTGTGGGTAAAATGTTGGCCAGCTGATCCAATTTAGGTACCATATGTAGATGTTGTTTGTAGTCTTCTCAATATAATATTCTATTACTAGACTCCGTTTCCTTTTTATTGACATTAGGACGAGATTTGCAATTCAAAAAGAATTAAAAGGCATGCCCTAACATCATTAAAAAAAGTTTGGAGGGAGTATTTGTTTTCCCGATTTATCTCACCATCCCTTGTATCATGGTTTAAGTTAGAGCCAAAACAATGAATTTAACCCTGCATTGGTCTTCAAACTTAATGTGAAAATAAAAGACGAGAATGTCTGATCTATGTTTTTGAATTGTGATGTAGTTGTGCGGTCTCTCACGGGACATAGGACAAGTTGCACTGGTGTGGAATTCCATCCATTTGGAGAGTTCTTTGCATCTGGTTCTTCAGACACAGATCTTAAGATATGGGATATAAAGAAAAAGGGATGCATTCACACATATAAAGGTCACAGAGGAGCAATTAAAATAATCAGGTTTACACCAGATGGACGATGGGTTGTCACTGGTGGAGAAGATAACATTGTGAAGGTGTGGGATCTTACAGCTGGAAAGCTTCTACATGATTTCAAGTTTCACAGTGGACAAATCAACTGTATTGATTTTCATCCTCAAGAATTTTTGCTCGCAACGGGTAACTACTTTATCTATCTGATGCATCAATACTTGGATCTTCTTTTTCAGCATCGTATGGTTCAAATTCATTATACATATGACCTAAGACACTTCAAACAAATTAGTATGACATGATGGTAAGGTATGTAGGTCAAAATGTCATTTTTATATGACGAGGAAGATGTATTACATAAATCTGCAGTAAGCCAGTAATTAAAATCTTAACATACTGAAATGTATTCAGTAAATCTACTGATATTTTTCAGGCTCAGCTGATCGGACGGTGAAATTTTGGGACCTTGAAACATTTGAATTGATAGGTTCTGCTGGACCTGAGGTACTTGCAAGTGTTTTTATTAAATTAATCTAGGTTACCATACCACTCACAACAAAAAAACGACATTTTTTTCTTCCTCCTCTCTTTCAAATTAGCACCCAAATGATATTTTCTACCAGGATTTGAAATTCTTGAAAATAGTTGTTGGTCCCATTTATTTTGTCTAGTTTTCTCTTGGTGGATACTGAGCTTGTTGGTTGCTTTTTCTTGTTCCCTTTTTTTTGGTAGTTTGTCTTAAATTTCAAGAGTGCATACTTGCATCTTTTATTTTGGTATAACTTATGTTCTTCCTCTCCCAGGATACTGGTATACGTTCTATGGTCTTTCATCCAGATGGAAAAACCATTTTTTGTGGATTAGACCAAAGCTTAAAGGTAGGACTGTTTTTGAAATATGATCTATTTTTATCTTTTTGGGGACACCTGCTGATGTACATTACATTTCAGGTATTCTCTTGGGAACCAGTAAGATGTCATGATGTTGTTGACATGGGTTGGACTAATATGGCTGATCTTAGCATTTATGAAGGAAAAGTCTTGGGATGTTCCTATCATGAATCCCGTGTTGGTCTTTGGGCCGCAGATATATCAGTGAGTGTCAGCTTTTGCATGGAATATGATATTTTCTTGCATATTCTAACTTTTATATTTTAACCAGCTCATTGGACCTTATGCACTTGGTGTTTTACCAAAAGCGAACTTTTTTGCCGAGCTTGTAAGTTCCATAGATGATCCTCCAGTAAAATCTATTGATTGCACTGCAAATTCGCCTCCAGTTTTAGCAACATCACATCCAAAAGATTCATTCAAAGTCAAGGAGTTAGGAATTGGTATGGTTCCGAACGATTTATATATTCCTTCATTGTGCTCTGAAACAGTAAAATGTCTGCTTTTGCTGCACATAATGATTTCCCACCCTTTTACTTGCTTCTGTGACAATAGCAGAAAGCAGAGTTCGAGGCTCGCATTTGACACCATCAAGTACAGACAAGATCAAGAAAGATAGAAGCAGTACCATTCCAAGAAGACCTGATTCATCTTTTAAATTATCTATTCAGAGCAGTGCTACTCCAATGAGGCGCATGAAGCTTGCTGATAGTCCTTCCTCCAATCCAAGAACAGTGGAACGGAATTTAGGGCAGAGGAATGTCTCGTTATCATCACGTACAGGAGTAGCTAATAATTCTTTAACCACTAAAAAAGGTCATCTAACTGAGTCAGCACTGGTGAAAGATATTTACACTACACCACAGTCCATGTCTGCACCTATTGTTGTACCCAGAGACATTTTAGAGGACAAAACAACAGGCAGTACTTGTAGGGGAACAACTGCAGTTTCAAACGATTTTCAAAATCCTGCTCACACAAGAAAATTCTTACTTAGTTCTGATGCTGCTGATAGTGATGCCTCAGTAGGATCCATGCTTTCTAAATCTGATATGAGCTCAGAGGGTTTGTCTGGCTTAAAGTTCTCCTTTGGATTAACTCCAAATTACAAGAAAGAAGAATATGGCAATGTTGATAAAGGACCCATCCAACAAATGGCAGAACATATGGACAGAGGAATGTCGCTGGAGCACCCTGTCCAGCCAATTGATGATAAGCGTATAGCTCCTTTTCTCTGTTTGTAAGCATTGAAACACTGCAGTTCTTCTTCTCATTTGGTTGTATAACAGTAAAACTATGTTTCCATGCAGCATTTGAACCACCATGCTCAATGACAGAAACAACCAGAGTTAAATATGTCAGAGGAGGTGCGTGCTTGTCTTAACTGATGCTCTCTGTCAATGCGGATAGGCCTGTATCCGCTCTGTAGCAGTGTTTACATGGCCTAAAATATTTCTCTAATGGTATTGTTTAACTTCATTTCAGTTGCTGTGCCACTGGGGAAAACAAAGTCTCTTGTTGAGAGATTTGAAAAGAGAGAAACTTCTAGCATTGATTCTTCCCTACAAACTAGTTCTTTTTGTGATCGTACCATGCAACCTGACGGCCCCTCATCTCGTTCAGTATGTACTTGAAAGTTTGAGTATAATTAACTTCTTACCTTATTATTGTTCCCTGGAGCACCTGTGTCAGCATGGACTCTGAATCCTTTTATCCTGATGCCAGAAGTGTTAAGAGAGTTATAAGACTGCCTCTGTATTTTGACAAGGAATAACACCAAATATGTTATATGCTATTCAAATAATATCGAATATTCAGTATTATACAAGCCAGAAAAGAAATCAATTTAACCTTTCTTCAGTTTTATTGATTCATGTTTCTACAAAATTTTGTTGTCTGTTCAAAAGTTTGATGTTCTATAGCTATTCAATGGACAGGCGGAACCAAATCAGACATATGAAAAGGACTTGTCAACCGTGGATGAGGTGACGACTCCTGTCAATTTGACACAGAACCATGATGAATTCATAAACAATTTGAAACTACGGCTTACAAAAATAGAGGTGAACTGCTGCTTCTGCTACATCCTTGCTGACTGTACATTACCAGTTTGTACACATTTCCATTTGAGCTTACATCCGACAAATCATTTTGTAAACCTTCATATTTTATTTGTCAGAGCAATGCAAGTGATTAAACTTTACCTGGCAATGTATATATAAAGAAGTTCTTGACATTGTTTTAGGAATTTGGAATGACAGATTGGTTTTTCTAGGCTTTTTTTTCTATGCAGTTAGCAAATGTTACATTAAAGTTTTTATTTATTATTTATGATGAAGTTTTCATCAATGATTCTGGTTTTATCTAAGACAATTAAGTAGTATTGATGTTACCTAGACATTAAAATGTGTTTTTGTTTCGTATTGGACCTGGATAGTACATTGACTTAAGTCTGTTCAGATGATGTGCCATGTCTTTGAGCAAAGCGGTATCAAAGGCGCAATTGCTGCAGTGATAAAGCTGCCCGACAGTGCTGTAAGTTTCTCTGAGATGAATATATGTGGCTATACTTCATTTTCTTATTTAGTTATTTATGATCGAAACTGTACAGGTTCAAGCTGATATTGTTAGTGCTCTCAAAGGGAAGCTTCATCTTTTCAACTTGGAAATTTTCTCTAGCTTTCTGCCTGTTCTTGCAGGGTTACTGAGTAGCAAGACTGAAAGGTAATGCACCAGATGCTTTATTTTATTTTTGCAAGGGCATAAGATGTTTTATTTAATTGCATGCCGCTGCTAGATTCTTATTGGACTGTTTTGTACAATGGTAGATGATAATACTTGTGAAACTGAAATAGGATGGAACTAGTCACTTCTTAGTTCTCTACCACTTTTGAAGTGTCTTGTAAATTTGGAAGAAAAAGGACCATTTATATTGTTGCAGTATCTTCTCTTTTAAATATAAAGATGCGCAGATCTCCTGTGTTGAGAAAAAAAAATGTTGCAGTATCTGAATCATGCTGATATCACGCAAATAATTAAAGGATTGCCTATGTCAAATTTGCAGGCACGCTACTGTTTCTTTGGAAATGTTGTTGGATCTCATAAAGATTTTTGGTCCAGTTATTCAGTCAACACTATCAGCCAATTCAGCTGTTGGAGTTGATCTTCAAGCTGAACAAAGGTAAGCATTTTTAACTTGTATATTAAGAAATTATATGCTGTGAGGTGAAAAATCCTTTCACTAGTACTCAATTAGAAACTTAACAAAATCAAAAACAGAAGTTTCCAACCTCGAATCCAATGCAGGTTGCAGCGTTGCACACGGTGCTTTAACCATTTGCAAAAGATTCAGCAAGTTCTACACCCATTGATTATGTAATTCCTTTCCTTCCTTTAGATGATTTATCTTTGTCATCCATTTGTCAATTGCATATCTGCTACCAAGAGGTACGAGGTTTCATGATGCTCTGGGTTACTTTGTATTACAGGCGGGGTGGTGAACAAGCACAACTCGCCCAAGAACTAAGCCTTTCTTTGCAAGACCTGGTGGTGATCTAAAACAATCCGGGAGGTTAATCCATACAACAAAGTAGATACCATTCTTTTTTGGCGGAAAGTGTCACACAGTTGTATAGCTTGTAGAAATTTTTTCATAGCTTAGCAAGCGGTCCGTGCGTGCAGTTGTGTTTTTGACCTGGACTGCTCCCTGCTGTACATGTGAGCCTGGCTGTGGCTGGACATCATTCTGTAATTAGATACATGTACTGTACTGTATGAATGAGTAGCCCAGAAAAAAACAATGAGTCGAGAGGAACAAGCACAAACTGGTTTCGCTGCGTCCTTTGTCCTTCGTAACTTTGGTTACACCCGGAGTTGCCATTCGTTATACCGAGTACGAGGTGCGGCTGCAGGAATTATACTCTCTCTCTCGTTTTTTTTTTTCCAAGGATGCTAATCCAATGTTACTTTTGGTCCATGATACAAATACAAAGCAGTGTTTCAATCTGAGAATTTCCATTTGTTTAATACTAGTAGGAGATGCAGTCTGCCAGCTGCTTAGCGACAAATCTTATACGTACTAGATAGCTTAATCCGCGCCTTCACGGTAAACCTTGGAAGTTTCCTTCGTCGAATCAAAGAACAATTAAACCTGCAAGTACTCAAACGCTGACACTTCTGTCCGCCCCGCAGGTCGCAACTTCATTTGTTCCACCTTGCCGTGCGATCAGCGGCCAGCCTGACCCCACCTGTCGGCCACACGACCGTACGCGTATAAATCACGGCGGTCAACTTGGCACCACTGGGAAGCGACCACGTACACGTAGCAGGATTATTAAAATACCACCGGGGGATATACGAAAAGTTTACAAGCACAAATTCCAAACCCACTTGGTCACGTAAATAACACCCGGCTCAAGCAAGTAAAGAAAAGCGGTAGTATACCGCGTAACGGGAGCACTTAGTTGCTCTGGTCGCCACCGTCGGACTGACTCCTCTGCCTCTGCGTCTGCGGCTCTGCCCCGTACTGCTCCCTTCCCTTAATCCCTTCCCTTTCCTCACCGGAGACCCCGCCGCTGCGGCGGCAGCAGCAGCAGCAGCAGGCCATGGCGGGGAGGTACGACCGCAATCCGTTCGACGAGGACGAGGTCAACCCCTTCGCGGTGAGTACTCGCCGTAACTGTCGGTCTGTAGCTGCTGGGTCGAGAACTCCTGAAAACCCCTCATTTTCGCTACTCCCCGCGCTTCATCTAGCCTTCCGGAAGCTTGTTTCGGCCCTTGCGGGGATGGGGTTGGTGTTGGGTTTTGAGGTCGGCCGTCGGCGGCGCTGGCTTCTGTCCGCGACGGGTCCATTTCAACGCGCAACGCGTCGCCTGTGCCGGGTGCTCCGATCTGGCCTCCTTTTGGCACTAGGTTTGGTGGTTTAGGCGGAATTGGATTGTGGGCTGCTGGTTTGTGCTTGGCGACTGCATGGTCTTCGCTGATTGCGAGTTGTGGTCGGCTATCTATTGTATGGTAGGAAATTGTACGGAGTATTTAATATCCATATGGAATCGATTTTTGGGCTGGGGTTTACTCTGTGGCCAACTTTCGAAATTTGGCGGTGCTAGGATCGGACCTATTCTTTGTAGTGGATGTGTGGAAGCTCATGCAGTGGGGGAATTTTCTTTTATGCATCCTTATTGTGTTCAATCAGGACAATTGCAACACTGCCAAATCAGACCTTTAGGACAGTACCTTCCTGGTCTTTAAAATAATCTGTGTCCAATTTTAACTACTGTTTGACTGATGTTCCAAAATCCAAATACTTCTTGTTCTGCAGGGAGGAAGTGTACCACCTGCGTCTAATTCTCGGATGCCTCCCCTCCCGCATGAGCCAGCAGGCTTCTACAATTATCATCCTGCCACGGTGGACATACCTCTTGAATCAACTAAGGTACATGTACTTCCATTCTGCTACGATTGCGGAGTCCTGTATTTAGCAATATCTGCTGCCGGAGAAATATCAGCTGTGTTCCCTTTCAGATTTTTTTTTTTGAAAGGTCATGTGCAGTATCATTGGTCAATTAGTAGTGGTCACACTATTTTCAATAAGTCCAGATATTCTTCCCTTGATGTGTTTATGGTTTGTTGATTACGCTGTTATGTGTTTGTATTAAACCCAGGACCTAAGTAACAAGGAGAAAGAACTGCAGGCAAGGGAAGTTGAGCTCAACAAACGGGAAAGGGTATGTGATGAATCATGAAACTGTAACTGCATCTTGCACTCTATCCTATATGACTACACTTGATAATGTCTGATCAAATCAAGTATTTAAAAATTTATGAAGTGGCTCAATGACCAATTACCCTGATTTATCTTGCAAGGCTCCGATCCTGGGTCATGATGCTAAACATTTAGCTGTAAAGAGTCAGCACACTTCTTTTCTTTTTCTAAACTATTCAGCAGAGCTGCATATGTTTGTTGTTGTGATGCTAAACATGTAGCAGTAAACAGCCAGCACTGTTCTTTTTCTTTTTCTTAAATATTCAGCAGAGCTGCGTATCATTTCATTAAGAAGAATAAAAATAGAATGACATACTAGCACACGGACAACACCTATATTTGGTTTCGAGCATTGCATCATGACATCACGTTACAGGTAAGAGGAAACAGCTAGCAATCATCTCATGTTACCAGAACTGTTGAAACAGTAAATTTGATTAGATTATGGAAGCAGGCCATATGAATTTATGATAGATACCTTGGGCCTTTGGTTTGAAATAATGTCAGCCTTGGAGAACATGTGATCCCCACATAGCCACTTACAATGCTGTTTAGGTTAGGGTAAAGATGTACTATGTGGGAACAGAATATTCTTACTGGAAGTTACAATCCATTCATCTGTTCTATTTCATTGTTGGGTTGTTTAATTTACTTGAGAGAATGTGACATAATAATGGACAGTCCACAGTATATTGAACCAAGATTGACCTATGTGAACCGGTTTTATTCATAGGAAACAATCACTTTTGCTATGTTTAATGTCTTTAAGTAGCTAGATGTATCTATGATCATACACTAATATTTTATCTCTTAAGTGCTGTACCTGTACTTGATTTCCTTTTCTTTTATTGCCCTGGCAATCAGGAACTGAAGAGAAGAGAAGAAGCTGCATCCAGAGGTATAGCTTTTTTTTTGGCTGTGTGTGTGGGTATACTACAACTGAAGGACCTACCACCATGCTATGAGCATGGTCTCTCAAACTGATTTGTGTTTACTGCTTATGCTATGGTTATCAGTTCTCTTGTTAAGCTTGCGCTTTGGTATCTAACATTTCTCTTTCTCTTGATAGCCGGTATTGTCATGGAAGAGAAAAACTGGCCACCCTTCATGCCCATTATTCATCATGACATTTCAAATGAGATACCAATTCACTTACAAAGGATGCAGTACCTGGCATTTTCTTCACTTTTGGGTATGAATTGGTTATTCACTGCCCTCCTATTGTTGGAAACATCTTCATGAAAGAAGTTAATTAGTTTTGAAATGGATTTTGATTTCTGCTATATGTACCTTTTTGGATAGTGAACCTCAAACAAGTTCAAGCATCAGCCTTGATTAACATGTCATTATTAATGAAGCATAATAATTGACCCCTGTATGTTTTTGGAGGGTTGGATAAATTTCTGACCATCATGTAATACTCACCTAGAGGCTAACAGTACTTGGTACTTTGGTAACACCATGGTTGTAGTTGGATTCTTAGATGATGAAGTTTAATGGAAGTGATGTTTAAACACCATCGTGCATTAACATACAGTTGCTGCACCAATATTTATTTGTCCAAATTTTGATGTCATGCAGGATTGACAGCCTGTCTTTTCTGGAACATCATTGCAACTGCAGCAGCATGGATTAAAGGAGGAGGTATACCTGAGTATGGTATCGTTTACATCTTGGAATCAATTCTTATGAGCTTCAATCTAATCTGGTTGATCTATTAAATAGGTGTTATGATCTGGTTGCTAGCTATTATCTACTTTGTCTCTGGTGTCCCTGGGGCATATGTGCTATGGTATCGCCCACTTTATAATGCGATGAGGTTGTGTTTTTGCTTCTTTAATTGTCCTATTAATGACACATTATATCTCTATATGTTTCACATGTGTTACAAAAATGTATTACAGGACAGAAAGTGCATTGAAGTTTGGGTGGTTTTTCTTATTTTATGCGGTAAGATTGTCTACCATGTCATGTACTCCCTCTGGTTCAGATACTTGACATTAGGCTACTTCCTCAAATTTAAGCTAAAGAAAGTGCCCTATCGTCAAGTATCTAAAACCAGTGGGATTATTAACTAAATATGCTTTAACTCCTTTACTTAATTACTTATGATGATCTTTACCCCCTCCAGATCCATATACTGTTCTGTGTCTGGTCAGCTGTGGCTCCACCCTTTCCTTTCAAGGGAAAATCTTTGACGTAAGTGTTACGTGACATATATCAATGAAATTCTTGATTTATGGATCAGACATAAATCTGATAGTTGAGGATGAGAGCATGGCTGAGAGAGACACTGAGAATTTTGGGACTAATGATACAATTTTGTAGGTTTTACTGCTGATATGATATGACCTTTTTTGAGTAGCCTTAGTGCATGCTAGTATGTTTCTGATTACAGATACTGCTTTTGTGTTATAGGAATATCAACTTGATTGGTGTCTCGTCCCCTCCCCAACTATGTTGCACTGCTTATAATGCATTTGTAGTCACGAAATAGTGCTACTAAAATTTAGGTTATACGGATGTATGCTACACCAGTCCTTCAAAGCAATTTTTGCAATTGTCTTTCAGACTCGATTTTCTACTTGTCAGTTTATATATATAGCTCATCTACTCGTGTTCATGTCACAATAATGTAATCATCTCTTTTGTTTCGTTCTGCAGCGGGATTTTGCCAGCTATTGATGTCATAGGAAGCAGTGCTATTGTGGGGGTAAGTCTTATTCAAGTCTTATCTGCCTTACCTGATTATACAATATTCCATATCCTGCAAGGAAAGCCTTTATCTAAGGGCGATCCATCCTGCTCTTTTTTATGTACCTCTTGACCGTCATCACTCCTAATCATATATGGAAGTACTTATTAGTGATTGACATTATTTTCACACTGTCAGATATTTTACTTCATTGGATTTGGATTGTTCTGCCTTGAATCACTTCTCAGCATTGTTGTTATTCAGGTGAGTTTATACGGTAGTTTTAACCTTTTTCTGTCCCAGGACTCTTGAATTTTGATAAAACCATATGTGGGCATAGCGTTCCCATGTGTCATAAAACTTCTTTCAAATGATCATCCCAGAAAAATACATTCTTAAAGATTGTAATTATCCTGAATTGTTGGAATTACAGCAAGTATACATGTACTTCCGTGGAAGTGGAAAGGCTGCAGAGATGAGGCGCGAGGCTGCCCGTGGCGCTATGAGAAATGCCTTTTGATGGAGCGGCCCTGCTGAGTGGAAGAGAAAAGAGGAATCGGTAATGCATCTTTGTACATCCCTACACATATTCAGTGTGAGTGCGACTCTGAGTCTCTGATGATTACTTGTAGCTTATAGCTGAATATATTCGTGCCTTCTTGTAATATATACCGCCGACTGAAGATTTCTTACCTTGTTCAGATGTGCTTATAGATAGCTAGTTTCTTTCATTTGGAAAAATACATTTGTTATCAGATATGCTGCGCTGTTAACAACTGCGAGACCACCGTTGTTCTTTTTTCTCAAGTGATTCCTTGCACCACTTGAAAGCACTTGGTTTCGACCGTATCAAATTGTTGCTGAAACGCATTGCTATGTCATGGTTCAGACATAGTAGGAAAGAAACTACTGGTGTTCCATCCTGTTCAAATCATAAGCATGTCATTATTGCATCAACACTAGGGCAAGCGAACTCGATACGTATAGCCAAAGCACAGAAACTATATAGCATAAAACAGAAAATAACTGGCAATGAAAGCAAGGCTATCGCAAATAAAGGGAAAAATCTATTTGCCGCTCGTAGTGGGCTGCGGTTGTTGCTGCTGCACCTTGGCCCCGAAGCCGCACTTCCTGGTGAGTAGGCTCCATGACGACCTCCGCGGCTTCCCCAGGCGCCGGATCTCCTGCTTCATGGTTTTGCACTCCTTCTCCAGCTCCGACACGCGCACTTTCACGTCGCTGATGTGCTCCTCCTTCTCCACCGGCGCATCGAAATCAGGTTCGGCGTCGTCGTTAGTCTCAGCCAGCGCACCGGCTGAGCCCTTGGGAACGATGGCGCCGCCGGGGCGCGGGCGCGTTCCACCGTCAGCCGCCGCGTTGTCGGACACGAAGAACCATCCGGCGATGGAGGTGCGGAGGCGGAGCTGCTCGAAGAAGAGCACCTGGACCACCACCCGCAGCGGCAGGCGCTCGTTCTGTGCCGCGTGCGTGCACGCCTCAAGCGACAGCTTTTGGCAGTTCATCAGGCGGCACAGCTGCTCCCGCTCCGCCTCCGACAACCACGGGTGCGACTGAATGCCAATAAGATGATCACGAAGCACAAAATATATAAGTGTTGTGTGTGGTTGGTCAGTAGATTCTCAGTGGAAAATGAAAGAAAGACAACATGAACCTTGAGGTATATGTCGATGGCGCGGTAGATGCCGTCGTCGACGGGGCGCGCGTAGTCGGGCACGACGGCCGCGAGCGCCTGGAACTTGGGCAGCTTGAGGTTGGTGTCCGGCGCCACCTCGGAGAGGTACCCGTCCATAAGCTTGGCCACCATGGCGATCGGCGACATCGCCGACGCCGACGGCGTGACGCCCTGAGGCGGCGGCGCCCCAGCGCCCTCCTCCACGACCGCCGGCGACGTGAACCCGGTCCCGATCCCGTCCGTGGAGGACATGAAGTAGTCGAGGATCCTCTGCACGCAGTCGACGTCGTAGAGCGTCTCGACGGTGTACCCGAGGTTGGGCACGAGCAGGTCGTCGAGCTGCGCGTCCTCCAGCTGCGCGCCGATCCGGCGCTCCAGGTTCTCGCGGCACAGCGGGCTGGCGTGGAGCAGCATCGCGGTGCGCAGCATCCCGAGCAGGAACTTTGTCGACGCCACGCCCTTCTTGGCCGGCAGCAGCGCCACGATCTCCTCCAGAAAGTACCTCTGGTCCCCCTCCGACGGCGCCGACACGCTGGCGGCGCGCGGGGTGACGCTGCGGCTGTTCATGCCGTCTCCGCCTCCGCCTAAGCCGGCGAGCGCGTTGCTGAAGCTGGTGTTGCGCTTGAGCCCAGGCAGGAACCGGCCCGCGTAGAACATGATGGCGCCAGCGATGCTCTCGGCGCGCATGCCCTTGCCCTCCATCGCCTGGATCAGCCGCTTGAACATGGGCAGGCTCAGGAACGACACGTCCTCGTACCACCAGTCCACCGCCGGCGTGTCCGCCGCCAAGGACGACGACCCGATGCCGTTCCAGAGCGCGTCCCTGTCGACGCTGCTGCTCCTGGCGTTCCGGAGCAGCGGCGCGGCCGCGTCGGACGCGCACGCCTTGGACGCCAGCGCGGTGATGCAGCGGGACACCAGGTGCAGGTCCTCGGCGGTGGGAAGCACGCCCTCGCACGTCTCCAGCGCCTTGATGGAGTCCTTCCAGTTGCCCAGCACGTCAGCGAGGAAGGACTCGGCCTGCGTGATCAGGTTGCCCTCCGCGTAGTCGTCCGTCATGCGGAGGTACTCCGCCGCGCAGCGCAGGCACACCACGTTCAGCGCGTTCAGCTCGATCTTCACGTCGTAGCAGAACCGGGCCGCCAGCTCGAACGCCTTGGCGCCGCCGGGGATGTCGTCCAGCTGCAGCGTGCACGTGCCGCGGCCGAGGCCGTCCTCGGGCGGCTGGTACTCGCTGATCATGCGCTGGAGGACCCCGCTACGGCTCAGCAGCGGGAACTGCGTTTACGTTACCCCCCAAGGGGATGGACCGATGGAGAGGTTAATTCAGCCGAGATCACCATCATGATTTTTCAGAAACTGTTTGGGTAATGAAAACAGAGAAGTAACTAACCTTGTGGAGGTAAAAGGACATCTCTCCTACTTCGACGACAACATCACTCTCAAGCTCCGTCATGCATCTCCTGGGAACAAGATTATAAGATGAAGGCGAAATGAGGAACGATAACCTTAATCTATGGAAAATGGTCGATCTGCATTTCCGAGTTCGGTACAAGGGCAGAACGTGCATTGTTCTCGTATAGTAATTCATATTCGCACTCGAGTAATTTAACACAAGTTTAGGTTTAGCAATCAGCACTACATCATGAATCAGGACAAGCTGAAAGAGTGAGGAATAGATGAGATCACCATGTGAGGCCTTCAAGGACGAATATTTCCGGCTTGGAACCCAGCTTCATGGTCGCCATTAATTCGCTTCCAACGCCAGCTAATTGTTAGTACTATTATTCCAGCCGGCTGTTCCTCTCTTATCTCCTGCCAGACCAGAGGAGGAGGCTGACGACTGCGTGGTTGTTTGAGGTTTGCTGAAATGGAAGCTCAGGAGTGGAACTAGCCAAGGATTTATCGGAGAAGACGAAAGATATGGAAGGGGCTCGATGTGCATCTGCTGCATGCAGGGGAGGAACGAGAATGGATGGCTCAGACGCGAGGAGACCACCATGGCGAGGGGAACTGGATCGAGGGACAGTTCAAAGCTTAGAACGAGTCCAAAGGAGCAGGGATTGACTTGTCATGCCCATTTTTTTTTCAGAGAGAGAGACAGAGCATGCAGCAGGCTTTGGAGGCACGTGCCGCTGACAAATGGGCCCTGTCTTTTTTTTCCTTGCTTTGGAGTTTATGCATCTTCATGTTGGATCGACATGCCATTATTGCCGACTCTGTGTTTCGCACTCTTGCACTAATACATGCATGGTAAAGTGCTGGTCCCATTGGTCAGTAACTCATGGGGTGTTGCAGGGTCCAGTAGGGCATGCATCTCGTAGTAGTAGTACGGTATCGTCGTAGACGTAGTGCCAGGCCAGTAGTGTCGTCGTCTCTCTTACACCTGGCCAGGCCAGCAGCCAGGTCCACTTCTCGGGGGCTTGTCCGTTCCCACGCAGTGAGTGATGCAGAAGCGAAAGCGCTGATCACATTACTACTAGTACTCCATTTGCGTTCACGTCGCGCCAGCTAGGGCGGTGCCCGAGCGAGAGATGTGAATACTAGTAACGTCGTCACTCGTTAAGGGAAAGAAAAGGTGCGTTTACCTTTTACCCGCTGCAACTACAAGAGCGGTCAGTCCACGTCAGCGTGGCCCATCATAGACTCTTATCGGAATTCGGACTCCGATGATCTCATCGTATCCGGCTGCTGCCACCTTTGTCGCCTGCTTCGCCAAAACCCAAAGCGAATCTCTTGACGGATCCACCCGTGTCGTGCCTTTCCTCCACTTCCACTTGGGACAAATTATTAACGACGCCGCGCCTCGGCATTCGGCACTCGATCGCCACCGGGCAGCTATACTAGCTGCCCATCCGTTTCCGTTGTCCATCAACTTAACTGTTCAGCTCTCCACAAAAAGCCTCAGCTCGATCGGCAGTCAGTACCGTCGGCAGCACACCCCCCCCCCCCCCCCCCCGCGTACCGCCGGCGTGAGGCGTGACCCGGGGACTTCCCGGAAACAGGCGTCTGGGCCCACGATGATCATGCTACGTAGACGTGCGCTAGCCTATCTATTTTGTCTGCTTGTTACCCAGCCCAGGCGACAAAGCGTCTTTGCACTGGCCTGATGATGCCTGAGAAGGGCATCCTAGCATGCAAGATCAACAGAGGCATAGTACCGGTAGTATATGAGGTTAAACGACGTCACTTTTGAACGGAACTGTTGTTTGTAAACTGTAAGCAAAATCGGCTGGCTTTAATTCCCCTACGGATGCCAAGCCAGCCATATACTACTAAGTACTACTACTGTAGAAGAGAAATTGTTCAGAGTAGCAGCAGCCCGGCCTGCTGCGCGCTGAAGTAGTTGCACTCAGGTCTCTGGTTTGCGCTGAAGTAGTCTTCTGCGTTTGGTGGACAGCCATTTTCTGGTGTGAACGGAACGAGGATCCCTCCCTCCCTCCTCCTTCCTACTCTGATGAGTTGCGGTAGAAATCCACGCAGGTTTGGCAGCCGCAGTCCTTGAAGCGGCAGGTCTCGCACCCGAAGCAGACGCACTTCATGCAGCCGGAGCAGGACGTGCTGCGCGAGCAGCCCCGAAGCACCTTTCGGCTCGCCCTCTCCTCGTCGTCCTCACAGCTGACTCTGATGGAATCAAGCAGTACGATAAATGAGTGTCACAAAATCAGCCAAAAGGATTTGAAATTGATGTATGCATTCAGACATGATCAATCTACTATATATTACTAGCCTGCTAGTATGTTAGAGACGGACATGAGCCTGCTATGTTCGGCCAAAACATCCGATAACAACTATTCATGCATGCCCTTGACAGAGGCAGGCAGTTTTCACTTGAAGCAGTACAATGCTGAAACCGGTGTTATCTATGCTACAGTTTAGTACTACTACCAAAGCATCTGCTTCAACAGATAGGGTAATAGCAGCGGTGGTTTATCAGCCACTGGCCTTTGCAGTTGGGACTTCCATGAATCTTCTGTCACTATTCTAGTAACACCGCAGTACAGGCCAGACGGGTACTTACATACTCCGGGCCACTCACTAATCTATAGAACTAACAAGCATAAACAACCAAAAAACCCAACACTATTCACCCACTTGTATCTTATCACAAACAGCAACAGGGATTACAGACCTCAAATGCAAAGTAGGAGTAGCAGATTAACATATATAAAAGCAACATGCATGAATGAATATCTATCTGTACATTCTAAACACTTACGACTAGCTCCAACTGAAACACTAGAGTCAAAGTAATAACAGTATAGTAATGGAAGTACATACCTGTCAGTTGTCAAATCTGCACATGTCCAATTAACTTTCGCAAGAGCATCATGGTAAATACGACACTCATCTTTGGACCGGAGGCGGAATCTCCTCTCTTTGCCACAGCTTGTACAGCATATGAATTCGTCACGATGGGATGGGCGTCCGTTACGACCCTTGTGAGAACCATTGGTGGATTTCTGCGCCACGTAGTAGTACTTGAGCAGAGCTGTCTTTGACAGTGGAACCTTTTCTCCCTGAACCATGACCCAAATAGTGTTCCTCCACTTTCCTGCAGTCTCCTTTCCAGAGTGCTTCTCAAAGGCAGAAGGTGTCAACTTATCTGAAATTTAAAGACACAAAAGCCAATGAAAGTAAGAAATATTGAACAATATAAAAAAATACGTGGTGCTCAAAAGAGAATTAAACAATTGTATCTCTACAGCATAATGAAGCCTCTAGATATGTTGACATAAAGTTGTACCAGAATATAAAATTCAAAGCAGATAAGTGGTACAGTACTAATTTAGAAATACAAGATTCAGCAGAAACAGACTTCTAATAAAGAATGGTCTGGGTCTCTGGGATCAAATAACAAAAGTAAGGATAAAGTCTTTCGTTACATCAACCATCAAGTACTGGAAAAAGTTTTTAAAAGAACTACACATATTCTTAAGAGTCATTAAGAATATAAAAAGAAACAATTTGAACCCTCGCCATCAGTGATGTACCAAATTGGGTGATAAACTAAGAACAATTTGAAGCCTCGCAAATGAGCGAACCAAAGAAACTTCCTAAAAAAAATGGGTGTCTACTTGCCTCGCACAATGTATGTACCCCCCAGATCAATGCACATCTTATTAAAGGATGCAGATTGCCATCATAAACTGTCATAATTTTGGCATTAGGAACTGCATATTTTGAATTGAGAGCCTTTTTCATTTGTTAAATCCCACAAGCATATCTACATTTAATAAACAAATCCTTGAATTTGGAATATTTGGCAAGCCATAACTGGATGTAACGTTGCATTATTTCTCATGTTACCACCACGACATCATAAATACAAGACATAAGACCGATGTTGATGCATTATGCTCTGAAACAAACAAATGCGTTTTGAAGCATTGGGGGTCAAAGCCAGGAAAACCCACAGTGAGAGCACCTGTGTATAGTGTTATATATGGCAGCTTTAAGAATCAGCTGAGACTTCGGTACGGGCACACTGAAACAGATATTGCAGCTGAGAAAAAGAAAGTACTACTCCATCTATCTATCTAACTATCTATCTCAGAATTGAACTTTAGAGCCACCGAGTGCCAATCCAGAACAGAGACAGCAGTAAATCTCAATGGTCGAAAGATATTAGGACAAAAGATCACAAGGTTCAGTTCAGTCTATGTACAGAAGAAAGAAGCATGCAACTCCAAGAATAGGGTGCTTCTAATACATGCAAAAGGAAGCCTGAAAGTAAATAGAGACGTAACAATGTGCTCTACTGCTGCGATGAACACAGCGAGTGAACAGAGAGGCAAATCCCATCAGCACCAGCATGCAGAGACTTCAAACAGAATGAATCAACGTGCATTAGGTATCATTCATGTGTTGTACTTTAATACCAAAAGGCTTCCACAGTGCAGAGAAGAATATGGAAGGTGAAGGTCACCTATGACGAATGAATGTTACAGGTATTATTAATTACTCCAAGGCTGCGTGACCACCAACCAATCTAGTTCGGAATATCCTAACATTCAGATTGCAGAAAAGGCAATGATTTGTTGGCAAGAATCGGTTGGCAACAAACACAAAAAGCCAGAGCAACAATGCATGGGCTGCAGCATGGTACATCGAGTATGAAAATACTAGTAGAAGCAAGCGATGCCGGGCACAAGAAGCGCTGAGGCGCATGTACCGGCATTGCATGCAGGTTCACCGGTGGGGCAAGAAGCCATGACCCAAACATCAAACACCGTACGCGCATCGATGCAAGAACATGAAATCAAGAGCGAAGAGACAGGCAAATCGATGAAAGGTAGCATTATAATAGATGGCACGGCTGACACGGACCTTCGCGACAACCAGGCGTGCACTCGCAGTTGATCTCCAGTTCGCCGGAGGCGTAAACGCGGAGGCGGCCGACGGCGTCTCCGTAGCGGTGACTGGTGCATCCGCACGTCACCTCCACGAAGGCGTCCCCCTGGCGCACCCCGCTCATCTCCCGCAGCTCCTCCTCGCTGAACAGCGCCGCGTTAGCACCTCCGTTCGCCGCCGCCATGTCTCCGACCAACAACAGGAACAGACTCAACAACTGAATGGTCAGAGTGCGATCTGGCTTGCGTCAAATCAGGAAACGATCTACTAATGCACAGAGAGAGAGAGAGAGAGAGAGAGAGAGAGAGAGAGAGAGAGAGACGGGGGAGGGCAAAACTGGTGGATCGAAGTAAAGGAAAGTTAGGCAAGTAGTTGAACAAGAGATTGGGATATATCGAGCTGGGAGCTGTGGGGAAACAGGAACCAAAGCGGCGTCTTTCCACAAGGAATAGCAGCGAATTGAGCTCCCACCAAATCTTGACGAGAGCGATCTCCAAAGGGGCCGAAAGAATAAATGCAAAGGTGGCTACTTTTTCCTAGTAGATGGATATATGATCCCAGGCCAAGAGCAACAGACAGAGGGACGACTCAGGCAGGAGCGCCGCAAAAGCAGCAGCTCCGTTGTGCAGAAACTATTTGGGGGCTTTCCCTCAAATCGCCCAAAGATACGACCTAGAAAGATGGATCTGGAGAAGCCGCAACGGAGTTTCACGGATGCCTCCCTCCAACTCAAAACCCACACCCTGCTATGAAAGGCCCCCCAGGTAGTAGATGGGGTTTGGAGAGCCGGAGAAGGCGGAGAGGAGAGGGGGCAGAGAACAGGAGATGGAGGAGGTGTTCGGTGATGAGAAGCTTGGCGTTGCGCTGGTGTTGGGCTTTTATCCTATGGATGGATGGGAGAATGATGATGCTGGCTGTGTTTTTTCCTCCATGACCATGGTCCCTACCTCTTTTTATCCTAGTTCTCCGTGCTGTAAGTTTCAAACCCGCTCCATTCGTCTTCGCAGTTTGTGAGGTCAAAATTGATACAATTATATGAATTGCTAAAATTTATAGTACCAATTTATATAATAATGTTATACTACAAGCCTAGTTTGAAATACTTCTTTTTATATGACAACGATTTGAAAATGAAATATTATAAAAATAGTAATTAGGTAACTACTCTTCAAACAATTAATCATGTAGCAGTATTTAACTGCAATGTTATTGGCAAATTGACATCTTATTTTGGTAATTCTTATTATTGTGCGGACAACCGTTTCGGTTTTGGTGTCATAAATTGCCTTGAAGAATGGGGTGCGTTTAAAACTGTAGTGCAGAGAACTAGGATAAAAAGAGGGAGGGATCATGGAGGAAAAACACAAACATCCTCTTCAAATTGATGAACTGCAATGTTAATCTCTCTTCCAATAACACCAGACTTGTAGTATTTAACTAAATAAATCCCTTTAATTAAGATGGGCAAACTATTGGCTTTAAGTTAATAACTAGTAACTGCAATCGGCCCCTTTTGTAGTTATATCACCGCTTTTCTTTGGATCCCTGCTAGATGTTTGCACATCATATGGAGGAAAACGAAGCATCCACGACTAGGATGAGAATGAGTGGTTGGCTCGTAGAGAAGGGCATAAATGATGAGACGTGCATGACCCGAGCCGAGAGTGTGTATAGCCTGAAATATTTCTTGCTAAAGCGTGCTGAGACGTGTGAACCCCATCAAAAAGGATACCCCCCAGTCCTAGGTAGCTGAAAAATGGCATCGTTTTGTTTCAGCATTCAGAATACTACAATCGAACCGTTTCTAATATCATCATACTCAGAGTGCCACATACTACGGTATTTCCAAGACCTCCGATGTGGTAGCTAGAAACATTTGGATGCCAACAATAACAACGGGACGGGCCGGGAGAGGAGTTTGTTGGAGCGCCGCAACGACGTACAAGACCACGGATCCAAAACTGAGGATGACGGAGAGAGAAAAGAAAGCGACGCGCCAGGCCACCACGCTCGCGACGCGTAGGCTAACGCTCTCACCGCCGAACCGCCGCGTGCTAAAAGAACAACATGCTTTACTACTCTCTCCGTCTTTTAAATATAGTCATAATTAACTTTAATTAATAATTTTAATTATTCGTTTTATTTAAAAATTTATTTAAATATATCAAATAAAAAGTCATTTTTAACATTTGTAGTGATAAATCGAATCATAATAAAAAATATAATATTTTTTATATTTTGTAATAAAATTAATAATTAAAATTAACTGTGATAATATTTAAAAAAGGAAAAAGTAGTAGAAAGCAAAGCAACCCAGCGATATACTAGAAAGCAACCCAGCGAATGCCGCCTGCCCGGTGCCCGCTTTGCACAGCACGAAAAGATGGGCGCGGCCCCAAACAACTCAGCGAGCAGGACGGCACGGCAGGCGTTGGCCGCCTCATTCGTACTCCGCCCGCCGTAGTACGCCTCTCACTCTCAGGCAGCAGCCAGGACCACCACCGCCAACTTCTATTAGGTTGTTCAGGGGCTTATTAGATTAAGGGCTCCTTTGGCAGGGCTCCTGGCTCCAGATTCTTGATGTGAATTTGAGGAGCCGTGCCAAAGACCTGTTAAACAGAACGGATTCATGGGTGAATCGGAAGAATCGCTCTCTGTTTTTACGAAGGAACGGTGAATCGGATAGGACCTGCTCCGCACCCCCCTCAAAACAGCTTCTCAACCAACCACTTTTGAACCTCCCCACAAAGTTCATGAGTATTTACCCGCAAATGCCATCACATAAAAAAAGGGCAGCATCCCCACCGAACCGCTCAAGCCTGGCGAACCAGAGATAGCAGAGCGCCCGAGCGACTGCTCCCATGGCGATTTCGCGCCGCGCCTAGGGTTTCAACCCCGCCCCGCCTCCAACCTCCTCCCTCACCGGTCGCCTCCACTCCCAGGCTGCTGGGCTCGCCTCCAATCTTCAATCCCCTCCGGTTTCTTGCTGTTTCAGGCCGCCACAACCTAGATCTCGCCGCCCCTTATACTCGCCACCAAAGGTAGGAGCTGCTCTTCCTCCATTTCCTCTGGACCGAAGCTAGCAAGGAAGGAAGGTGCTGAGGTGGCTTCGCTGGTGTAGGGGCTCATCCCGGCCGCCATCCGCAGTGAGGTAGTGCTTCATTTGTGTTCCCTTAGCTCCTGTGTGAACTTTGTGCTGTGCGCATTTTTTTTTTCTTGCACAAGTCACATCTGTAATTACAATGGGTTCGTTTGGATGCCAATCTAAGCTATGTTAGGTGTAATTTGTGTGTACTTGTCAATAGAAAATTTTTTTGGACAGGAAGATGGGTGATAGTGCAGACTGGAATGAGGAAAATACTAGGCTTGTGTGTGCATTGTTTGCTGAACAAGTGAAGGCCTGCAATCGATCTGGTACCCACTTGAACAGGACTGGGTTTCAAAATGTGATCGAGAAATTCAAGGAGAAAACAGGGCTCTCGTATTCTAAGATGCCATTTAAAAATAAATGGGATAAGCTGAGGGCCGAGTACGGGAACTGGAAACGATTGGCGAAAGAAACGGGTATAGGATGGGATTCTACGAAACAGACCTACCAAGCACCAGATGACTGGTGGAAGAAGGCAAACAAGGTAATTGTATATGCTGATTTCGATTGGCATGTTGCTTTATATTTTTTTTCCTCAAAGTTTAACACATTATCTTTATATGCTTGCAGCAATATAAAGGCATTGCAAAGTTTAAAGATAGACCAATTCAGAATGAAGAACAATTGACAATCATGTTTGAAGACATTCGCAACACGGGAGATGACCACTGGGCTCCTTCAACTGGTGCTGCGCCTCAGTCTCCAGAACACGACGATGTGGATAAGGACAAAGAGTATGAAGGTCATGCCTCAAGCGACGACTGCGATGAGCTGACACCACCAAGTGCCAATGCCACAAGAAAGCGGCCTGGTCGTGCTGTACAAACCGGCAAGGGTAAGAAACCAAAGTCTGAGAGAGGTCATTGGGTTCAAGATCAATTGAGCAAAATTATATCACTGAGTGAGAAGAGCACTGCATCCTGTGACTCATTGGCAAGAAAGGAGGAAAATTCTGGTTGTTCAATCAAAGAAGTCATGGCCTTGGTAAAAGAGTGTGGTGCTGTTCCAGGACAAAAACAGCACTTCATAGCATCTCAAGTATTTGTCAAAAAGGCTGAGAGGGAGATGTTTATGACATTAGAGACTCCAGAAGAACGGTTTCAGTGGTTGACAATGAAGCATGACTGGGTTACCAGGAATGATGTGTCCAAGTAGTGTGTGAAACATGCATGCTGCATGACTACTGTATCCTTTTTTTAAATGTGCTTCATATGGTCTGTATTTGTTGAAGTATGCCAGAGATGTGTTTTTCCATGTCAGAACAATAAGTTTTTATGTACTTCCTGTATGAACAATATTTGTTCAAGTAAGCCAGAGATGGCTAATTCTTGTGTGAAAAATAATTTCCCATGTTCCTTTTTCTATGTATGAACAATAATTTTTCCATGTTCTTTTTTGTTTTCATGTACTCCCTATGGTCTGTATTTGTGAAGTGTGCAATATTTACATTTATGTTTGTATTATTATACAGATGGCTTCTTCTGGTAGTGATGGGGATGCTAGTGACTCAGAAGACTCAGAGGTTGATGACTTGAGAGTCGTGAGAATGATAAAACAGACTCAAACTAATCTGCATCTTGCTGCAGCATTTTTGGCATCCTACTATGCTACATATGTGGACAAAGGTGTGCCAAGGACAGTATCATTTCCTGGTTTGGCTTGGGTGATGGAAGGACTGAACAATCCAGTTCAATGTTACAACATGTTCAGGATGGATGCACCTCTATTTTACAAATTGCATGATCTATTGGTGAGTGACTTTGGTCTTACTTCCTCCATTCACATGAGCTCTATGGAATCTCTTGGATTATTTCTTGTGATCTGTGGTCACTCTTGGTCAAATAGTGCTATTCAGAAGGATTTTAAGCATTCGAGTGAAACAATTAGCAGAAAATTCACTGATGTGTTACATTGCATGGTGGCAATGGCAAAGGAGTATCTACAACCCAAGGATCCTAATTTCCACACAGTTCATAGTAGGATTACCAATGATCAAAGGTTATGGCCGCATTTTAAGGATTGCATTGGTGCCATTGATGGTACTCATATTGAAGCAACTCCACCAAAGAAAGACTACATTAGATATATTGGCAGATCTGGAAAACCCACGCAAAATGTCATGGCAGTTGTTGATTTCGACCTGCGTTTCACCTATGCGTCTATTGGACAACCGGGTTCTATGCATGATACTAATGTGTTGTTTCATGCTGTTGAAGCTGACGAGGATATCTTTCCGCACCCTCCTATAGGTATGTTTTGCCACATGTACCGTCCTCTTTACTGTTCTGATTGTTATATGAGTAAGGCTCACGAACTGTAGGTATGTTGCATATTATTGTAGGAAAATACTACCCTGTTGATGCTGGATACCCAAATAGAGATGGCTACTTGGCGCCCTACAAAGGTCAAAGATATCATGTTCCAGAATGGAGAAATGGTCCTGCACCAACTAATTTACAAGAGGAATTTAACCATCAGCACTCAAGGTTACGTAATCATGTAGAGCGTACATTAGGTGTATGGAAGATGAAATGGAGGATTCTTCTCAAGATGCCAGCATATCCATTTGACAAACAAAAAATGATTGTTGCGGCTACAATGTGCCTTCACAACTTCATCCGTCAGGAGAATGCACTTGATGCAGATTTTCAAAGATGTGATCGTGATCTAGACTATGTACCTATCATTCCAACCTGGTACAGGAGGCGTCTCCCAAATGCATCAGACACGTCCACCACGGCATCTAGTTCTAGGGACATGAATGTGTTTCGTGATGATCTAGCGAAAGGAATTTCGCAGTCAAGGTGATTGCGGTAGTATGGCAGTCCAGGTGATTGCAGTAGTATGGCTTGTAATGTTTTGTGAATTGTGGCTGGCCAAACTGTTATATTGTAGCCTTGATTTGAGACCGTTTCGTTATCACATTTTGGACGGTGTAGACGAACCCCTATAATAGTTATCTAATGTCTATATCGTTTTATAAGATATTACAAACCTTCAGTAATCAAGAATCAGTTTTCATGCCAAACGATTTTACAAACAGATTCTGATTCTTCAAGAGAATCAGGAGAATCACTCCACCGTAAGAATCAGGGAGTGGAGCTGGAGAATCAGGAAGCGGAATCCTGCCAAAGGGGCCCTAAGTCGACGTTGGTATTCAGCGCCAGAGTACCACTACATACACTACTACCAGCGCAGCGCTACTGTACTCTGGTCCCCGATAGCATAGCAACTGGCATGGTGGCCACTACTGCTACTACTATCTGGAACCGATTCGACGTGGCGTTGAGACTTGAAACTTGTTTCGCTCCAATAAAGTTGATGACTAGTACTGTACTCCTAGTAGGATACTCACCCTTTTAGTATGGCCCCCTAGTACAAACTAGTAGTATAAACTAATCGGCCTACTACGAGATTCCGTTCCGTGCGTACATCGATGCGAATAAAACAAAACAAAGCCTGAAATATTTCTGCAGCTGGTAGAAGTAGTAGTAGAAAAATCTGAATTTTTAACGTGAAACTTACCTTTCGTAGTACTACTACAGTACTAGTTGGAGCATCTTTGTGTTGCTGCTACTGTATGAAAATTCAGTCATGAGCAGCAGCACTTTCTCAGTACGTATTTTCTGGTGTGCTGTCAGCAAAGTTTGCAGACTGTCATGTCCTCTTCTCTTCCCCATGACATGCGCAGCCTCCTTTTTCCTCCCCCGCCGCATGCACTGATGATGACTGGTGGAAGGAAGGTTGACGAGCCACGACGGCCTACCCTACTTGCAGCGCTAATGTCTACTAGTAGTAGACCAATTGATGAGAGAGGTATCCGCTGCTACGCTGTGCAGTTGTACAGTGTTCTGTGCCTGCCTGGAGAGTGGAGACTGGCCACAGTACAGTATGCGCCGCAGGCCTCCGAGTCCACACGTTTCGGGCTGTGGATGGACGTTCCTTTCATGTACCGTACTGTAAATACTACTACTGTACAGTAACTCGGACTCGGTTCTAAAACTCTCCACGCCTATTGGGCCTCCACACCGCCACTACATCTAGGCCATTTGGGCCTAAATTATAGAGTCAGAGCACTATAGTTGGTTTGAAAACGAAGGAAAGTTGCTGCAGAGCATGCTGAAAGCTATCAGCCAAATGAGCACAACGCTCGACTTTGCGGTAATCTTCTTCATGATCACGACACAAAAAGTATCCAAGCAATGCGGTACGTACAAACATCAAACGACAGAAGATTTCGATAGTCTGTACGTTCTCGCGTAGCGCTGCGTCCAAAGATTCCATTCCATTCAATCCCAGTGTTCCACAGAGAGGAGAATTCGAGCACCAAACATAGAATAAGCGCCTAAAAACAGCGCAAGGCTTGCCCTCTTCCTGACATAACAGTGGATGAAACCAGCAACTGATTAACATAAAGTCTCGAAACGGGGAACGACAAATTCTCATACTATGATGCTAAGACGCTACTTTTATTCATTCATCAGGGTACATGGCACCAACGGAACTCACTAGTACCGACTGATCAACACGAAGTCGTCGTCGTCAAGAACTTGCACCTCTTTCTGTCCCACGAAGTTTTGCCGTCCGATGGCCTCCACAATCCGAACAAACTCGATTCTTTTTTCAAGAGGAAGGGGAACATATGGCAACCTGAAAACAGGCCTCGACACCCCAAGCTGAGCCAGAGCAGTGTTTAAAGCGATTGGGTTCGGCTGACAGAACAACCATTTCATCAGAGGCAACAGCTTCTCGTTCAGCGTCACATTCTCTCCCTTGTACATGATACTGTGCATGAGACCAGGAACAAGGTTGCTAGCCACAGAAATGACTCCAGTAGCACCATATTTCCACCTCGAATCATGGCATTCATCATCATTACCGCTCCATATTGTTATACCTTTGTCAGTGTAGCACTTAACCCTCTCATGTCCAACACATTCCTTCACACCTGCCAAGTTTGGAGAGGCTGAAACAGCCTCTATAACTTCAGGTGTAATATCCTGGCCGCTCCTGGATGGCACATTGTAAATGATGGTTGGACCCATCGGGAGGACAGCCTCAAAATGAGAGATCAATCCTTCAGTTGAGGTCTTGCCATAATAAGGATTGATGTGGAGGGCTGCATGCATGCCAACAGCAAATCCCTGCTCTGTCGCGTGAACAGCCTCTCGGGTTGAGTTACTTCCTGTGTTGCCTATCACTTTAATCCTAGTGCCAAAGCAGTTAACGGTATGACCAATGAGCATGATATGCTCATCCCAGCTCATGAGGTGACCCTCCCCTGTTGTTCCTCCAACTATTACACCTTCAGCACCACCCTCAATCTGCATATTGATCAAAGAATCATATGCTTCAAGATCAAATCGTCCATCTGGCAAATAGGGAGTTTTAACAGCTGTGATTAGCCTGAGGCATGTGATGTCGCCTGTTGATGTTCTGCAACTCAGAAAAAGGAAGGTCATACATTGGCAGCAGATAACCATTGGCTATAAAATCATGAACTGAAAGTTTGCAATTTTAGTCACCAAAAAAGTTGTAAAACATCATTTCGTAAGCACAACAATCTCAATTTGCATTATAAGTACCAGCTAACCAGCACAAAGCTATTTACATATTGTCCAGAAAAGGTAGTTCACATTTGAAATTCTGTTAAAAATAACAGTTCTTCAAATGCAACAATTGCCTATAATATATAAGCAAGGGAGATTCACCACAGTTAAGTTAGTATTACATAATATGATTTAACAGAATTAAAGAAACATCCTATTTCTCCATTGAACACATGATTCTTCGTGTCCGAGACTTAAGCTAATCATCATTCATCAAGCATGGCAGTGTAAAGCTCATGATGCCCAAGGTTCATAGAAACACGATTTGTTTACTTTTCCTGGGACTAACTCAAGGAAGCAATGAGCAATAAGTCAATGTTCTACATGAGTGGGAGTTTGGACATGGAAAATTGTGGCTTCCTTTTTTTCAACTGATGACTGCTGAACATGGAAAATTCCAGGAAATCTTGAACTTTCAAAGAGACAAGTTCAGAATAGAAGACAAAAAATAGGCACACAAAGCATCAGTGTAATATCAGGAGCAAAAACGACTGTTGCTAGATCGATGTTTCCATGTTCATGGCCAAATTGATTGAAATTATAAGCTCGTTCACTGGCACCGAGCATAAAAAACCGCACATCTATGATCAAACAAGTGAAGTAACAGATAATACACAGTATTCTTTCCACACTAAACGACTTACCGATTTTTCACTTCGGTACTTCGCATTGGAAGATAATCATCGAGAGTTATGGCTGCTGGAGCGAACTTTCCTCTGCCAGTCCTGCATAAGAACCACCTGTGTTAGCGTGTAGCATTCTGAATTAGGAGTAAGCGGTAATGGCAGATTAAGTGAACTAAAACACAAGGTATAACTAGCTGGAGACACTGTATGTCGAAAATTTAAACTACACAAATAGTCCTTCAAAAAAAAAAATTCGAGACCTTCCAGGCCACTGATTCAGTAGTATTGACCCTAACCCAATCCCAAGCATTCATCACCTGATTGCCTGTGGCGCGGCCTTGGACCGAGGAACCGTGGTGACAGGGCGCGCTGGGTGGATCGGATGGGAGGAGGAGGCGAAGAGTTGAGGCGCCACGGCTCTGCACGGCATTCTCGCCGAAAGCGTAGTACACCGAGGAAGAAGAAGTTTTCCACCGACCCCTAGGGTTGGGGCGGCGCGGGCGGCGTGGTCGCGTAGGCTGGCGGCGGGGAGCCGGGGAGAGAGCGAAAGACTGGCAGTTTACACGGAACCCCTGCAGTTTGCAGCGAGTTGCGTCGTCGCGGTCTTGCTCGCGAAAAGTCTTTCAAACACCTGGTTTACACGGAACCCCCCACGCTTCGTAATCCTTCCAAACCCCTCCAACTTCCGATCCCCACCCAACCCACCTTCCTCTTTCCCCCAATCTAGCGTCCCCAATTCAGCACGCCACGGAACCCTAGACCCCGCGATCCGCCGGCCGGAGAGGGGAGAGGGCAAGCGAGGATTCCCCGGCGCCGATGGAGGTGAAGCTGTGGAACGAAAAGAAGGACCGGGAGCAACTGGAGAGTTTCGCGGACCTGTATGCCATCATCAGGGCCACGGAGAAGCTGGAGCGCGCCTACGTTCGCGACCTCGTCTCCGCCGCCGACTACGAGGCCGAGTGCCTCAAGCTCATCTCCCAGTTCAACTCCCTCTCCTCCTCGCTCAGCGGCATCGTCACCATCCCTCGCTTCGTCCAGGCCTACCGCCTAGACTGCCCCGCCGCACTCAACCGCCTCCTCCAGTCGGGTGTGCCGGCCACCGTCGAGCTCCGCGCCGCCGCATCAGCGTCATCGTCCGGACCGGCCTCCACCGCGGCATCCGCCACCGCCATCGCCCAGTGCGTCCAGAGCTTCATCACCGCCATGGACGCTGTCAAGCTTAACATGCTCGCCAACGACCAGGTCCGCCCGCTGCTGCAGGAACTCTCAACCTCCATGGCTAGGCTCGGCCCCATGCTGCCTCCAGACTTTGAGGGCAAGGTCAAGGTGAGCGAGTGGCTTGGCAAGCTGCATAAGATGGGAGCGGCCGATGAGCTCACCGAGCAACAGGCCAGGCAGCTCAATTTCGATCTTGACTCGGCTTATGCCGCATTCATGGCTGCCCTGCCCTCTGCAGGCCTGTGAGGAAGGATCCCTGTGGTTCCTAGTTCGTTTGTTCATTGTATTTTGTTACTATGCTTTTGACTGTGCATCTCAACCGTAGTGATATAGATACGTGTAATTTTGTTTATGCTATATTGGTGTCAATAAGATAGTTGCCTATTGTGATGGTTTGCTCTTGCATATTTTTAATGGCTTGTTCACGGGAACATACTTGTGCGATGTTGATTATATGAAGCTATACACCCATAAATGACATTATTATGTCCCACTAGGTATAATTATCTTTCTGCTGTTGCAAGTCCGTTACTCCAGTTGAAATCAGTTGAAATTGTGGACATGTGGATCAGTTGGTGACTTCTTTCTTGGGCTCCAACTAATCTGTAATGTGCCTAACCTTTCTTCATTCTTACTAACACTAGTTGACACTTGACAGATTGACACATTGAGTACTTCATTCTTATGTTATGTTTGGGAAGTTGTTCCTAGTCCATTGGGAAATATTGGACACAGTTATGTACATAGTTTACAAGAAATTTTCATGTGTAAAAATATGGGTTTGTAGATTTACAGAACTTATACGTACGCCACACCATCATCACCAATGCATTGTTTAGTCATTTGGGAAGAATGATTTCAGCACCAAGGATCATATAATTAACTTGCTTTAAGGTACATTCGACGACTTGGAATGGTCCTAAATTTTTGAATTATTGCTGTGCTTGTCAAATTAGTTTGGTTCAATGGAGTAATACCTGTACTGAGATGCCACCCTGCTACGGTTCGTTGCAACCGTTATCTGCTGGTGACTACCTATCATGATAGCTGTCATTTAGGGAGTTCAACAAAATAATCCATTTAAGGTGTATCTATCTTGCTGGATTTTTTGGCTAGTTTTATCAGCTTGACTTTAATAGAAACATCATTTTAGTTCCTGTGTCATAACAGAAAATTCAATATCTCGAGTACATTGATAAAGAGGTTTCTTGATCTCCCTTAAAAGATTATTTTGGCTTATGTTTTCAGTAGGGAGTTTGCATGTAGAGAAGTCTCAATGGGATTATGAGAACAACATCGCTCTGAGTCTGCATCCAGGCCTATTCTCAACTTATGTTTGTCAACCTTCTATTCATATTTTTAGCATCACTTGTTTTCTAAATTAAGTAGAGCATATATATACAATCTTGTAAAATTGAGGTGGAACAGATACTTTTGCAAGGAGAAACAAAAGGGAGTGTCTAAATCTCAGTCCCTGAAATCCGGTTTTCAGGCGACGATTGGATCGGGACGTCCCCGCTTGTGCCACCCACCGCCCGCTGGCCACCTGCAGCTCCGGCAGCGCTTGTGCCGCCTTGCCGTCGCACGAGCCGTCGGTCCCCGAACCTCCCTCTATGGCCAGTGGTCATGGAGGAGCTGACACGCTGACAACCCCGACACCTAACCGCCGGCGATAACCGCCTCCCACGTTGCGGTGGAGGCCCCGTCCACGACGTACCGTCCGCACATGCTCCGCGCTCTGCCGCTAGCCCGTCCTACCGCCATGCGCCGCCCAACCCACCGTCTCACGCCCCTTATAGAGGACCGTCGCATGAAATCATTCTTGATTTCAGCCGACTGAAGATTAGGATTTCCGGAAACACAAAGGTGAAATCGGTGTATGAATAATGCAAGTTACAACTTTTTATCTCATACCCATAATTCACTACTATTCATAGATTGATTCACTAAAACATTTAAAATTATTATAGCGTATAAAAGAAATAATCAGAAAAATTAAAATATAATCCGAATATGTTTGTTGGTTGCAAAGTGCAACGTAAAATCAACAAATATCTGAACAACAAAAAACAACATGAAGAACTAAACCTAGAAAATTATACAACCTTTTGATAATGGCAATCTTCAGCCAATTTCTTTTGGGCAATATACGGCGGCCAGTGCTTGGTGCACAGTGAGTTGAATTGGAGGGCCATAGGCCATTACGTCCTGATGTTGATTTTTCCCATACGTTCCTTCTCCTCTAGCAATCACCTCCCCATCAACGTCTATGATGCCACCCCTTTTTGGGTTCTCAACAAGCTGGCCTGGAGATAATTGAAATGATCGCACCTGCAAAGTCCACAGTGATTCTTTTTTTAAAGCTATTGTTTTCTGAATATGTCAACACAACTTGCAATTGCAACGTCCTGATGTTAACATTGTCAAGTGGATGAAATTTAACCTTGAGATATGTCACGTAGGGCGATTTGACATAGCTTCCGTCGCTCATCTTCATAAGCAGGCCTAAAAGATCAGCCTTTGGACAATCTCTGACTATGACCGCATCCATGTAGCCATCTGAGAACTGCATCATGACCACAACATTTCCAGGAGATGAATAAAACCGTCAAGACTGAACATAATATTCCACAAGGAAAATTTACCTTTGCCTCAACAGCTGCCATAATATCTTCAGCAGCCCATGGCACGTTATTGATCCAAACTGCAACAAAGGGACCATCAAGAAATCTCCAATCTGAACCTTTGAACTGAACTGAGGGACCTTGATAAGAACACGAATGCGATCCGTTTTTGTGCTGACACTCTATTGTGAGATTCTCAACTTGCTTGACAGGCTCTCCATATGCCTCATAACCTGGGGCAGGCACGAAACAGATACTTCCACAGTATTTTCGCAAGTTCATTATGCGGATAATAGCCTGAAACAAAGAGAGAGCTTTACGGAAGTCTTCTAAGCCAAATTATGGAAGGTACTATGCCAGTGCCATTACTTGGCTTAGCAAGTCTAAATTATTGAATCCATGTTCAGAGAAAGAACGAACGAGAAGCAAGATCTAATGAGAATTATTCCACATTAATGTGTCAGTGAGAAGAACTGTCAACCACCATACTCTACATACTAGTATGGACCAAAAAAAAAAAAAGAAAGGAAATGGGAATGATTGAGTACACACATAAAAGTCGAGGCGTGCACTTCCCATCCACCTATATTTCTCGGACTCGATATCTATATCAGCAACCAAACCTGACATATATGTCTTTTAGAAACGGTATATATTAAGTTAATAAGATGAGAAATTTCATTAAAGTTTGTTACTAGCGTGGTTCCCTACTAGTACTAATTTATTGCCTGCATACCCCAAGTCATTAACAAGACACTGAAAAATTTTGTCTCCCCTTGCGAAATGGTACAGACATCCAAGGACTGCTTGTGACCTGCACAACGGAATGGAAAGCATTTTTTCCCCATAAATTTCTCCATCTGAAATCACCATGCGGCATGAGTTTACGTGTCATAAGTAGAGAAGTGACCTCTGATAATAGCAAGAACAGCATTAGAAACCGAATATGCGTCGCTGGCAGCATGCAGAAGTGATTTAGCCATGCCGTTTCCTGTACCTGCAAAAACGAAATAACAAAGTCTTGTTCGATCACTTTCAGAATTAGTATGTGCTTTGTGGCATGTGTAGTACTCGTAAGATAGGTTATGCATACCTGCTGGAACCACCCCGATTGGTTTCTTTATTGCCTCCTCCCAGTCTCTTCGTCGAAGAATTCCATTCACTACCTACGTCAGATCAGAAAGCACAGCGTGAGAAATAGTGAGTCTGAACCTGAGATGCACACTTCAAATTACACACTTTTTTACGCAAACTCCAACAGTAGAACTGCTCACGCGAGATATCTGTGCCGATTCTATGCATCATTAGTCTTCAAACAGTGCACAATTTCAGATAAGATCGATCATTTATTCAGTCAACCTTTGCAGTGATAATGGTAGGAACCTTCCATGTGCCTATTAGGCTATCATGTTTTCAAAAGTCAACTTGCATTAGCCAATCCGAGCAACCAAAACGCAGGTCTATACTGTGAGCATTCACGCCTTGCCATGGCAACTATGCAAACGCATAACAAGATAAAGTATTCATATCAGGAGCTGCAAACTCGGTAAGAATATTGCTAACCTCTACCAGGACGCCGTCGCCGCTAACGCAGACAATGCCGTCGTACTCTGCAAGGTCAAGGGAAGACGCCACCTCTCGGGCGTGCCCCTGGTACTCAGTCTCTGGAGGGGAAAAAAAAAATCGCGAACCAAACGGGATCGATTAGTTATGTATCCACCCACAAAAGCTTAGGAAGCAAACCCCAGTATTTGCGTGCGTTTGGTTTGGAACCTTGCATTGTGATGGTGACATTGGCAGCTTCGAACAGGTGCCTGATCTCCGTCTCGTAGATCTTCTTGCCGCATTTCTTTCCGCTGAAAGGGTTGACGAAGACGAACAACCTCTTTGGCCGGCCTATCATTTCGTCACAGGCATGAGCAGTCAGAACAAGCAGCTGGTTAAAAGAGCAAAAACAAAAAAAAAAAGGAGCGAAAAGCAGAGTACTACTAGTCAGCAATCGGTGGCTAAAAACAGAGCAGTTTTCGACTAGGCGATTAGTCTCAACGAGCAAATCTGTGATCGTCGAAAGACATACTACTTCCGATGTTAAAAAGAATGCAGTTTAAGACAAGATTCTAATTAAATATTAAAAATAAAAATTATAAATAATTTTTAAATTATTATATTTAAAAATATAAAAAATTATATAAATAAATTTATCTTAAAAATTATTTTAATAAATATTTATATAAAAATTAAAATTATATTTTAAAAACCATATAACTGTCCTAAACTACTTTACATTTTACCCCGAATGGAGTACGCCGAAACGAGAGATACCATTAGTGGAACGCGCGTACCGAAGGAGTCCAGGCAGGCCCGCAGCTTCTCGGTCCACGCCGCGGCGGCACCATCGCCGTCCGCCATCTCGAACACGTAGTCCTTCCTGATCCTGCAGCGCTTCGTAAGACCAGCGCCCACGCACGATCTCGACCTGGTCGCAGCGGAAGGTACCACGAAGGCCCGCACGACGACCTCCTTCCCTCGCGCCTCGACGCCGAGCACCTCGTCCTCCAGCGACAGGCTCCGCACAGCGCCGCCGGCGCCGGCGCGGCGCCACCGAAGCTCCGCGCCGCCGAGAGTCGCCTCGGCCGGCGCGCCGTCCACGAGGACATTGGTCGCGGCGGCGTGGCCGTCCATGCCGGAGGGGGACGGGCGGGCGAGGGAGAGGTTTTGGCGCTCGGCGAGGGAGTGGCGCGCGCGCACGCAGGAACAGGACGAGGACGACTGGAGGTAGTAGAGCAGACGAGCGGGCTATGGCCGCCCTCTGAACGTTTCGGACTTTGTGGAGCGAGTCAGTTGCCGGGTTAGCAATCCATCATATGAAGAAATCGGAAAGCGACGGACGGAGGCGATGGCTTCGGCTGTGGACGACTCGTATATGGTTGTTTTGTGCACTTCGTATAGCACAAGTTGGACTAGCAATTTTTGGATTAGATGCCCTTCAGGCTTCAACTCTGTTGTAACTGAGTGTTCATTGCTCAACGCCACGTGCCCGGATCCATTCCAAATCATCCGGGAGCTGTTCAAGCAGCAGCAGCTCCCTCACGTGCCGTCCACGGCGACTTGGTTTTAATCACAGGTTAGCGTGCGGGGACTGTTCTTGCTAGTAGATCGTTAAACTACACCGATTCCGATCAGCTTCGACTCCGAGTAGACATGTTTTACGCATTGTGACCAAACTTGCCGGCTGAAGACTGATGTGAATTTTTCGTCAAATTTTGTTCACCTCACAACATGATTTTGCGCCTGCACGTAGCATTCGTAATTGATTTTTGTGATAGGAATCGAGATGGAACATGTATGGCTTCGGGCCCCCCGAGCTGTTCGTGCGGATCTGCAAAGGAAGAAGCGGATACGCCTGAATGACGGCGTCTTAACAAAAGTATGGGAAAAGCTAACAAAAACATCGCCGTTGCCGGGGATCGAACCCGGGTCGCCCGCGTGACAGGCGGGAATACTCACCACTATACTACAACGACTTGGATGCTTCAATTCTGTAGATAAACTATAACCTGATGTTTATAACTCGGAAATCATAAGCCCATCAGTCGTCGGTGACAGAATTCCCCACTGCCCCACTGTAACTGTAATGCTGTTTCACTGACAAAACCACAAGGAAATTCGCAATACATAAAGAGAAGAGAGAGAGCATTAAACTGGCACATGCCCAGAATTCCAGCAGTAAGCATATCTTTTTTCAGGTAATATATACGGTTTCCAGTTGCAAGTTACAAGATCTTGTTCGGAGCCTTTGTGGCAACGAAACCATCCGGTGAACCTATCAGTTGTGGTGGTTCAATGGAGAAATAGGTAACGAATGAGAGGTAAGCACAGCTTGCGACAACATGGACCTTGAACCACACAGATGAAAAAAGAGTTAGGTACAAGCAGATGCCTGTCAAGCCTACTATTATGAAAAAGTTTGCCAGGCACTTTGATGTGGATAATTCCCCTTCCGTTCCTTCGTCAGGAAAGTGGCCCTTTGCGAAGAAATCAGACAGCAGTTGGTCCTTTTGCCTGAACCTCTCTATCATCCATTGGGTTACGTCGTCTTCTGACGCGGGGATTTCATAGAGCTCAACGGTTTTGATGTGGACATGGACTTCAGAAGGATCTACACCATATACAATGTCCAGAAAATCTGGCAGTCGATGCTTGTATGCAATTGTGACATCATAAACTGCTTGAATCAGATCAAGTTAGGAGTCAAAATATCAGAAATAGTGAAAGTTAGAAACCGAAACTCACTGTCAGTATATAAGAATCAAAGGAAAAGAAGCTTCGATGAGTACATAACAGTTTGGCAGTCCAAATGTCTCATGTTTTCAGGGACTTCATTGATTCAAGAATATGTGGTCCTAACCTCCAAGATTCATATCCTAGTTTTCAATCGGTAATTATGACAAAGATATTTCAGGATGCTAGTACATGCAAGTTCTATCCAACAGTGCACGGCATCAAATACTGTTTATTTGGTTCATTTTGAATGCAAAATATGTTTCATTTCAGTAACTGAAAATTATAGTGGGATGATAAATCTTTAAGATATATGTTTATTCTATGCAAGCAATTGGTAACTCATTTCCCTGTTCAATAGCATCAATTTCAAAAACTATGAGTTCTAAGAACTTCAGTTCTGGTTTTATGACCTAATAAAGACAAATGGATAATATATTTTCACAAGGTAAATACCGATTTCTTGAATTAACAATAGATGTCATGCATAGATGTCACAAAACTCAAGGATTGGTTATACCCCATAATATGTTAACAAATATTTGTTCATAAGACGCTGCTGCTAAAAAAGGGAAAGAATCCTCCACCGACAGTAAACATGATGTCATGGCAACACATTTAGCATACAGATATAAGAAGGGGGATGGCGTACTCACCTGCATCTAAGGAACCTCTCAGTTCTTGCAAACAACACATGAATCCTTTTGTCTTTGGAAGGAGGACATTTTCTAGCTTAGGCAAACCATGCTCTGAGGCATACTCTTGACTCTTGATGCATTTCTTCTCACTGCGATAAAATCATCAACACAATCAAAAAGGGAAGTAGGAAAATCATACACATGGAATTGACAATTTCTAACGGCCATACAGAAACAACATTTTATTACCAAACATACAGGAAATAAGATTTGAAATTGCACTATTACTATATATATTCCATCATGCATTATGATTTAATAATACATAATAAGAATTCAAAGATATATATGCCTTACGTATAATCTGTTCCTTCAGGGAAAACCGCCAACCAGATAGGATCTCTGGGATTCTTAAATTTTGATAGTTTGTTCTGGATAATTGCTTCATCAATCTCCCATTTCCGTTCTACCGGGATAAACTCAAAAATGTGAAATGCCCAGCTAAAAATAGGAAGTTTCATCAAACTGCTCTTAAGGATGTACTTGATATATCCTAAATGTCCTTTCCTCAACGCAAGATCCCACAAGTACATCCAATCAACCTCTGTCCTGTGGTTGGCAAATAACAACACACGCCTTTTTGGAGGCAAATTGTCTCCAGAGAAAACCACCTTGGTTTTGTTGATCTTCTCAAACAAGAATGGCCATAAAGATAACCACATTCCAAACAGAAAGGAAGTTGTCTTTCGACTGTAATGCATGCTGAAAAGCCGTATAGCGAAAGTAGTTATAGGGGCTAAGTAAACTATCAGTAGGAATGCCGTTGACAGTATTATCGCTACACATGCTATACCACGGCAACGTCTCATGGGGGTCAATGGACGGTGCTTTGGTCCATTGTTCAGAATGGGGCGACTAATATGAGGCGCTTCCTTCTCTCCACTGACATTGTGTCCTTGGGAATCACTTGAACCATTCATCTTCAACAACTAGAACTGAATCCTTAGGCAATCCGAAAGTTCAAAGCAGGGACAAAACCCAGAACTTCGTAGGTTATCTATGCATCATGTACGGTAGGAGAAATCAGAACTGCAAAATAATCAACAGTATGGATCAGATGCAAGCATACTGCTTGTGTATTGAAAGAAATGGTATGACTTCGATTTTACTCCATCAGATATTGGGTGACATTGGAAGGTGACAACTAATCCCACAACATTATGTATTCAAATAAGCAAAGTCAGATTTTGCCACTCATTCATCTTTTGCGTGCCTCTGGTTCCAAATTATGTCATTGACTTGTTGAAAACTTTCACTTTGCAGAGTGCATATTGGGATGGGTATCTAACAAAGAGCGACAAAGGTTCTCATTCAGAAAATGACTAGTAGGGCACCCATGCAAGTTGCAACACTCCATCAAACACAACAATTATTGCACAGATCCAACTCCGCACAGCTAATAAAAATCTTCCTGTTGGATGGCCATCAAGCAACAACCACCCATTCTGCTACTATAACACAGCAAGGTCAAAACACGAATCAGGAGTCAGGACATTAGGCCATGGGCAACGACACTCCACTAGATACAGCAATTATGGCACAAGTCATCACCATGAAGCCAATTTAATTCTACTAACCACACGACAATATTCTAAAAATGTAACGCTACCGTTTACGCCGTATTGCGTAAACATCTAACTGTGAGAACACATAAGGACAAAGAAAATATTTCCTGTTTTTGGCCAACAAGGGATATATGCATTAACGTAGAGTTCCCATGCATTCAAAAAAAAAGAAAATCGGTGGTTCTATATGACTCTACTCTTCTGTGAACAATAAAGCCACAGCAGAAACCAATCAGTTCAAAGACAAAAAAAAACCCTTTGAACTGAAGCAAAGCATTCTGCAGCTTTACCAACAATTCTTCAATGAAAAAGGGCTCTCGCCATGATTTTGACTCATCCAAAAATACACCACACAAAGGAGCATATCCATAAATCATAATCATCCTGTATCGTCCTGTATACGTAATAGTAATAGTAATAGTACTAGTACTAGTACTACTACTACTACTACTACTACTACTAATAATAATAATAATAATAATAATAATAATAATAATAATAATAATAATAATAATAATAATAATAATAAAAGAACTGTCGCAGTTTCCATTGTTGAGTTAAGCCCCCAACGTACATATGACCAACAACAATAATTCAGTCTCTGCAAAAGCTCAGAGTGCTCCATGAGGTGTCAAGCCGTGGTCAAGACCCGAAATCAGTTGCCGCTCCATGCTCGATTTAGAGCAGCAATCAAGCAAGACGGAGAAACACCGATTCATTTCAGCGTGCTTCGAGTTAGCAGACGGAGCGGGAACAATCGCATAACCAAGCAAATGCCTACCGCGACATTACCAACCGATGATCCTAGCGACACGAGCTCGACCCCGATCCCACCAGAACCGGCGAACTGCTCACCGAGGCGGTGCCCTCCAACCTCAAGCGAACGAGTCGCTTGCTTAGGTGCAAGCGCGTGATGTGATATGCTCTTAGAAGGATTGAAAAAACTACGAGGGGGGTGCAGGCAGTGACGCCATACCGAGAAGTCGCCCGGTCGTCGCCGGCGGCGGGCGGCGGGACCTGGACGCGGTCGGGAATTTCGATGGGATCTGCGGGGTCCTCGATCCTCTCTCCCTCTCTCTCTCTCCTCGTGAAGCAGGAGGGGACAAAGGAGCACGAGGGAATCGCGGGTCGCACACCACGCGATGGGAACTAGGCCGCGCCCCGGAGGAAGCGGAGAGCTTTATACCGGGCACGCGCTGTTGCTCTAATCATCAACACCAGTCCAGTCAGCACTAGAGCCGAGGCCGAGCGCAGAGGCTGCTGCACGCTGCAGTGCGGCTGGCCTGCTGCCCGGGTCCGGTGCGCCCTTCGCCGGCCGCCCGGCGTCGAGAACTCTGGCTGGGAATGGGAATGGGAATATGGGATTGGGATGGTGTGTCGACCGTGTGGGTATGGGTGGCCCTTAGGAACGTTCGTCGCGGTCCACTCCACCCGCGCCCCTACCAGTCGTGGTCACCGACTCACCGGTCAAGCTCAAAGCCTGGATTTTCTTCGGTTGCCACGACGCTGTCAGGGCCGGTGCCGGCTCGGCTGGCTTTCACTGTGACGAACAAGGCTTATTGGTCCTACTTGTTGGGCCTAACTTGTTGTACGTTTGCGTGCATGGGGCCAGCTCGATAGATTCAGTTGTACGTATTCGGCCCCGTACAGTAGCATATCTAGGCCGGGAACAGAATCCACTAAACCTGGGAATAGTATAGGACCCACAAAATCTTAACGTTCTAAATTTTGTTTATTTTTATTTAGGTTTTCTTCTTTTGATTTGAATGAAATGAATTACTATCTTTTTGCAGCTCTGGCTAAGTTGAGAACATTAGGAAGAACCATGGATTAAGAGGTTGCTTTTTAAGTTAAATAGCTTCGTTGTGTCAACATATCAAAGAACTAGGATCCACCTTTGCAATGCATTGTTACGAAAAGAAAAGAAGGTAAATTTGTGCTGTTACCTCTAGGAGTGTCCATCATGAAATTGATAAAAATTATCTGATGTGCTGTGACATTTTTATATAATATTACTTTTTTGGTGCATCCTATTTCACATACTAGTATAGTGGGTTCAAGGTTTTCTGAGTTATATTGGGGTTGAGTTGATCACCACCACTTAATACCGCTTACCATCCTGCCTATAAAACAATCTAATGTCATTTGGTAGCATGCGAATTATTTGTTGCAGAATTTTACTTACCTTTATATATGTAAATTGTTGTTCCCGTTGAGTTCCAACATCACATTTGAGCGTTTATCTTATTTAAAAGATTAGTTTAAATGTCTAGAGCTATAAATCTCAGTTCAAATAATTTAATGTGATAAAAAAAAACTTTTGCAGAAATGTCATTATCTCAATGGTCATTTATGTCGCTCCAATTTGACGCGTAGAAAGCAACCTCGCCCCAAACTACAATAATTCAGTACAATTCTGAACGTGAAATGAAACAACTTACGACGGATGTTCCTGTAACGGTGCAGACACCGTTTGCCAAACTGAAAATGAGATGCTGAAACCTGGACAACATGTAAGCGACTTTCACGAGATCTGAAAGAACTTGTCCATAACGTGCATACCTTCCATTGTCATGTGGCCACGAGCCATGAACATGCTCAAGGATGGGCATTTGGCGGCAACTCAAAAGAGGGGATTAATTCGTACAGAATGAATGTTTGGTTCTGGTTGAAAGTTTCATAGCGTCAGCACATAGTTCTCTTTAAACATGTTATTGTCTATTCTTATAACACAGATATTCGAAGTAATTAATATTTCATCCATTTTTATGATAATAATTTCAGTTAACTATATTCAAACCAAATACGCTACTCCATATCTTCGAGTAGTACAAACTTATTTTTATCTTATAAATGATAGTACAAAAAAACAATCAATGTTTCCCAGACAACGGGGGAGAATAAAAAAGAAACCCTAGCCGCCGCAATGTGAATCCCAGGATCTCCTTCTCTCTCGCAAGCCATCCCCGGAAATGCCAGTATGCCACTCCCTCCTTTTCTTCTTTCTTTCGTGGCTCACAAGTCAAGACCGGCGCCCGACGCACGCCTCGCCTACCCCCACGCGATCATCCAACCGTACACGTATACTGCCCGATCGTCCCCACGACGTCGGATCCCGGTCCTGGGCGTGCATGTACGAACGTGGTAAGCTCGACCGAACAAAAAGGAAAGCAACCGAAGCGGCGCGAGCTGTCATTACCAATGTCCTCGATCACCCCTGTAAACTATTGTATTACTAAATACACCCCCAACGAACCCCTCTTTCTCCCACTGACAAGGTGGGAGTACATAATTTAGCGTGCTGGAGAGGGGTTAAGTAAAACTAACCACGCAGGGGAGGGCCTCTAGGCTCTGCTGTACTCCACTGCTATATTAGGCTCCCGGAAGACTCGTCCGCCGCCGCGTATTTTGGAGCGAGCAAGCCGTCCCGCCGCCGCTCCTTCCCTCCCCTGGTATACCAGTCGACCGGCATTGTCGCAACTCTGCATCGACGCGATCAGTGTGGTGAGGGAGAGATGGCGAGCAGCGGCATGTCGCTGGTGCGCCGCGCCGCCGAGGCGGTTCGCCGCACGCCGCGCTGGCAGAAGCGGCTCGTCGTCCTCACCGTCGGGTGCGTGCTCCGTCTCCACCGCTCTCTATGCTGCATTTCTCTGTTTTTTTTTGTTATTGTTGTTGTCTGTGGGCGTGGGCGCGTTGATCGATCCGAATGCCGCGCCGTCGTGGTGTGGTGGTGGTGCATTTCTCCGTGCGGCGGTCCGCTTTACTGAATTTTACCGACTTGTGGTGCTTCCTCTAGCTTTTCATGAGAATTTCTTTTTCGTTTCTTCCGTGTACTCCAGTTTTCTGATGCTTGGAGGGCACGAGATTATTTTAGTAGGCCGAAACTCTGTTACGGCACCATAGATCTTTCTCTGCAAAAGTTTTGTTCGACCCTGCGGGGCTGACTGATGGAATCAGAATGTTTTTTTCCTGATGACAATGTAAACTTCCTGATAATATAGTAGTAAACGGATCTAAAAAATTTAGCTACGTGTTGTCTCGGTGAATGGTTATGGGCAAGGGTGTTCAACTCGAAAACTGTCTAGGGGATACTGTGTAAACAGGGCTAATGACTATACGCTGCTAAACCGTCAATTAACAGTGCTAGTTACGGGTTTGCAGGCAAAAGTTTCAATGTCTTAGTTAGTAAAGTACTTAATATTGGTGTAAATCAGGTGCACAGGACTCCTAATTTTAGTCTGATTATCCCTGTTTTATGGGAGTATTAACTTTTTTTAGTTATACTGAAACAGTAGGAGAGACTACCCAATTTTATCGCAGAAGAAAAAAAAGGCTGTACAAAAGCAAAGGGAGTTTTGAGTATAAACTTGTAGTGGATGGCATAGGTCAGTAATTTGTGCATTTCTGGATTTGGATATCTTACATTATGCCGTGCTGTACTTAATTTCTCCTTTTTATGTCTAATACATTCACACAAACATTTGATGATTAATCAGCATTCAGAGGGCGTGACATTTGGGTCTAATTTTCTGTTGCTATAGGTTTTGTTTATTATGTTGTCCATATATGCTGAGTGAGACGATTCCAGATGAATAATTCGTTTTCCCAATGTTCTATATTGTTTCACGATGTACTTAGGCAGATAAATACCAATGTACTTTGTTATGAACCTCAGAAGCTGGCATCAATTACATTACATAAGTAAAAGTAAATGTTACTGCTACAAGATGTGTTCAGTTAGGACTAATTTAATTTTGTAAACAATGTTTACTTTTGTAAATTACTTGTAACCCAGGGCGCTGACATCTTTCTATTGTCAACTTTTTGTAGAGTTGGCACTTTGACTTATGCTTGTCAGGATAATCAGGTTCTTCAAATCTGTGATGGGACTGGAAACAAGAAGAAGGTGGTTATTCTTGGAACTGGTTGGGCAGGCGCAAGTTTCTTAAGGAATATTGACACGTCTTTGTATGATGTTCATGTGGTATCTCCTCGCAACTACTTTACCTTTACACCTCTCTTGCCAAGCGTGACATGTGGCACAGTTGAAGCACGTAGTATTGTGGAGCCAGTTCGCAATATCGTCAGAAAGGTATGTATTTGTAAATAGAAAATATGCTATAGATTTTCAATATTTGTTATTATTCAAGATGCACCATTTCAGACCTGTCTAGATTTTCTTTCTTCTGTGTAATGCAAGAAATTGGATGACTAATGTGTTCATATCCTTCTCCAGAGAAACGGTGCATTCCGGTTTTGGGAAGCTGAGTGCTTCAAGATTGATCCCACAAACAAAAAGATCCACTGCAGATCCGATGTTGGGACGAACATTGATGGAAGTGGAGAATTCATTGTGGATTATGACTATTTGATTGTCAGTGTTGGAGCGAGGCCTAATACTTTCAACACTCCTGGTGTTACTGAAAATTGCCATTTCCTAAAGGTAAATACGACATAAAGTATGACCTTTGCAGCAATGAATTGTCCGTACATCTAATTGATGAACACTTTGTTCATAAGCAATAAGCAACGTTGTACTACTTATAAAACTGGTCTATCATAATATAGTCTGTTGATTTTTGGCAACATTTCATTAGTATTAGTTTTCTAGGTCACCTAATGCTGTTTCTTCATGTATTTGTTGCCGTGCACCATGTCATAGTGAATGGAGTTGAATCAGGGCCCTTCGGATAACTTAGCAATCCTTTAGCTGTTTCTGTAGGATATAGATTCAGTTTGTTGCATCCTTTTTTTTTTTTGGGTTCGCTGCATCAGTGTTATGATTTAATGTGAACTGCTGCTCTGAATTTTGTGTGTGATTAATAAGCTTAATTATAACCATTGCATACTGCCTCCATACATATTTTGTTGGTGCTATTAGAACTGAGTTTAGTTCTCCCCACGGCCAAGGAAAAAATCTGGAGCGAGTAACATGTGCCAAATGATGTCTCTTTTTTTTAATGAAATGTTTAACAGAGCCTGTTTATATTGTAGGAAGTAGAAGATGCCCAGAAGATCAGGAAGAGCGTCCTGAAATGTTTTGAGAGAGCCTCCCTTCCGAACCTATCTGAAGAAGAGCGGAAGAAGAATCTTCATTTCGTTGTTATTGGTGGTGGCCCAACAGGGGTAGAATTTGCAGCAGAATTGCATGACTTTGTGAATGGGGACTTAGCAAAATTGTATCCTGATGTTAAGAAGCATGTGAACATTTCAGTAATTGAAGCTGGAGGTCATATCCTTACAATGTAAGACTTTGATGCTTTTCGCTCTTACCTAATTGAAAGAAGTTACTTATATAACAAGATCGTCCTGCAGAATTGAAATGGCTAGATTTATGGTAATATTGGATTTTATTTCAAATATAGTTTGTCTTGGACATTTCACTTGTACAAATTGTAGTCTGATATAACCACAACATAACATAGGCCCACCAAAGTAAGTTGTCAGTCATTCGCTCTTTCCGTATTTTCAATAAGGTGTAAAGTTTTTTTATTAAAACCCTTTTATACTGTTTTTTCTGTTTCTATATGGCCAGTTAATATAGCAAACACACAAAAAGTGGTATGAAATTTGTTCATGGTGTGTGCGTGAGTAGCTGACAGTTTATATGCACCGTTTGCCTCCCTATTATGAGACATTTACAATATATATATTTCATGGGCACAAAGGTTTGATAAAAGAATCACCCAGTTTGCTGAAGAGAAGTTCAAGAGGGAAGGTATAGATTTGAAGACAAATTTTAAGGTGGTAAAGGTGTCTGAGAAGGATATTACCATGACCAATCCTGCAACTGGAGAGATCTCTGTTCCTTATGGTATGGCTGTCTGGTCCACTGGAATTGGAACCCGTCCGATCATCATGGATTTCATGAAGGATATTGGTCAGGTATATCACATTATCCATCTACCCAGATTATAAGAGAAACGTTTTAGGTTTAAAACGTTGAGCAATTCTTTTTGCAGGGGAGCCGACGTGTGCTTGCCACTGATGAGTGGCTTAGAGTGCAAGGGTGCGAGGATGTATATGCTCTTGGTGATTGTGCAACAATTGCTCAAAGAAAAGTTATGGTATGCTCATGCTGCTCACCTTTTTAAAACAATGTACTTCATGAAAAATCATATAACTGGACCATATTTATTGATGCTTATCTACATTGTTCAAAGTAATAACTGCATGGAATAATTCCTTCAGTGCCATTGCAATTTTGCTGAAACCTGTATTTTGACATATCTAGCTTGTTTTGAAAAGGACAGTAATGGTGGGTACTGCATTTACTTAATCTATGTTTAACATGCTGCTATTTTATTTTTCTTTTTTACTTCGAACCTGTAGTTCCTTAGTGCCAGATTTGCACGTTTTAAATTTTATCAGTAATGCTATTGGTTTTCACAAGAAAACGCATAAGGACTGTCACATTTGTATTTCGTAGAAGATGTTGAGTACAAAGAGTACAAACTGAAGAACTAAAACAGAAGAGGATCGAATGGACACCAGAAAAGGAAAACTAGGATACATTGACACTCTGTAACTTGCACCTAATGTGGATGTTATTGTTAGATGCTTGAAAACTAGGAAAATTTTATTGCCTTGTCAGCTAGTACTTGTTTAATCTGTTTTAATAAAATTTTCAGGAAGATATTTCTTCAATATTTCGTGTAGCAGACAAGGATAACTCTGGCACTTTGACCGTGGAGAAAATCAAGCACGTTCTTGGTGACATCTATGAAAGATATCCTCAGGTAAAGCTATATCTTAAATCCAACCAAATGAAGGGCTTCCATGATCTACTCAAAAATTCAGAAGGCAAGGAATCAAAAGAACTGAACATAGAGGAATTCAAAAAGGCGCTTGCTCAAGTGGATTCGCAAGTCAAGATGCTTCCAGCAACAGCTCAGGTAATTCACGTGTAAGGCTGAGCGGGTCAATATCAGAAAATACCAAAAGGGCAAGATACTCCTTGCTGTGTGTGTTAATTTACATGTTTCTTATACTAATGGTTTGATGTTATTCAGGTTGCTTCACAGCAGGGAGATTATCTAGCACGCTGCTTCAACAGAATGCAGGCTTGTGAACAGAACCCGGAAGGTCCTATAAGGATCAGAGGCGAAGGGCGTCACAGGTTCAAACCTTTCAGGTCCGTTTTCACCTACCGAATCGACCATGTCAAATTCATGTGATCTTTACCGTGCAGTCTTCAGGGTTTGTGAAAATTGAGAACTATAACACAATGTGTAGTAATGAATCGCAGTAATTCCCTAAAAAATGATATGCAGTATACTTCTCTTTGTATGATTGTAGTTCATAGTCCAGAATCCAAATGCAGCTAAATATGCTATCATATGATTTACAGGTACAGGCATCTTGGCCAATTCGCTCCACTGGGTGGAGAGCAAACAGCTGCGCAACTGCCAGGTGATTGGGTACATGTTGGCCACAGTACTCAGTGGCTGTGGTATTCTGTGTATGCAAGGTATTAATCCCTCCTGTGTGCTTTTCATGCACTTCATCTTAGTCTCAATAGTAAGAAATACGTTGGTCATATGCTGTTTTTAATGGCCTTTTTGCTCTTGTTGGAAACAGCAAACAATTCAGCTGGCGCACAAGGATGCTAGTCGTGTCGGACTGGGGGAAGCGATTCATCTTCGGAAGGGACTCCAGCAGCCTGTAGATTCAAGTTCAGCTCGTACCTGTTACTCCTGATGCTACTTGCCTGCATCAATTTTGCCGTTCAACTGTTTCGAAGCTCATTTCCTCCCATAGCCTAGCAAGGGTTTGGTACTAAGTTTTGACCTTGCCTATTCTTTTGGTACGATGATACGATGCGACGCACGGAATGGTTCAGTTCGTAATGCAAGTACTTTGGATTATTCTGTTTCATGTTCTGTTTTGTTTTTCTTATATTTGCATTATGCACCACACAGTAGTTCAATCCAGGAATATTTTTTCCTGCCGTCACCAGTTGTTTGTGTTTCGTTCCATAATAACAGTGGAGAATTGAGATGACTGTAGGATAAAAAAAAAATAGGCTTACCCTGCAATGAGGCCCAGATTCAATCTCGATCGGCTCACAGCAGGTCGTCCTGGTTGGGCTTGGGCGATGTGAGCAGTGCGGTGTAGAGGCGTAGCTTCTCCTCGCCGAGCGACGAGCACCGCGACAGCGGCCTTCGCGGGCGGATGAAGGAGAGCGACGCGAGCGTCTTGCGGTGCTTGTACCGGCGCCACGCGAGCTGCACGGCCACGGCCGCCCACGTGCGCCACCCGGGCGAGTAGTACCGAGCGCTGCGGCGCACCTTGTCGTTGGTGAAGGTGTACCGGAAGTGCTGCGTGACGTACTTGACGTCGGCGGCGTCGAGCCCGAACGCCTCCGTGCTTTCGAGCGTGGTCAGCGTGGACGACGCCGCCGGCAGCCGCTCCATGAAGGGCCGGCGAAGACACCACGACAGCAGCTCGTCCCCGCTGAAGTTGCCCGGGCCCAGCATGCAGCAGCTCTCGGCGCCGTTGCGGAGCACCTGGCTGCTCTGCAGGTGGCCGCGCACGATGAACAGCATCCGCTGCACCGGGTCGCCTTCTCGGACAACCTGAAAACAGAGAGACCACTCTCGGTTTGGCTGTGCCGATTGTGCAGCAATGGAAATAAGTTTTCGTGGGCTTACTACTTCTCCTTTGGGAAATATGAGTGACTTGACCCTGTCGCAGATGTTCTCGAGCACGAGGTCGTCCATGTGCTGGAACAGCGGCACCTGTCGCACGAGGTCGAGGCAGAGGTGGTACTTGATGTCCCTGCGGAGCCCCTCGGGCAGGTCGCGGACGATGCGGCTCTCGTCGACGCCGCGCGTGGCCGCCCACCGCTGCCGCTCGTACTGCCGCACCCGGTGCCGGAAGCTCTGCGGCAGCCTCTTGCGCTTCATCCAGAGCTCCACGCTCCGCAGCCGCGTGTGCATCGCCTGCTTCTTCGACGTCGTCGCGTTCAGGAACACCTTGATGTTCCCTATCAGCATCGTCACGAGAATCAATCCTCCGGTGATGGTCATGATGTTGAACACGATCTCCAGCCACTCCGTCGTGCTCTCCAAATTCCCAAACGTGCTGATATGGGGAAGTCAGCTGATCAGTAGTAAAACGACGGCAATCACAGGTGAGACGACAACCCACACACAGAAAAAAAAAACAGCTCACCTGAGAGTCATTAAGCCCCAAAATATGGGGAGCAGGATCTTCTCCAGCCTGCTCGTGTTGGCCACCAGCATGACCGTCCACTTGTACGCGCCGTACTGGTAGTTGTCGCCGCTGTCGAGGCACGTGCCCCTGGCGGTGGCGTTGCCGGCCCAGGCGAGCCTGTCCGCGGCAATGCCGCGCGCTTCCGCGCCGCCGCCGTAGTAGAGCGGCTCCGGGCACGCAAGCGTCCAGGGCGCGCACCCGGCCTGCGCACACTGTTCCCTAAGGCACTTGGTGGCCCGCTGCGTCCCGAGCAAGTACCAGCACGCGCCCACCGCCTGCATGCACGCACCACCCGAATTGTTGTACCAGAAAATGAAGCCATTGGTGCTGGCTTATTAGGTTCGGGTAAGATATAAGAAGGGGCTCACGTGGGCTGCGACGAAGTAGGCCATGAGGTTGAGCGCGATCCCCCACCATATGGTGCCGAAGATGTAGCCGGAGGCGTCCTGCATCCGGCGCAGGAATCGGACCGAGTGGTAGATCTTGGGCAGGTACTCGAACAGGAACGTCACCAGCAGCACCGTCATGACGGCGGTCGTCGATCCGGCGCGGATCATCGCCGGCGCCGCCACCCAAACGACCACCTGCATATTTTTTGGGTAATAATGGAACAAAGGTCCTAGCCGAACGGAATATGCTTATTAGCATTGTTCACTGAAACAGAAATGAATGCTGGATTCCTACTGCTACAGTGCATTGTACTGTAATACTAGCATTATTGGAGAGCAGAAATCGCAAAAAACAAAAAAAAAAAAAAACACAGACTGACGCTGAAAATGGAAAAGAACGAACGGCGCGGCCAGATGTTTCCATCCACAGGTTTCCTGTGGGGTGGTAGCACCGTTGCAGCAGTACATGTACTAAGTGGAAACAACTTGAAAGCCTGCATTGATTGTCCAACGCACGGTGCAGTGCCAGCACTAATTTTGCACGAGCATCATGGTCCCGCGCGCGTGCACCGTGCAACAAACGGCATCGCCTTCCCCTCCTTCCTTCGTGAACAGACGAGACGGCAGGACCTCTACACAGAATGGGTACCGCATCGCCGCAGCACGTTGCCGGGTGCAGAACGCCGCCAGGGCCGTGGCTGGGGCGCTTGATCGGTCCATTGCCTGCGAACGAGTGGTGATGCGTGGCGGGGACTATTTGCGGGGTCAGCGGAATGCGTGATGCCGCAGGGAATGCAACACGAGAGCAGTGCCGGCTCGCGCTGTAAGCGTGGTGTACGAGGGACGACGAGAGGAATATGACAACGTCGATACCTCCAAGTTCTCTCTGATGTTCCAAATGGTTTTGGACAAGCTTTCCAATCTGTCACTATGGGCCACCCGCTAGCTACTGTGTTATTGCTCACTTGCTTCCTTTTTTTCGTTAACTATGCAGGTGCAGCCCAATGAAAGTTCTCTCATACTGTAGAATAGAACACGTGAAGATTAAACTAACCACGCACCTGCATCACCGGCAGAATGACGAACACGTCCAGCAACAGAGACTTGCCGGTGGACCTCGCTCGTGCAGCCGGCACGGCGCCGCGCTCCGGTGGTGTGTTCGGTGCCTCCTCGTCCGCGGCGGGCCTCGGCGCGGCGCAGCGCGCGTCGCGGATCCGCAGCAGCAGGTTCCACGCGTGCATGGCGTCCACGGCGCACCGGAGCGCGGTGACCGCGGCGGCGAACCAGGAGTCGAGGAAGACGCACATGAGCGGCGCGCTGACGGACGCCGCGTACAGGAAGAGCGGGTCCACCATGAGCCCCGCCGCGCAGGCGAGCAGGTACGCGCGGTCCCACTCCCTTGCCCGCCTCGCCCTCCGACCCCGCACGGGATTGAGCAGCGCCCACGCCCACGCCCACGCCCTGCGCCGCCGCAGCTTGTTGTTACTGCCGCCCCGTTGCGCTGGCTCCTCGCCTGCTGCTGGTCTCCGCCGCGGCGCGGCGCCGTGAGGGGACGATGGCGGCGGCGGCGAGGACCCGGAGGAGGTGGACGCCGAGAGCTCGGCAGCTGATGATGACATGATTGATGATCGGTCGATCGATGCCTGTCAGGTGTTTGAGGCCGTGGCATGTGAGTGATGCAGAAGAGAGGACGGCACTGGCAGGACTCTCTGCACGAGACGGACGGAGATATAGCCAGCTAAGTAGGAGTACTCTGCTATTGCTTCCTACTTTAGCCGTCAAGACCCGTATACGTGCATGTATCTCTCCTGCTCTTCTCGTATGTCTACATACGTAGGTACTGTACACGCGACGTGCGTGGGAGTGTCTGGTACTCTGGTCTGTTGACGGGACCGACCTACCCGACCTTGGCTTGCCGCCGCCCGGGTGTGGTCTACGACGTCGACAGTGAAAAAGTTGCCGCGTCGTCAGCGACTGGCTCCAGCATCAAAACCAGAGTGAAAAGCGCTTGGGTTGTGTTGGACCTTGGACGACAGGCAAGGGAACTCGGTATAGCGAATGTCGTGACGCCTCGCAAGGGGACAAGCAAAAGGCGAGCCACATCAGCAGCTGCTATCTCGATCTGCGTCAATCATTTTTTTATCTTCATGAATGCCGGAAGAACGCACCGACGACGACGTCGATTATCAGCTAGCAGCAGGGCAGGAGGCGGTGGTGGTCCAGCCGCCTGCCAGTCCGCTAGCCACTGTTTGGACGAGCTCGTGGTGGCGCTGTCGTGCACCTCTCTAGCAGGTAGGTGACGGCAGATTACAGGGTTTGCCGCTTCGGAGAACAGCAGCTGCGAGTGCTTGGCTGTTCCTGGTTTAGGGTAGTATCTTAATGAAGCTGCGTGCTGCTTCCAGAGAGAGCCCAGATGCAGCCATGGCGAATCATACTGACCCTCGTTTTCATGTAATGGAAAGGGTACGCGTGCGTGTACGTCTAGGTATCGGTTCGAACACATTCTTGTGTCGCATTCTGTTCAGAAGCGAGAGACGAGAATCAGATCAAAGAACGGCACATGATAATGTCATAATGAAACGGGACACATAACTGATGACCAACATTGCCAAATCAAACTGTTACAGGGGATGGAGCGACGACACGATGATGTGTGTGAGAATAAACGAAAAGTGGCTTCGTTTTGTGGAGACAAACATCAGAGAAGACCTCTCCTTATTCGGGTTCATATGGTTGCGGCTGTGGTAGCACGACGAGATCGTCTTCGTACGTATGCCGGGGTCACACAGGAGGCAGGTTGATCAACCGATGCAGACCCACTGGCCGACGAAGAGCTTGTTGCAGTTGACGTTGGGGTTGAATGCGAGGAACTGCCCCAGGGTGAGTCCCGCGGCCCGTCCCACGGAGAAGCACGTCTCGCCCGCCTGCACCTGGTGCGTCTTCTCGCAGCTCGTCACCGCGAAAGTCGCGCCGGCGAGGGTGACCGCCACCACGAGGACGGACGCGATGATCAGCAGAGCTGCGGTTCCGTTGCGGTTCGCCATTATTGCCGATGTTCTAGCGTTCCACTAGTAATCAGGTCTTGTATGTGTAAGCTCTGAATGCTGCTTCGTGATTACTAGTGGTGCCTTCTATTTATAGCGCGGGGGATCCATCGGGTCAGCTTTGTATTCGAGCGCGTCACCATTTGTAAGGCAGTACGTACGTTACGTCAACAAAAAAAATGCAGCATCAGCTAGAGACAAGTGCAGAGCCTTGGAAATGGCGTCGCACGAGGCATGCACGGGTAATTTTGTGATTTTAATTCTATGGACATGGGACCAACTAAACACAATCTAGCCTGCGTGCATTGTGATTTTACGATTCCAATGGGAATGGGAGGCACGGAACAACGAGTATATATACTACTAATCATATTTGCCTTGTTCCGCGCCCATTGTTTTTTAAAGATGATTTTAGCGAGCTTTGAGAGAGATGTTGTGATATCGATTTTCGTTTTTTTTCTCCTCGGCTGGGTTTTGATGACAGTTTTTTTGACTTGACGTGATACAGTGGATCCTACACACGTCAGGTGTTAGATTAGATATCATTTTCTTCCGAGAGGTGCTATACTGCTGGCCCCAATCCGACCACGACATTCCACCACGTACAGGTTTTACACTTCGTAAATCCAACAGCGATTTTCAGCAGTCCGACAGAAATCCAACAACTTCAATCGGATGCACAGCAATTCTCTTTTCTTTTTCTCTTCCCTCTTTATTCTCTCTCCTCATTGGACTCTAGTAGCAAAATGCTCTTCCCAAGAACGATCGGCGGTGCGGTGCCATCTTGCAGGCCTCCAATGTCAACGTTACTATAGCTCCCTAAATCATCCTTAAAATAAAAAACAAAAAAACCTAGCTCCCTGAATCTCGTGAGTTCGACGGATCCCCATGGTGCCGCTCAGGGATGCTAGGCGTCCGCAAATACTTGCATGAGCCTGATGCGTTCAAATCACACGGGATCACAACCTCACGCGTCACCAATTCACCAATCACCATGGTGCCAACAGGAATTGAGCGCTTGCCAACGGGCACCACCGCACTTTCACCATTTGCAGGTTGCACCTCCAGTACTCAGCCATTGAGCGCAACATTTTTTTTTTAAGGAACATGAGTGTAGTACTTTAAATTTATATGAACTTTAAAATTCCAAATTAATTGATGATAAAATGAAGTATCTTGATTATCATGTATATTACGTGGAACTTGCCTGTCTTCTACCAAGTCTCTCCAACGGATTTATTAATTTTTTTAAAAAAAGTAGTATAAATGCAAACACTCACATACACGCTCGTACTCACCCATATGAACACGAACACGTACGCACACCCTATCCCTATATGATCGCCAACAACAAACTGGAGCGGTTGTTCTTGAGATTCACAAAGTCACCACAGGCGTCTCAATGTCGACGGGTACGTTGCCTACCAATGAAAGAATAATTAGTCATAAATATAACACTCATGTCAAATCTAGTATTTGAACCTGAATCGGTTAGTGATTTACTACCCTAACCCACTATCATTGACTTAGTGTCAGTGATAACAATTAATTTGCTAATTTTAAAAGTCAATACCTTTAAAAAGTAGATAAATTTGTATGAGAGATACTTACATCGTTGAATAATGAGGGACAACACGGCCTTCAACCATTTTGTTCTGTTACGCTAAATCATCTTTGTAGAAACACAGGGCGCGGAACAAAGGCAGATTTGATTAGTACTAGTATATAACCGTTTGTTCATCAGCGCCACCTCCATTGGAATCGTAAAATCACAATGCACGCGGCTAATGCGTGGGACGATCTCCATTGGAATTGTAAAAATTACCCTCATGTTTAATTAGTTGGCCCAATTGCCCATAATTAGTATCACCAGTTTGGCTTACCCCGTGCCTCGTGCGACGCCATTTCCAAAGCTCTCTGCACTTGTCTCTTGCTGCTGCTTAATTTCGTTCACGTACGTGTACTGACCTATCAACGGTGACCCACTCGAATACAAAAGCTGACTCGATCGATCCACGCGCTTCTCGTATAAATAGAAGGTGCGATCTCGTAATGCTTCCCATCAGCAGAGCACGAGAAGGACAACTCAGCTTGTTACACGCACACACACATCCTGCTTACTATTACGCCTAGACCAGCCTCCGAGACGAGAACATCGGCAATGGCGAACCGCAACGGAACCGCAGCTCTGCTGATCATCGCTTCCGTCCTCGTGGTGGCGGTCACCCTCGCCGGCGCGACTTTCGCGGTGACGAGCTGCGAGAAGACGCACCAGGTGCAGGCGGGCGAGACGTGTTTCTCCGTGGGACGGGCCGGGGGACTCACCCTGGGGCAGTTCCTCGCCTTCAACCCCAACATCAACTGCAACAACCTCTTCGTCGGCCAGTGGGTCTGCCTCGGTTGATCAATCTGCCCCCGCCCCTTGCCCCGGCATACGACGAGACGATCGTCGTGCTACCACGACAACCATACGAATCAGAATAATAAGGAGGGGTTTCTCTGATGTTTTACCTCCACACGCACGGAAGCCAACTTTTCATGTATTCTCAGTTCTCACACACATCATCGTGTCACTCCATCTCTGTAACCGCCCCTTTGGCCAAATTAAGTTGGTCATTAGTTGTGTCCCGTTTCATTATGACATTATGTGTCGGGTGTCCTCTCCGTTTCTTTCCGCGTGGATAACTGGCCGTCTTGATGCCCATAACCATAATCCCGGGTCTTTGAAGGCATCGGTTAAGAGCCATGGTTCGGTACCACTTTCGATATAACAATATTTCCTCTGTCTAGAAATGTAGGTATTTCTAGGTTTGGTAAAGTCAAACCTTTTTTACTTTGACCTTTAAAATTTCTAAAATTAATTTAGCTTATATAGAAAGAATTATATGTTTTTATTTACTACGCCCTCCGTTTTTTTATTGTTGACACTTCAGACATTAGACATTATCTTTAATTACTCGTTTTATTTAAAAATTATAATAAATATTATTTTTTATGATTTGATTTATAACTAAAGTTATTGAACCACATCTAAAAATTTCACACGTTTGAAATAGTTTTTTGAATAAGACGAGCGGTCAAAGATAATATAAAAAGTCAAACGTATCAACAATTTAAACACGGAGGTAGTATATATATGTAGTAACTAACTTTCAATATATAAATTTTTATTAGAATTTCATTAATTAACGATAGTTAAAGTAAAAGTACGTAGATTTGTTTGACTTTGAGTAGAGTCAGAAATGACTGGATACGAAAGTACTTTGACAAGAAAAAGTTAGGCCACAATGATGCCGCACTGGCTGCTGCTAAGAACACATCTACTTATAACCAGAGAGGTGAACCCAGCACTCAGGTCATGAGTCACTTGTCTAGTTTTCAATAAAAATGTAGTGAATTTTTGTGGACCTTATAGCATTCAAAGGCAGTTAAGGGTTTTGGCCTGAGTTCAGACTTTTACTGTGCTTCACAAATGCCTACCGTATATTTTTATCATCAGACGGTTCAGATTGTTAATATGACACTTTTTAATTTTACCTATTTTATGGTATCATTAATCTAGTACATAGGTATCATACCCGTATTTTTTAGTGCACAAAAACATCCTGGTTGACAATGTGCTGGGAGAACGGTGCGTTTGTAAGATGTGTGACACGATAAAAATTTCTTTTGTTAGAAGATTAATTACCTTCTTGTCTTTCTTAATAGATAGTCATATCGTGGCTATGATACCTATTACCGAGTAGTGTACGCATTGCACTGGACAAATTATCTAGGAGTAAAATTATAGATCCATTAAGTTCATATCCGAACCTCTTAGTTCAAAAAGTTGAACTAAATTTTCACATATATTTTCATTTTTAAAAAATTAGTTCATTTCTTTTAAACTAAGAAAGGTTTGGAAAATCCGTGCACCTTTTATAACCCAAAAATTATCGCGATGATATGCAAGGGTGAGTGCACAGCAGCAGCCGATGCGGTGTCGCTCTGGGCCCTGCTCTGTTTTCTTGTCCAAAGTGTAGCGGTACGGTGTCGTTCCATCCCCTTCTCCTAGTCTTCTTTTCCTGTAGTACAGTACAGGACGATGGTACCGATCGAAACATGGCTTGATTTCTTAACCGATGCGTTCAAAGGCCTGGGACGGTCACCGATGCACGCGTAAAGAAATGGAGAGAGACATCAGCACGTAATGAAACGGGATACAACTTATGTCGTAATGAAACGGGGTACAGAGATGGAGTGACACGGTGAGAGAGAAAGAGAGAGAGAGAGAGAGAGAGAGAGAGAGAATACATGAAACGTGGCTTCCGTTCCGTGTGGAGGTAAACATCAGAGAAACCTCTCGTTATTCGACTCGTTCATGATCGTCGACTCGTTCGTAGCACGACCGTCGTACGCAGGGGCCGGCAAGGGGCCGACTCAAGGCGAAGAAAAGGCAGCAGCGATGCAGACCCACTGGCCGATGAAGAGCCTGCGGCAGTTGACGTTGGGGTTGAAGGCGAGGAACTGCTGCAGGGTGAGCCCCGCGTCCTGTCCCACGGAAAAGCACGTCTCGCCCGCCTGCACGCCGTGCACCTTGCTGCAGTCCAGCACCGGCACACTCGGCGTCGGCGTCGGCTTCACAGGCGCGCTGGGAGACGTGGCCGTCGTCACCACCGGCACATTCTTCTTTTCGTAACCTGCAACAGAAAAACCGCACGAGTCAGCAGTGCTCAAAAGAAGCATGCGGGGCGAGACCGGAGGATGTGTCACATCTGCTCTAGTAGTAGCACCTCCGAGCTCGTTGCTGTCCAAGGTGACCCTCGCGTCGGCGAGGGCGGCCGCCACGAGGAGAGACGCGATGATCAGCAGAGCTGCGGTTCCGTGGTGGTTCGCCATTGCCAACGACGTTCTCGTCTCGGACGAAGGCACTAGCGTCTAAGCAAAAGCTTGAGTTCTGCTCTGCTGATGGCGAGGAGGAGGCCTTCTATTTGTAGCGCGGGTCGGCGGGGATAGTGTGCGTCACTATTGTTGTTTTAAGCAGTGTAGTACGTAGGAGTAAGCTAGTAGGAGTACACTACTACATGAACAAAAGCAGCAACTATATAAGGACAAATCCAGAGCCTTGGAAATAGCTTCACACGGGAGACAGGGTAAATTGGTGATGCGGACATGTCGTTCTTACCGTTCGCGAAGCCGGCTTTATCTTGCGATTAGGCCTAGGAACGACGAAACGTGATGATAAATTTCACGTTTCCATTCAAACAGTCATTCTCGGTAATAATAGTCTATCACATCCGCACGCAGTGTGTGATTGTATTATTCGAATGGAGGCACGGAGCAACGATGATTCAGTGAGGTTTTGAGAGAGATGGTGGGATATCGACCTTTCTCGAAATATGGAGGCAGCGAATAATAGGCTTTCGAGACCCAAGCAAACCGGTTCGTGAGCGGTGTCATCCAAGAATGGATGCCTGAGGTATCGAAGTTGTTCGAATTTTGTCTCCAAATCATAATACCAAGTACTAGTATCTTGACATTTTTTTCTTCTTTCTCTTCATCTTATTCTTGTACTAATGCGACGTGGTGGATGTGGATCCTACTTGTCAAATGTCGTGTCATCATCTTTTTTATCCCTCCTGTTCTCTCTCAGGATTGGACTCTAGTGCAATTCTCTTTCCTAGGACGTTCCACACTCTACAGTGCCATCTCGTGAGCTCCTATGTACAACGTTTTAAAAACTGTTCAAACAGTGGAAACCGCACCTGATCGGTTTAGCGTAACTGCGAAAACCATTCAAACTGTAAAGACAAATTTAGACGAATTGAAATGAAAACGGAACATCTTTTATGTTTTATCACTCAGTTTTTACGATTTGCCACTCGGGTTTTACTGTTTGCATCTCCATATTGAGTTTATGGTTTATGACCCGTTTTTACGGTGTATCGAATGGTTTCCATGATTTATCTTACATTTTAGCGATTTCTAATTTTTTTTCAATTTTTTTTCAAAATTTAACAAATTTTAAAATTTAAAATCGATAAACCAGCTATCGGTTCTTACCGCACTAGATCGGTTTTGTGGTAAACTACAGTTTTTTGTCGAATGCTTTTTAAAATCCTGCCAACATGCTAGATAGCTCCCTAATCTCGTGCCATCAAATCTGTTCAAGCTATCATAAGGTGAAAAAGAAGTTAAACAACGCTGGCCTTATTAAAAGGAAAAATGAGCTACACATAAATGTTTCACATAAAAAGGGAACTACCAAATGAAATGCTTTATATAAAAAAGGAAGATCACAACATGAGGTGACGACTCATGACACACGTCTTTCCTCTCAGTTGAAGTAAAGAGTCATTGGGTTTGTCCTCCACGTCTGTGATAGGTTTTGAGCTCAAATGTTTATTCACTTTTTGATAAAATTTCATGATAGTCTGATGTAAAATGATCATATCTTCTATTATATTCCTGTCAGGCATAAAGGCAATTTGAGATTGAACTGATCACCATTGTTACTACTAAGTTGATTCAATATATACCAACCTTTTGTAAAAAAAAGAATTCTTAAAGTTGATACTGAAGATGTTAAGAAGGACGCTTCCTAAATTATGGCGTGCAAAAGGGGTCACGGTTGGGAAGGAACATGAGCAAATAGATCATGCCTGGTAGAATTCTGATGCAATCATCATCACACCTACTGCTTCCCTCTTCGAGCCGGATTCAGCAGAATCTGATCATGACTCCATAAGCAATGGTTACACTGAAGTGTTGGCTTCAGATGCCATTGTGATCGACACAGAAGCATCATTGGACGTTCTCATACACAGCCAGGCCAATGCAAAAAACTTGAAGAATGTGGAAGTGTCCCAGACAGCCCAACCTGATCAAAATGCCACAATCATGCTTCCCAGGCAGGTTCAGCTACAAGCAGCAGAACTGGGAGCAGCAAACACAAACTGTAACAGCCTGCCTATGACAATTCAAGCACCACAATCACCTATCCCACCTGTTACACCAGTAGGGAATGCTATGCATATGGGGGATGAGGTGGCCTCCGCTGTGGATGTTGATGATGCTCCTCCTTATGTTGCAAAGTTAGATTCTGTATCTGATTTGTATGCCGCTGTTACCAAGCCCCTGGCGAGATCTATTTTGCAGGCACCTAACCAGAAGCTGGCCCAAACCAGCAAGGCCACACAACAAGTGGTTGGCCCAAGATGCAGTCCACGACTCAAGAATAAAACCAAGAAAGAAAAGTCGTCCATCAAGATGGCGCAGGAAGTGTTGGCCAAGAAATGGGGTATCTTACAGAAAGAGCAGAATTTGGAGGACCTCACCCTACAGCAATATTTAGATATCTACAAGAAGCCTCTCTCAAGGCCAGCTATCCAAGCGATCAAAGCGCTTGCGAAGGTTTCGGACTCCAAGAAAATGAGGAAGAAGGGGAACTCAAAGGCGGCCCCAGCTGGTAACAAGTCTAAGAAGATCAAAGAAGTGGCAGCACGCAAGGCTGCTGCTGCGGAAGCTTAGAAGTGTATGATGATGTGGTCGCGAGCAGCACTTTTGTTTTCTATGCATCCTCTACCTGCCATCATTTCCACCCTGTTCCATTCTCAGCCCTCTTTTGTGGTTATTTTAAGGGCTTTGTGTTGCTCTTTATTTAAGCTCTAGTATGTCCTTGCTAGCTGCCTGGTACGAGACTCTGTAACCTGGATTGTGATGTGGTTGCTGCTGCGTACGTTAACCGGCTGGGCTATGACTTTTAAGGCTGCTTTTCTGCTATACTCGGTGTTTTATTTGTCTATTCTCACTTCTTGTGGGAGCTGTTTTCTCTTGTTATTTAATGGATGAACTGATAAACAAATATTCTTTTATGTCCTGGAATGTCCGCGGACTCAACAGCACGGCGCATCAGGAGGATGTGAAGCAGGTGGTGCAGTCACACCGGCCTATGTTAGTTGGATTACAAGAAACTAAACTACAGAACATCAATGATCAAGTCGTATACAATACTTTGTGCAGGGCATATGTTGACAACTATTGCTTCCTCCCAGCTGAAGGAACCAAGGGTGGGATTCTGTTAGCTTGTGCACAAGGCCATTTGCAAATATCTAATCCCATTCGTAAGCAGTATTCTCTCACGGGCACTATCACTGACCAACGTTCACTGTCACAGTGTATGATTACAGTGGTTTACGGACCTCAAGCTGATTTCGAGAAACGACCATTTCTAAGAGAACTCAAGGAAATAAAACAACTGACATGCCCAGCATGGCTGCTGATGGGTGACTTCAATCTTATTTATCGAGATGAAGACAAAAATAATACAAACCTTAACCGAAGAATGATGAATAGATTCCAGCGTACACTTAACACTTTGGAAGTGAAAGAGGTGCCGTTGACTGGAAAGAAATTCACATGGTCCAATGGACAAGCATCGCCTACATTGACACTTATTGATAGAGTGTTTTGCACAGTTGAGTGGGAAGAAATATATACTAACCCATGGCTATAGGCCTTGTCCTCGTCAACCTCTGATCATTGCCCCATTTTGCTTCTCCCTATGCTTTCACAAAAATCCCCGCCTCTCTTTCGCTTTGAAAGTTTTTGGATTGATATGCCGGGCTACATCAACTGTGTCAAACAAGCCTGGGAACAACCGGTGCATACTGGTGTCAACCCGCTGCTTACGCTGCACATAAAACTCAGTAGAACAGCAAAGGCTCTCAGGCAGTGGTCTAAGCAACTCATTCCTCAAGGCAAACTGGCGGCAGCAATCTGTAGGGAGGTAATTATGCAACTAGATTGTGCTGAGGAAGGACGTGATCTGACACTACGTGAAATCGAAACAAGAAAGTGGCTTAAGGCCAAACTATTGGGGTTAGCTGCTATTGAGAAGTCTAGAGCACGTCAAAAATCTAGAATAACTTGGCTGAAAAAGGGTGATGCCAATACAAAATTTTTTCAGTTAATGGCCAATGCAAGGAGAACTTCATCTTCTCACTGCAATCTGCTGGAGGGACAGTGACTAGCCTGCAGGACAAGCATCAGATTGTGGATGACCATTTCCAGAGACACTTAGGAACACAGTCTCCGAGAGTACATTCTCTGGATTTCACGGCACTAGGATTGGGATCTGCGCATGAATCATTACATGATTTAGATGCTCCATTTACTGATGAGGAGGTAGCAAATACTATGCATGCAATGCCTAAGGAAAAAGCTCCAGGGCCCGACGGATACATTGGAATCTTTTTAGCCACTTGCTGGAACATCCTAAAGACTGATTTCATGGCGGCAATGGTCCATTTTTATAACATGAATCAACAGCACTTGCATCTCCTCAACCAAGCCTACGTGGTCCTTATCCCAAAGCTGCAGAACCCCACAAAAATCACTGATTTCAGGCCAATAAGTCTCATCCATATTTTCACAAAACTGGTCTCAAAAGTCCTAGCGAACAGACTGGCGCCGGCCCTCCCAAGTTTGATTTCTATCAATCAAAACGCGTTCATTAAGAAACGGTGCATTCATGACAACTTCATGTTTGTTCAGTAAATGGTGAGAAGCCTCCACAAGAAAGAGAATCCCTACCTTTTTATTAAATTGGATATCTCTAAAGCTTTTGACACAGTAAGCTGGCCGTACCTTCTTGACATAATGGAACACCTTGGTTTTGGGATTCGTTGGCGAAACTGGATATCAATGATCTGGAGCACTACCTCTTCTACCTCTCTAGTAAATGGTGAGCCGGGTAAAAGAATTTTGCACTGCCGTGGTGTAAGACAAGACGATCCGCTCTCCCCAATGTTATTCCTGCTAGCCATGGAGCCGCTGCATAGACTGTTCCAATTTGTCCAAGATAGGGGGTTACTTTCCACAGTCAGTGACATTTCTACAAATTTCCGAGTTTCCCTTTATGCTGACGATGCTGCGGTTTTTATAAAACCCACAGCCAGGAATTCCAATGCTTTAAGGAGATCCTGAGAAGTTTTGCAGATGCTTCTGGACTCATAACCAATCTGCAAAAAACTGAGATACTACCGATAAGTTGCCACGGCATAGATATTTCACGTGCCGTTGAACAGAAAATTGAAACATCTAACTTTCCGACCAAGTACCTAGGTCTGCCCTTGCATTACAAAAAGCTTCCCAAAACAGCTGTCCAACCCTTGGTACAAACTATCGGAAACCGCCTTACTGGCTGGAAAAGAAGACTAATGACATATCCAGGGAGGGAGACTCTGGTGAAAACTGTCCTATCTGCAATGCCTACATATTTTCCAACGGTGTTCAAATTGCCGAAATGGGCAATTAAACAAATCGACAAATTTAGAAGGTCATTTCTTTGGAGAGGTCACGATCCAGACAACATATGACGGGGCCACTGCCTTGTTAATTGGAAGACTTGTCTGAGACCCAAGAAACTTGGGGGATTAGGAATAAAGGATCTGGACAAATTTGGGAGGGCTCTGAGATTACGGTGGCTTTGGCACTCCTGGGACGAACAGGAATGGCCATGGAAACACTTGCTCAGGCTAACTGAGAGGATCGACAGAGATCTGTTTTTCGTCTCCACGGTGGTCATTTTAGGCGATGGAAAAAATACACCGTTCTGGGAAGCAAGGTGGTTGCATGGCCAGACACCCAAAGAACTAGCGCCCAGCTTATACCAGCAAGCTAGATGTAAATTTAGAACTGTGTATAAAGAACTGCAGAATTTCAATTGGATCAGGAATTTAAAGAGTCTACACTCTGAGGAACAACTAGAGGAATTCACTCTCCTGTTTACCATTTTGCAGCAAGTGACTCTGATGGATCGGAAGGATGAGATTACATGGAAGTGGACTTCGAACGGACAGTACGCATCCTCATCGGCATATGCTATACAATTCTGGGGTTCATATCAGCCTTTCCCGGCTTCTAGAGTGTGGCGTGCACACACTAAAACGAAATGTCGTTTCTTTGCGTAGCTGGCTTTACATGGCAAGGCTCTCACAGCAGAAAACTTAGCAAAGAAGAATTGGCCGCATGAAGAAATTTGCTCCCTGTGCTATGCTGAACCAGAAACAAATGACCACCTTCTAACACAGTGCAATTTTACTGAGACTGGTTGGAACAAAGTTGATGTCATCCTTGAACTGCCTGAACCCCTGAGGTATATTAATATGAATGGAGTTCACAATTGTCTCCAACAGGTTTCATCCTACGGGAACAAGGCTGTATAACGCTCATATACTAGCATATTATTCTCCTTCTGGTGGGAAATTTGGAAAGAGAGGAACAGAAGAGTCTTTCAAAGCAAAGACGCGTCGTTTACTGCTGTTGCCTCCATTGTAGTGGACAATGTGCGCTTGTTATGTGCAGCAAGGGGTGCAGTGAGTGCCAGCGCTTCCTAGTTTGGTTTCTAATTGTTTTTGTGTCTGTACAGTTTTTACAGCTCAGTTGTTCTTTGTTGTTTGTACCACTAGGATGTAATTCTCTCTTTCTCTCTTAATGAATGGCAGAGCTCCTACCTCTTTTTTCAGAAAAAAAAATATTGAAGATGTTCGTCATGAAAATTTTGAAGAGCCATCAAACCCTCTTATATAACTTCTCTAAAAATTTGATAAAATTGAGCTGGAAAATGGTATACCTTGTAATGTTCCATATTGTTGAAATACTTACTCACATTTACCTCTGATTCAGTAAGTACTGACTTAAGCAAATCATTCAACAAAAATTCAAAAAGAAAGAGCAAATCATTGACAACATCAAACTTGTAGGATATCATTAATTTGACTTTCCTCAATAGAGAGATAATTATCTTATATATATAGTTGACCAAAAAAGGCCAACGAGTGATAACAAACTTTTGCCAAATCTAGTACATGGATGGAGTGACACACGTTGTGTGTGACGGAATATAAATGAGAAATGAAAAGTGGCTTGTGCGTGGAGAAAACAACATTAGAGAAACCTCTACTTATTTTAGTTCATATATAGTCGTGGTATGCCGGCAGGGGCAGGGGCACGAGAGAAGTTGATTTGACTTCCTGGCAATGGCAAAGGGTCTTCATTTCGTCAGATGGGCAGATCGATCAAGCGGAAGTGGCCGCGAGGCAGACCCACTGGCCGACGAAGACCTTCTCGCAGTTGATGTTGGGGTTGAAGCCGAGGAACTGCTCGTCGGTGAGTCCGGCGGCTTGCCCCACGGAGAAGCACGTCTCGCCCGCCTGCACCCCGTGCACCTTGCTGCAGCTCAGCTCCGGCACTGCTGGGGCCGCTTTCTTCACGCCTGCAAAACCATCTGCTACTACTACGTGGACCCTCGCGTCGGCGAGGGCGATCGCCGCGAGGAGAGACGCGATCATCAGCAGAGCGGCGGTTCCCTGGTGGTTCGCCATTGCCAACGATGTTGTTCTCGTCTCGGAGGCTGGTCGAGGGTAGTAGTAAGCAGGTAGTAGTGTGCAAGCTGAGTCGTTCTGCTTCGTGTTCTGGTGGTGACATCGCCTCTTCTATTTATAGTGTGGAGATGGAGTACAGTAACACAGAAGGCACCAACCAGATCGAAACGTGCCCAGAGCATTGGAAATGGCGTCACCGCAGGGATGAGGTGAATCGGTGGTGATACTACTTATGGACACGTCGCGTTCGCGAGCCGGCTTTATCTTGTGTTTGGCCTGGGACCAAGTAGATATGAGGGGGAGTCCAATGGAGGTCGTTTGTAATACTCTACTATCATCCGCATGCATGGTGATTTTGACAGAGGCACGGAATAACGATTCAACGAGGTTAGAGAGAGAGAGAGAGAGAGAGAGAGAGAGAGAGGTGTCGACATGGAACTTTCTCCTCTTTTTTTTTTTTTTTTTTTTGAGCACATTCTCCTTTCTCTAATGGATCGGAGGCAGCGAGCAGGCAGCTGCCTGCCTGGGCTAAAGCAAAGTAGCCGAAAGCCGCGTTATCTAAGATCCAAGTCCAACTAGCAAATTAGGCCTGTTGAGCTCAGCGGCAGGCAGTGGGAGCCCAGCTGGGCCCAGGAAGCGCGCCAAACGTTACTCATCTGATCCAGTCCCGCTCAATCTCCACGCGCGGGACGACGCGCCCCCCACACCACACGCACGCCCGCCCGCCCGCCCGCCCGCCCGCCGCGGCGCGACTTGACGCCTCCCCGCGGTCCCGTCGTCGTCACCATGGGCGCGCGCGCGCTCCTCCCGTCTTTCCCTTTCCCCCACGCCTCCGTCCCCGGACAGAAACCCCACTACTCCAACCTCGCCGCCGCCACTAGGCCCGAGGCACCCAACGCGGCCTCCAGCAGCAGCAGCAGCAGCAGCAGCAACCCCGCCAGCAACCGCCTCCGCCGCCTCCTCGCCCGGGAGGACCTCGCCGAGGCCGCACGCCTCGTAGAGCGCTCTGCCGCATCTCGAGGCGGCGGCGTGGAGGCTCCCGACGTCTACCTCTGTACAAAGCTCATCCGTAACCTCTGCCGCCAGGGCCGCACCTCCGACGCGGCGCGCGTGCTGCGCGCCGCCGAGGGCTCTGGCGCGCCCGTCGACGTATTCGCCTACAACACCCTCATAGCGGGGTACTGCCGCTACGGCCAACTCGACGCCGCACGGAGGCTCATCGCGTCCATGCCCGTCCCGCCCGACGCGTACACGTACACGCCCCTGATCCGGGGGCTCTGCGACCGTGGCAGGGTCGGCGACGCGGTCAGCCTTCTCGACGATATGCTCCGCCGTGGGTGCCAGCCCAACGTCTTCACCTACACTGTGCTCCTCGAGGCCGTGTGCAAGAACAGCGGATTCGAGCACGCAATGGCGGTCCTTGATGAGATGCGCGCCAAGGGATGCACGCCCAACATTGTCACCTACAATGTAATCATCAATGGCATTTGCAGGGAAGGTCGTGTCGACGACGCCTGGGAGTTCTTGAACAGGCTGTCTTCTTATGGGTTCCAGCCGGATATTGTCAGTTATACCACTGTCCTTAAGGGCTTGTGTGCTGCTAAGCGCTGGGATGACGTTGAGCAGCTCTTTGCCGAGATGATGGAGAGGGACTGCCGGCCAAACGAGGTGACCTTTGATATGCTGGTCCGATTCTTCTGTCGAGGAGGTATGGTGGAACGAGCGATTCAAGTTCTTCAACAAATGTCAGAGCATGGATGCACAGCCAACACTACCTTGTACAACATTGTCATAAACTCGATTTGCAAACAAGGTCGAGTCGACGACGCCTTCAAGTTCCTAAACGACATGGGTTCCTATGGGTGCAATCCAGATACCATTAGCTATACCACTGTGCTCAAGGGCTTGTGTCGTGCTGAACGATGGAACGATGCTAAGGAGCTCTTGAAGGAAATGGTCCGGAAGAACTGCCCTCCTAATGAGGTGACCTTTAATACGTTCATCTGCATCCTGTGCCAAAAAGGTTTGATCGACCAAGCCATTAAGCTTCTTGAACAGATGTCGGAGCATGGGTGTACTGTTGGTGTTGTCACATACAATGCTCTCATTAATGGGTTCTGCGTGCAAGGGAATATTGACAGCGCCCTTGAGTTGTTTAACTGCATGCCTTGCAAACCAAATACCATCACGTATACTACTTTGCTGACAGGCTTGTGCAATTTTGAGCGGTTGAATGATGCTGCAGGGCTCATAGCTGAGATGCTTAGGAAAGACGATTGCCCTCCCAATGTGGTGACTTTCAATGTACTCGTGAGTTTCTTCTGTCAGAAAGGATTTGTTGAGGAAGCAATTGAACTCGTGGAGCAAATGATGGAATATGGTTGCGTCCCTAACCTAATTACATATAATACAATACTCGATGGGATTACCAAGAGTTGCAGTTCAGAAGATGCCCTAGAGTTGCTGCATGGCTTGGTCAGTAAGGGAGTATCACCAGATATAGTTACCTGTTCCTCAATCATCAGTGTCCTCTCAAGAGAAGATAGAATTGAAGAAGCAATTCAAATGTTTCACGCAGTGCAAGATATTGGAATGAGACCAAAAGCTGTGGTGTATAACAAGATACTGCTCGGGCTCTGCAGAAGATGCGACACAGAAAATGCTATCGACTTTTTTGCCTATATGGTAGCTAACGGATGCATGCCCAATGAATCAACCTACATTATACTGATTGAAGGCGTTGCACATGAGGGTTTGTTGATAGAAGCACAAGATATACTGAGCCAGTTGTGTGAAAAAGGAGTTGTAGGCAATAACGTAATAGAAGAGTGTCATTAAAGGTTGCAGATCAACTTGTGTATATCGACTTGTGTGTGTGAATTGATTCACTGTGACTCGGTGGATTGATACATTTCTCACGTGCTTAAGGCTGCAGTGCTTAATGTAGGGTTGGTGACGGTAAATAGACTCCTATACAGGGATCATGACAATGTGAGTTGTTGCTTATATATGCATTAAAAAAAAATTATGTTAGATTTTTTTATATCATATTCTTTTTGTACACTATCATGTTTAGTGCAATATATACTTAGGCTGTCCTAATCTCACCACAAACGTCAATCTTTCAGGAATCTCACGTTGAAGTATTATGATGAGGTGAACTCGAGAGAAATATGTTGGATTGATATAGCAGAAGAATACAAATAGTGCTCTCTTATATTTTACTGTTGGTGTAAAGAATACAGTCCAAAACAGCGATTTTACGAATGAGTTTGACATTCAGGCTAACAAACTGACTTGTTTCGTGCTTCTAAGAAATTTCGGTTCGTCTTTCATGAGCATTGGGTATGTATACTTTTGCTTTTCCCTCTAAGCCTTAGTTAATGCTTTCCTTTTATTGTCTAATGTATATATAGGTCTGATAATTGGTCTTGTTTGTATTGGATCTCATAGGTTTCATTTCTGATCTACCCTACCTTGTTTGGGACTAAAAAGGCTTGGTTGTTGGTTGTTGGATATATAGGTCTGATAATTGTCTAACTGCTCTCTGTCGATCAGAATAGTGGACTATATGCTCTTTCACCAAATACAAATAGTATTTTATCGTGGTTTCAGTTGCCTAAAATTAGTTCATTGTAAGCATGCAGTAAGGCTAGTTAGTAGTAAGCTCAATTCAGAAGTCAACAATTGGAATGATGCAGCACCGCTTCTCTAGATTGAGGTACTTTTTTCACGGCCTGTTTTGGCCAAGAAATAACTGAACTGGAATATGCTTTGTACAAGATAGGTAGCAGCCTAGACCCTCTGTGAAAATTTTCTTCATTTCAAACAAAGTTATACAGAAGGATTTTACGGGGAAATGTCAGGTTCTTCAAAATTAGTGAAGAAATATATTTCCTACGCAAACAAACTGTACAAGGCAAAGCTTCCACTGATTGTTCACATCGTTCGTAACTCAGTTCCACTCTTCCTTATGTTAGTGCAGAAATCTACACCTACGCAAGTAAGCTGTACATGGGTCAACAAAACTCGTTTTATTGTTTAATCACATCATCCGTGTACCGAAATGACAGTGCAGCTCCAAAGTTCCTTCGCTCCTCCTCAAAATCATCATCTGTGTCGTCACTGGAGCTGGACTCTGGATGAACCGTTGAAATATCCGGGTACGATCCATGGACACTTTTAGCTATGCAGTCTTTGGTCGCAAGCATCTTAACCTGCCCGGCATGGGATATCTCTACTACCACCTTTCCATCATCCGTTGGAAGAGGTTGCTTCCAGGGTTCTCCATCCATTCTCATGTAAGCATGGTCAGTTGCACCTTTGTGGAATTCGAATCGAACACGATGGGCCTGGAGATGATAAGAATTTCTGAATCAACGAAATAATTTCAGCACTTATAGTAATTTCAGCCTGGAGATGAGCATGGTCAGATCTACAGATAGCAAGACAGAACGATGGGTGGGACGTGGAAAAGGCAGCAAGTGCTTTTCGAACCTGAGCCAGACGAGTGCCATGTCCTTTCGGGCATAGCAAGACCAGCCCATGCCAAGCATCTTTGAAACCCACAATCTCCAGAAGGCCATCATCAACAAGTGGAGGCATCACCAGGTCTCTCTGCAACAGAATAATTAACATGGAATATCTAAATGTGAAATGCGGGCATTTTTGCTGATTCAGTGTAGGACAACTCACACCAGTTATTTTTGTAATAATAAATGTTCTACGAGGATGAGCGTTACTATGTTTTCAACTCACTTTTCTTTGCTTCCTCTTACTTGGTGTTCCCCAGGGATTCAGTCCACCAGAGAAGCTGGGTAAATTGAGACATACAATGGACCGAATACTGCATTTGAGGAAAGCTTGTTCAGAACGTAATCATTCAGTACCAGAGTTCAATAAAGCAATCTAAATACCATATCGGCAAGAGAAATCAGCCTAAAATATTATAAGCATCTTGCACAACCGTCTCATTATAAAATAATTAGAACTTGAGAACTGAATTCTGTAAGCTGTAGGTTTGAGTCGCCCAATACATATGGTTTGCAAAGCCCCTGACAAGTGGTTTGACAATCAGCTGGAAATTCATTTGTAAATTCTAGATCTCTAGATAATATTTGTGAATGATGAACAAGTTAGGGAAGAGTTCAAGTTCAACAGTTGTGAAGAGTTGTTCATTTCACAGCTGTTCTTTCATGAGAATTTCCAGCTAGTTTATATCTAGAAAACGATGAGCGCAGCAGGCTTACCTCTGAGGAATTTCCAGGTTTTCCCATTTTCCGGATTTCTTCATTATCTTTACCTTTGTCAGTTGAGCAATGTTTCTGTGGCCCAGAAGAAAGCATGCCAAAGTTATGTGAGCAGACAGAAGTTGATCAACAAATTACTATTGCCTTTTACAAGACAATTTCACAGCAAATTAGAATCAAGTGAATTACCTTGACATTGGATGGCATAGATTAGCACAGAACCATCCTTGCGTGCATGCCAGCTTTAAATATGTTTTCTGTACTACAATCAGGAAAGAGATTAATGTCTGTACCATTTAAGGCACACAGATAACGGATTTGTGCTGGTATCTAAATGGGAATAAGTCCTAAGAAACATTTTGAGTATATAAAGATTGGCACTAAAAGTAAACATGAGAAAGGGCAGCAGCTTAGTTCACCTGATTCGACAACTGATTCTTGAATTTCTCTGGATGTGATTTCCTCTCAGAATGAAACGAATAAGACACTTGGGCATCCATTCCTGTGACATGATAACAAAGAGTATTTCAAACTTTGGATGTTTAGCTAAACAGAAAGTTATTATGTTTCTGCCTGGTTTTATCAGAGGAAAAAGTCGACCAAAAGAATTTAGCATCAACAGAAAAGGTGTACCATAGAACAGGAACTTACCCATACTAAAGTAATTCCAAAACCCTCCACGAAATGTGTAAGAGTATTCCTAAGAACATAGACAAAAAAGGTTAAACATTAAAATGGCATTGTGCTTCCTAAAACGTTGAAGGAGAAAACAAAATCATAGTTAAGATTCTAATATGCAATAAGTGAAGCATTATTACCATATCTTGTGGATCTGTCTTTGGCACTCGCCGAAATGCATGCAGAGAATGAGGCAAATCAGAAGGTGCAATTGGGTCACATGGAGAACCTTTTGGGCATTCCATTCTCATGACAATATGCCAGCTGAAAAATTGCATTCTAAAATTAATCAACAGCGGATATGTCATAGGAAATCATATACAGAATCAAACTGATAGCTGAAAAAAAGAAACCCACCTATCAATATTTATCTCTTTTGCTTCTCTTACCAACTGAAGAAACGATAATACCGACCCATGATCTGTCCCGGGATTTCTCTTTCCCTGCATATCAATTTCTTAGTATAGATACTCAACAACATATCAAGTGGTATGCATTAACTAAAAATTATAAGGCTGACATCACAAAGGCAACACCCAGAAAATTTCTAACCAACATCACAAGGCATAGCTTTTTATCAGAACTGATATCAAATTCAACTGTCCTTGCCTAGCTAGACAGCTACAAAAGTTGAAGGTGACAAAGAAAGAATGCAAATAAACCAGAGATAAGATATTCAAGATAAAGATTGAATCAAATATTTTGAACTTTAAGTACTAGAAAACAAAGCATATCTAAGATAAAAGGTTCATGCAAGTTCACACTCCACAGTTAAGTTAAGATTGTTAGGTGGAAACAAAAAAACTTCCACTGATACATACCCATCCAAAAGAATATGGCAAGTTATTTCCAGTTCCCAGTGGAACAGTAGCAACGGGAGGTGGATGTTCTAACTTAAGATCAGATACAACTCCAAGCAACCACCCTGCAGTTCCATCACCTCCAGCAACCTAATTAAATTTTGATAATTAAACAAATGTAAGTAAAATCCATTCAAATAAGAAAAAGGGACAAGACAGTGGTATAAGTGCTATCGAGCAATCTTGCTTTTATGAAATTGTTTGGTTGCACTCACTATTAGCCTCAGTCGCTTATAAATTTCTGATGCAAGTGTATCACCATCACGCTTGAGCCTTTCCAAGTTGCTATATAACTTGTGCAAGACCTTGTCTGGAGCTTCTTCATGCAAATCAAACACCTGAAATTTACACTGTTAGGCCTAGTCCCTATTGCAGTACAAATATGCAAGACCACCTATAAAAAATACAGGTATATATACTTGTAGAGATACACAGGATCTACCTGAGCATGATTCAGAAGCTTACGGTATGTGACGATTAATTGCTTTCCTAGTTGGCCACCGCTTTTGGTGTTGATAAAAACAATCACTGGAGAACTAGGTATATGAGAGACATGCTCCACTGTAGATTCCGGTATGAAAATATAAGTTGGTATATAGAATTCTTTCAGCATGTTATTTTTCTCAACACTGTTCTCCATTGAAGTCTGTGACCTGCAATGTTTATGTTACATTAGAAAGTAGAAACATTATTATTATTGTATAAAGGATGAAAATTCTTAATATGTTTATTCTGACTATTGTATTTCACAATAAAGTGTCTGTAGCAAACCGTAATACATCTTATCATTTCTGCTGATTATAGCATTAACATGGTACAGCTAATTCAAGCATACACCTGTGTAAAATTCAGTACTCCAGTCTATGTACTGCTATCGTATACACTATACGGGGTCAACATTTTAGACAATTTAAAACTGTTGTATGCTAACACAGATAACAACTATGCTCTGAACAAATTCCAATCGCCTTACTCATAAGAAATTACACCTTCACTTTCAGTGGAAGAATAGAGACTAAGTCACTATCAGCCTGTTAATCAGCCAATAAAATCACTCCACCATTTCAGTCTAGATGAATCCAGAGACACGACATAAATGATCCCCGAATCACTACGTATCATCCTGAGTAAAAGGACCGCAAAACTCGATGCTAGTCGTGGATTCTGTTACTATGCCTTATACAGTCGAACAACCTCACAACTTTTTTTTTGAGGGGTCAACCTCACAACTTAGAAAAGTTCAAATCAATCGAAGTTGATACTCAACCTCAATCAATGATGCTGACAACATGGAAACTACTAGAAACTCAGAAAAGTTTCAAACACAACACCCCAGTTCTCTTATGAGTGAAGAACATATTGACGCACTAGGATGTTTCAGAGAGAGAGAAAAAAAAAGAGAATATTTTGACGAACCAGCACCGACATTTCAAAAATTTCAAACCTAAACACCCAAAATCAGCACCGAAACAAGCAAAAGAATGCAGCCATCTTAGGAAACCAGCGTCGGAAAACGTAGCGGCAACAAGTCACCCACACTTAACCCGTCCATTTCTCAGCTAGTATTCAGAACAGACAGAACAGCACGAACGCAACGTAAATAACGCGCTTTCTTTGCCGAAACCCAGAATCTCCCACTAGTACCGCGTAATCCACGCCGTCCGGGCGCTCAAACCAGCGAACCGAACCTCGCGAGGTAGATTGACAGAGGTAGCAGAGCAGGCAGCTTAGGGAATCGAATCGACACGCGCACACGCACCTGGGTTGGGTTGGGATGGGGAGAGGCCGCTACGGAGAATCCGAATCGCTTGTGGCGGACGTCCTGAGCCAGAAAGCACGCGGCGCTGTGGAGCGAAGGCGACGAGCGAAGCCGCGCGCGGAGGAAAGGAATGGGAACGGGATTCCCTCTCCCACTTGTGTTGATTGATGAGCTCGAGCGAGGAGGGGGGAGGCGAGGCGACAGGCTGCACAGAGATGTCGCGAGCGCGTCTCAAGTTTTATACAGGCGGGCCGTGCCGACGCGTGGCTTGCGTTGCCGCCCCCACCGATGCTGGGCCCAACGGAATGATGCAGGTATAGGAGGAGGTGGGGCCGCGCCGTTGGTCGGTCTGTCTTGTCTCTTTTCCTTATTATCGCGCTCGCTCCCGAACGTTGTCCAACGCCTACGGGTGCCGTGGCTGACGTGTGGCCCGAGGGCGTCGTGGGGATCGCCTGTCAGATCCGTGGAGCTGATACAGTACAGTAGTGCTACTGCCTTTTTTTTTTTTCGTTGGGGTTGTTTCATTTTCGGTTCCCCCTCCCCTCCGTTTTTGTCCTTCCGATCCCTTTGATTTTGATGGCTTCCGTGCGGGGCTCGTGCCGGTGACCGTTGCGGTGCGATTCTTCCTTCTCCAAGCCCGAAACGAAACGCTGCGACCACCTCCGCGCGCTTCAATTTTCGCAGCAGAGGTGCTCCAAATTTCTCAGCAGGCAGCAGGCACGACGCCGTGGAGGGTGCGTCATCTCGTCGCGCGGGCTTCTTCTGGACAGGTCAAACCAGCGCAGCAGAGAAGCGTCCCCCGTCTCGATGGGCATCCAGGAATCTTGGCAAGTACTGTGCCGGGCGCCTCCACGTGACCGAAATCGTACTATGTACCAAGGTTTGCAAAACTGGTCGAAACCGGTCCGGTTTTTGCGTTTCCGGTAAAATCGGTCCGTAGGTTTCTTCGGTTGTTTTTGTTTAAAAATTTAAAAAAATTAAAAGTTTAAAAAAATTGTAAAAGAAAAATAAAAAAATTGGACGGTTTATTATTTTATTTTTGAAATAAAATTAGTTTATATCTTTTAAATTTTATAAACCGAAAAAAACGAACAGTTTATGGTTAAATCGGACGTTTACAGATACCAAACCGTTCAAACTCGCTTAAATTCGTTTTTTAAAATCTATTCGGTTTCTAATGGTTTTTTTGGTTTTTACGGTTTTCGATCAAATCGGTGATGTTCGGTTTTTTCGAGTCATACGGTTTTATAATCCTTGGTATGTACGCGTGCACTCTCTTGTTTTTCCATCATTTTCAAGCGTCAAATGCAATTTGTAAGAAAAAGTGTCAATATCTACGAATTGCCCGCTCTGTTTAGTGCCGCCATTACGTACGTACTAGTATATTATTACCCTTACCTTACCCTCTCTGTTTTGTCAAAAGAAGAAGTGGATCCAGAGCTGAGAAAACCGTGCATCGGTGCGTGTACGTTGATGACCATTGACCAGATATCCTTTGTCCTGAACCTGAAACCTGAAACCTTGTCCACGGAAAGTTAGTACCCACTCCATTGTTATTACTACTTCTAGTACGTACATCCACTCCACAAACAAAACAAGAGAACTTGATGCTCTCGAGAAAGATATTTTCTCCTATTGGGCGGGGATACTAGCCGTGACCTGGAGGAGGTGGCCAGGGCGCGGTGCCTTTGTTTGCAAGCGAGACGGAGATTCTGGTGATGTGATCAGAGCATCTCCCTTTTTAATTTTCCTCACGGGCGAACTGACCTGGAGCTTGTACAGAAAGGGAACGGAATGTTCGAACGTCCAACATGATACGAGGGAGTATTCAGGCGCTGAAAGTTGCCAAGTTGGTGCCGAAAGTTCACGCCGACAGTGTGCCATGGTTTGGTGTTGGTGTGCGGCAGATGCCTCGGGCTTCTTCAGCGCATCTACTATAGTATTCAAAAGGGAATAGTATGTAGATTTGGTGCTTGAAGATCATACGAGCTGATTGATTAGTAGTAGCATTCATAGGAGAATCTTGTCGGTGAACGGATGAGCATGCATCGAAATTTGACTTGTCTTTAGAGATAAGAGGTTTTCGCTTTAGCAACACTATATATGTTGCTGAACTAAGTTGTGAGCGCTAACTAAAGTCGCTTAATCAGAAACTAGCTAGGCTTTTTGGGCCGGCAACCCAGTAAATTTCATGGCCTCATCTGGGCTCATGTACTGGACGCCTGGACCTATAACACAAAGGACCCGATAGGTTTCCATCACGTAAGAGGCAAATACTCCCCAGTCACAATGACACCCACTATGCATATCAATGACAATTGATAACTAAAATATAGACTATCATCAGCCCATCCAATCAGAAAAGAACTGACATTTTACATCGTAATCGAGCCTGAAATGCATCTCCACCACTGGTTGGGTTACAAGTAAAAGCTGGAAGCGATAGCATCCAGATAAGCAAGCTACTCATTTGGGAGTATGAACCCACTGTTTCCAGCCTTCCACCCTCCTGTTGTTAACCTGTATAAAAGGTAGCCATAATTTAACACATGGGGATAACTCAGGCGAAGCAAGCAACTTCTTCAGTGTCATCGATCCTAGCACCGCAGCACTCCTTCCTTTTCATTGCAACTTTGCTTCTGTACAAATTTGAACTAGAAATCCTGAACTTTCGTTCTTTTGGACTTGTTGAACCACTCAGCCTTCTCTTCAGCGTCAAGTTAGCTGGACTTCTCTTTGATGTCAAGTTAGCCGAATCTCCACCCTTGTTCTTGGCGGGTGACATTTCAGCATGAACATTACTGTCTCCACAGAGATCCCTGAAGTAATGGCGAGGATTCACATAACAGAATGATGAACTGACGATTCCTATGACTGTTGATGGCTGTACTGTCTGCATAAAATCCTTTAACTCTGAGAAACAAGCATGCTCAGAGTATGGCAAAGTGTAAGCATCCTTCTCAAATAGTTTTGGTGGTGACAAGGGATCGTAGTCCATCCCTATTGTGCCTCCATTTCGCCCTTGGAATCTCATAGACTTTACTGGTGGCCTACCTTTGGATTCACCCTTATCTTCACAACTTTTCCAAAGCCAAGGAATACCGGAAGGCATGATTCCTATAGTGGGACAGACAGTGTTCAAAGCTTCAAGGTTCTCAATGGTGAAACTGTATCTTGGAACAGCGCGGACCCTAGTCAAATTAGTCCGTGTGGTAAAGATCTCATGGTTTTCATCAATCCCTAAAAGGTGTATTGTCTGTAGACGCTGTGGCCAAACCCAAATCTGATGAGAAAATAGAAGGGAAACATTTCAGCAATTGGTGTCTCCATGTGTAGTAATAGTTAGAAAATGATATAGAACAAAAGTTTGCTGCTAAATTGATTGTGGACTGAATATGTAATCAGTGCAACTTCTAAACACATTATGCTGATCTGTAGAACATTACAAGGAAGTACCATGTAAGAAATACGCCAAAAATCCATCAAAATATTGTGGATAAATAAAACAATAAGTATTTTGAGAAAAAGAATGATCCAACCTTTGTTCGTAGTGCTCTAGATATATGAAGCAAGAGGTCCTCTTTTCCAAGAGTGTCAATACCAATAATAACTTCATGGTCAGGATGTGCCCGGATAATTTCAACCATCTGCATAAGAAACTATGAGTGTAGAACATCCAATCATACCATAGCATGACGAAACCACATTGATTTATACTTTGGCTAGTGCACCTGCTAACATGTCGAGATTGACATCTTATTGCACACAGCCTGTTCATAGTGGCAGCAATAGCATGTCATCTATCCCAGATCATGCTCAACTAGGTTATTTTCTCCTTGTGCTGAAGCTTTATGATCCATATTTGCAAAACATTTTCACTCTTCATTGTGACATTTTTGTCTAATTAACGTGACAAGTTACAACTCAGAATGGGTTAATTATGAGTTTGTTCATGAGCTTAAGACGAATGATCAAGCTGAGTCTAGCGAGATATAAGCATAACTATAATCTCTTAACATCTCTTACTGACAAGTTACAATTCAGAAATCAGTATACAAAAATGTGCCTCTCCTGATTGAATAACAGTTAGGTTTCAGTGCAATTGCATTCAGAATTCCATATAATCCATTCTTCCAAATCATTGCAGCCGTCCTAGATGCTAGAAGGATGTGGAAATGGACCGGACAGAAGGGTTGGACAAACTGAACCGTCATCATCGTAAGAAGGCATAAATCATCACGCGTGTTAAGCGAAGCTGACCTGCTCAGCAACTACGGGGCGTGGAGGGAAATTAAGGGACGGGTGGCAATAGGTGTTGTCCAGGTAGAGCACATCGACAGTATCCTCGCCGAGCGCCTCGAGGAGCGCCTGCTTCGCGCGCCGCGCCTTTTCGCACCCGAGCTCCCACCGGAAGTCTCCCGTGTATAGCATACACCCGAGGTCCCCGCGGAAGAGGTACATGAGTGAACCTGCGCGCAGAGATGAGACGCGTCGCCGGGTAGCGGCAGTTCAGTGCCAGTAGGCAGCGAAGCAAGTGATTCAACAGAGAGAGAGAGAGAGGAGAGGAGAGAGAGAGAGAGAGAGAGAGAGAGAGAGAGAGAGAGAGAGAGAGAGAGAGAGAGAGAGAGAGAGAGAGAGAGAGAGAGAGAGAGAGAGAGAGAGACCAGGGCAGTGGAGTGCCGGGATGGCGGTGACGCGGACGGAGAGGGGGCAGTCCGATGTGGCAGAGGAGAGCAAGAGGGAAGCGGATTTGCCGGGTGCGAGCGGGCGGATGAGGGAGGCGTCGATTCCGGGGAAGCGGGTGGGAAGGAGGCGGGCGGTGGTAGGGGAGCAGTAGAGCGGGCCGTGGCGCCATCCGCCGGACGCGCCGAGGCCGCGGGTGTGGTCTTGGTGGAGGTGCGTCAGAAAGTAGGCCTGGCTGCCGCCCGCGAACTTATCCACCGACACCATCCCCTCATCCATGGCCCACCGCCGCGCTATGCCGAGCGCCGCCTCGCTTCGCCGTCAAGATGCTGCTCTGCGGCCCCTGGGGAATTGTTGCAGGGAAGAGAGGGAAATCAGCGAGACGGGCGCCAAAACGAAAAGTTCACTCCTCTACAAAGAGGTTGCCTCTTGGCTCGCAAAATGCCGTAGAGCAATGGCACATTTTTTTTTTTTTTTTTTGGATCGGAGCAATGTCACATTGGCACGGTCCACATGACATTTGTGTTCAAGCCTTTACCTCTCACAAACACCTTTATATCGAATGGTCCACAAGGCATCATTATTTTGCGTGTAGGCATACAAAATCTCATGTTTTTTGACACAAAAGTACCCAACTAGGCAATTATTTTATCCAATAACAAAATAGTAAATACAGAAAGTTGTGTTTCTCCATTAACCAAGTGCCCAATACAATAGCCAGGCTGAATAGAATAGATGATACTACTGTGTAGATAACTACGATAATAACACAACGATCATCAACTAGGACGCCTGGCTATGTAAATTGTAAAATAAGAAACATTTTGGAGCCGAACCCTGCATAAACATCTGGGAAACACCTCAAAATCACGAGACAAGTGGAAATCTAGATGGCATCGACAACATAAACATCTCAGGCAAACCAACAAATACTCCGATGTAGGACATCAATATGGACTCAAAATGGAAAACAGCTTGCTGGTCAATCAGTTTATGATATGCAATTGATACAGAAGCAAAGAAAAACGGCCAGTTGCATCTTCCAAATAAACAGGGATCACATTGCTAGTCGCTACAGGTATGGCGTTTTTCTCTGCGCTTCTGGTGTATGCCATCGCTTCAGTTTTCTGCAGTGCACCAAAACAGTGGAATCAGAAACCAAAAGCAACATATGCACACAAACTAAGATTGGAAGCATGTGACAATGTGGAAATTGGTATGTGACATAGCAATTGAAAATGTCTGCCAATTAGCACTCAGCATACAAGAGAAGACAACAATTCAATGAGTTATCAAACAAAAGAAACGATATAATGCAGTGATATTTTCCTTGAAAGCAGAAAATCCAGAATATAATAAAATGTGATTTATCTCAATGGACAATTGCATATGGGTAATGAATCAGTACACATACAGACCATAACATGGTTTTGTGCCTTAAACCATCCCAACTAAGTTGCCAACAGCCCAACATTCAGAAGTCTCAGAAGCCACTAGGCCATTACTCGCCTAGATTCACACCCAACAAATGTATAGGGAAAATGTCCCTGTCCACAGCTTTTAGTTTTGTTGCTACATTTATCTGCAACGAAGTGTGACGTACTAAATTCACATGCCAATTGTGACAAGCCGCCCGCTAGTTAGCACATAATGGTAAAAAAAATGTACATCAATTAGCAAGATTGCACTTGCAACTAAGACTAAAGTGTCGCCTAGTCCATATCCATTTATTCCAATAATAACATCAAATTATAAACAGCAGTCGATGTCCAACAGATAGGTAGACAGCAGAAACTACATTCATCAGGTTACTTAGAAATGAAGCATAAGGTGATACTCCAATCAGAAGATTATGATAGTGAGGTGTTGTAAAAAAGAAAAATGAATGACCACAGTAGTTATCATGAATGCATCAAGGGAACACTATCAATATGATGTTGAATTTATACACTATAAACTTCCCAAATAGCATCGACTTTGAGAATACTTCCACAATGACGATGAAATTAATGGCTGCTTCAATGAATACCTTAAGAAGATCAAAATAAACATTTTAAGAGAGATTTAAGTCTTAAGTGTGCAATCTTGATTTACTATGAATTGAAATACAAGCTAAGTACCTTGAGTAACTTCACAAACGTGCAGTTGAGCACAGACAAAGATGGAAGCAATTTAAAACAAAAGAGGCAAGTGCATTACAGTTCATGTACTTTTGTGGCTTTGCAGCTATAGATTACAAAAACAACACGACCTAAGGTCATGCACAACACGTGGCGCTTGTGGGCAGTTATAGGTTATGTTGGACATGCTGAACAACCATGCACGTAGACATGGCGCTTGCTCAAAGGATAAGACGCTCGCTCAGGCGCCTGAATGCTCCCAGAACGCTTCAGGCGTCGGCGCTCCAGGATAGAGTAAAATATTGCTAAACCTTATGCTGTGAGCATTGTACATAACAAATGCTTCAATAGATTCTTACTTTTTAAAACCTTATTTTTTAAAACTAAGCATCATTTGGTCATTTGTTCCTGTCGAAAGGTAGACCTTAGGGATCTGTTTCCTTTTTCCTCCCTCTTCTTAAGCGGGCATGCATTGTACATGGCCAAGTGAACCAGCACAACATGTTGTAACTGAGGCTACAATAGGAAGACCGAGACAGTGAAACAGGTTCCATGACTAGCCGTCAAGCCCGTCACAAACACTACAATGTCAGGTAGAAAATAAACATTAACACACTTAAGGAAATTTCTAACTGAATCAGCTACTTATATAATGACAATATGGCATTATGATCTTCCATATCAGAAATCTGTTTAGCACAAACTAATCAATCAGGACGAAAATTAATAGCCGTATGTTGAAGCAAAGCAAAATGGCAGACCTTTGTGAACATCAGGGGCATCGTGATACACAGGCTCGTCCTCAGGGACAGGGTGCAGCTCATCTGTCGCCCCAGCTCCATCCCCGCCAGCACCTGCAGCGTCATCCGGGTAGCGAACAACCACAACGGGGCAAACGCAGTGGTGCACACAATAATCACTAACACTCCCAAGCCTGCCCTTGCCACCCTTCCGCGAGGCCCCGAAGCCGCGGCTCCCCATGATCATAGCCGAGAGGCCTAGGCGCTCTGCCTCGAGGCAGAGGCGCTCTTTCATGTCGTGGTCCTTGACGACGTGGATCTTGAAGGGGATCTGCGCGGCGACGAGCGGCTGCGCGAGGTCCTGCGCCTTGGTGGAGGTGAAGGCATCGTAGTCCTCCTCGCGCTTCTTCTGGCGCTCCTCCTCGGATGCGCCCCCCTCGTCCGCGGCGTCGGCGTCGTCGGAGACGGCGACCGGGATGGAGCCCCAGTCGGCGCCGTAGAGCACCGACGTGGAGCGCACGTGGAGGAGCACGACGGCGTCCCCGGGGCGGAGGTAGTTCTGCACGGCCCACCGGACGGCGTAGGCGGACTCGTCGGAGAGGTCGACGGCGATGGCGATGCGGCGGTGCGGGGACGCCGGGTTGGTCCCCGCGAGCGAGGAGAAGAAGAAGCGCGGCGAGCAGGGCTGGATCGTGGCCGCCTGCGCCGCCGCCGAGAGCCGCACCGGCGGGGGCGCGGGGGCCGCCGCGTCGGCGCCGGAGGTGGGGTTGGCCGCCATGGGATGCGGTGGGTGGTGGGATGGGGCGCTAGGGTTCTGCCGCGTTTCCTTGCTCTGATGAAGTGATGACGAGAAGAGAGAGAGAGATGAGCGGATTTCTGGCGGAATTTTGGGTGGCGGTTTGATCCGGTTCGGAAGGCGAACGGGAGAGAGAAGGGTTTTGGTTCGAAGGTGCGAGAAGGGGGGGGGGGAGAGAGAGAGAGAGCCAGAGTGCGAGCCGAGGAGTGCTCCACAACACGACAGCCGTGTGCGCGACTTGGCGTTTCGGGCCGGAATAGAATACAGTAACCTGATGTACACGTAGTGGCCGAACAGGTGGCCTGTGGCCTGACCCACCCATTGCCGTGCCCTTCATCACCTTTTCGCTTTTCCTATCCTATCCTGTTGCCGCCTTGCCGGTGTTGAAGTGCGTTGTCGCTTACCAGAGGTTTATATTTAAAAATGTCAACAGTTAAAAAAAATAAAGGTATTAGTAAGTAATAACACGGCTTCGAAACAATTTCATTTCGGTTAATGGAATTTCAATTGGGCATAGAAATAGAACCCGTGCGGCTGTGCGTGCCTCGGTCGTGCTAGACCAGCGTAATTGTCGAACTGCAGTTCTGCTTCAACGTGGGTGAGAAGACTCCCTGTTTGCTTTGCGCCGGTAATTTTACTTTTGCATAGAACTACTCCCTGATTTTGGTCAATGACCACCGGACGTGAGAGCGCATGACGCGGCTGTTTCGTGGTTGCCGGTTCTCTGCCAGTTGACGCGCGCTGGAAGTGGAGAAGATTCACTGAATCAGACATTGTTGGCTTGGACGGAACCATCGAAGCGAGTTCCTGTCCTTGAGCTTCACGATATCTATCCTGCACATGAATGGATAGCCAGCCATCCCAATCCGCCGGCGCCTTGTGCCGTCCTCCGATGGAGCTAGGTCCCGGAGACCGTACTCGCGCCTAGTCTGGTCTCGTCCTCGTCCTACCAAAACCATCGAATCCCCGTCTAATATGGGCGGTTTTCTATACCCCAGGAGATGTTTCATACGGACACCGCTGGCATTACGTTTTGCATATCTTTATGCTCCACGCGGTGATGATGGATGACCTTTTGCTTTTCTTTTGTTGCAATGGGCCGGAGGTTCTCAAACATTTTTTTCATTATCCAAAATGAACCAAATTCTAACATATACGATCACTGAAAACACTGTATACCATATATGCCCCTTGCGGAAAAAATAAAAGTATACGGAATATGATTATTTTTGTTTGAGAAACAAGCAGCTTCAGTTCACATTCGTAACATTAGGATTGGGCCCGCATGTACTACAACCATTAGCCCAGCACAGCCCAATCCAACAGATGTCTTTAGCATTGCATCTGATCGACCGGGCTGGGTGGACTGGGCCTCTGCCGCAGATACTTCTTGTGCCCAGTCCGTGCTCCTCCGACGGCCGCCTCGTCCTCGCCGGCCATGGCGTTGCGGAAGCTCCTCATCGTTGCCGCCGGAAGTAGGCGGCTCCAGTCCCGCTCCACTTCGCACCTCTTCTCGGTTCCTAATCTCCCGGAATCTACCGCCTCTCGCTCCCTCGTAGCCGCTGCTGCCCTGACGAAGCCGTCGGGGGAATCTCCACCGGCAGCGCTGCTCTTCGCGTCGAGGACTGTTTCTTCTACGCGTGTGGCGACACGTGCCTCCGTGGATGCGCCCGGGCCGGCCTCGTCGGAGCAAAAGTTTGTTTTCTCTCAACCTCAGAGTTATCGCCGACCTAGCTCCTTTTCTGCGTTTGTGCTGACATTTCTAGGGTTTAATCTGCAAAAATGTGGTACGAGTAGATTTGCCCGTGGGGGAATTCTCTAAAGCGCTCACACATTGATGTTGGATAGGAGATTTTGGCTGCAATTCTGTGGTCGGTGTCTAGATACCCCAAAGTATGCACATCAAACACTATACATTTTGTCATATACCTGTAGTGGATTGTTGCTTTTTAGCAAAGGTTGTAGGAGGTAGGATCGCTGAAGTCAAGAGAATTCTTGTAAATACTAAAACGTTGAAATTTATGCTAGCCCTTGATATATATCGAGTGCAGCTTTTTATATGAGTATAAGAACTGATCTCCGGAATGCAGTTTACATATATTTCAGTTTGGTATTGCAAATCATGACATGTCACTTGCATTTGAACAGGTCGATAATGCCAGAGGGCGAGTTCCATAAATTAGCTAATGAAACCATTCAGGATTTGCTCGAAAAACTTGAGGTACCGGATAATCTCTGCTCTCTTCTCCTAATCTTTGTATTCCATAAAAGCTTAGTTTGATGGATATCGGGTCGACATTTCTTTGGCTAATACTGTTTGTCATGCACCTGGTTTAGGAATATGGTGATTCTCTTCAGATGGATGGCTTTGACATAGACTATGGGGTTAGTTGCAACTTACAATGCAGAACATGAAAAAAATTCGTGTCATTATATGTATTTTTTAAGTTTTTGGTTATTGATCCATCCTTCTTTTCCTCTGGACTTTTCAGAATCAAGTTTTAACATTGAGGCTTGGGGATTTGGGGACATATGTGGTAAACAAGCAAACACCAAACAGACAGATATGGTTATCTTCGCCTGTGAGGTATTATGATGTTATTGTATTTTTTGTGGATCTAATTATGTAAGCACTAGTGTCAATCAATGAATAAAGAAGAGCTTGGTAGTTATGATTTGAGGTTTGATTGCCCCCCAATTTTCATGTATGCATAGGATATATACATCTAATCATAATAGATTCTCATAAGATTTTGGCTGGGTATCTCTTAAAATATGATACCTCATTGCTTGCTCTTCGCGCAATTGATGCTACCTGTATGTGAATGCAGTGGACCTTCTAGATTTGATTGGGATGAAGAAACAAGCAGTTGGATATACAAGCGGACTGGAGCAAAGCTTGTGCAACTCCTGGAGAAGGAGATTAGTGAGTTGTGTGGCACTCCAGTAGAACTTTCATAGCAATACAGCGAAATGCTGGGTTGCAGTTCAGGTGAAGTACGAATGAGTTAACCTTCTTGTAATATAATCCGCGACAAGATTTTGTTGTTCTGCACATTTGCATGCTGTTTTGAATAAATATTTCTGACATTACCAATCAGGCATCTGTGGTATCTAGTATAAAACATAGAGATGGTTGGATCTGAGGATGTAGTGACTGTAAATTGGATAATCGCGGAGGCCAGTTGTTGCTTTGTTATGATGATATGAGCTGTGCCAGATAATTTTTGGAACGCAGAATCATCGCATCAATGAATTGACAACAATCGTCTGTATCCTTCTGTATTTATAAGTAACGAGGATAACATTACATCAATAACATTCAAACATTCTATGTGACTCTTCTTGCATCAGCTCAGGGCTCAGTCTGACCATGAGAATGCAGAACTCCATCTGATCCAGCACCCCGTCCCCGTCTAGGTCCCCCTCTCTCATCATCTCCGAGAGCTCGTCGTCCCGTAGCTCGCCAAGCCCAAGCCTGGTGGCGTTCTTCTTCAAGCTCTGAAAGGTGATCTTGCCTGTCCTTGGGTCCATGAGTAGCTCAAACCCCTTGCAGAGCTCTTGCATCAGACCTTCCACCCCAAGCTTCCTTGCCATCAATGGCAGGAAGTCCTCAAACTGCACATAGGAAGAGGACCCTGCATCTGCCCCCATACCGGCCGGAATGAGCCTGCGATGTGGTGTTGTTGACGATTGAAGAACTAAGAATTCTTGACCGAGTCATGCATCAACACGCAGGATGGTTGAGGATGAGAATAGTGTTTATATAAAGGGATGCCGTCTGGAGATTGAGGAGGCCGTGAGGTTCTTGGAAGCTGTCCCTCCATGCCTGCCAGCCAAAGTACAGGTAATTGCAAGCATCTATCCTCCATATCTCCTGCCTAGCTTTAGGCGGTTGCTGTTTCCGGCGGTTTTCGCTTGGTTTCTGCGAAATGACACCCCAAAACTCTGCTTCCGCGAGGTCTCAACGAATGGTTGCTTGAACGAGTCGTGTTTCTTTTTACAGTACACTTGTGCATCACTGGCTTGACCACACGTAATAATAAACTGGCTTAAGGTGGTTATCGGAACTTCATATATGAACGGAAGCTAGGTCAATCCGGGAACCCGGCGGCGTTGTTTCTCCGCTTTTTTATTGCTCTATTCGATGGAGGATCCTGGACGGCTGGACGTGGACGGTGACGAGTAGGTCCGCACTGTCAGTTATGCAAGACCGTCTCGACGGAATATACTACCACTCTGAATCAGCAAGTATGAGCCGAAGAGGCTGCGTTTTTGGATGGTCTGCTGAACGTAAATTGCTCATGAAATTTCGTTCCAAGAGTACCTTCGTCATAGAATCGGCTTTATATTTGCCTGTCAATTGCAGCATGTTTGCCATATAAACCATCTTTGTGTCGCGGGCAGAAACCAGAAGATATTTTCCAACTGCTTTTCAGCTCAACTTGAGTTCTCTATTTCTTTCTCCAAGGAGCATAGGAAAAGATGAAAACGGCAACATAGTCCCGAGTCTTGCCCATCACCATATAGCAACAATACTTGATGCAACTAGTACGAGAGAGAGAGAGAGAGAGAGAAACGTTTTTTTTTTCTTTTGAGAATTTGAGAGAAGGTTGTGTACTTGTGTGATAGCTGACCTGTTTTATCGCGAAATTGTCTCTTCCAGCTGGTTAGAAGGCCCAACATAACTCGGCCCGGATCTCGTCTGTATTTCGATCACAATTTACATACTCGGCCCATGTTGGGACCGTCCTCACTCGCGGCCGATACTGGTGGGGGAGTTGACGAGGCCCTCAGTCCTCACCTTTCTCCCAAGGGCCCAGGGCAGCAGCCCCGTACAGGCAGGCGGCAGCAGGCGTCGACTCCACCTTGACCTGCCAATGCCAACGGGTGGCGGCAGGCGGCGGCCTAAGGCATGGCGAGATCGACATCGATCTTACAGTTGGAAACTTGGAACCTTGGTACGCCATCTCTTCAGTTAGTATCTTTTACGGGGTTTGATCCATGTGTTTACCTGCTGCGACTAAAAATCTTCCGGTCTTCCTTCCAATGGTAGGTCATTCCTGCAATCACCGACCTTAAATGGCTGAAAGGGATGGAAGGAAGGAGATTGCCGGTATCGGCTCGTGCTACAATTGAGAGGCGGTTTGTTGCTGGGAGAGGAAGAAACGAGACCAAGTGAACGATACCATCGACATTATTAGATTATCTTCCCCCCTCGGTTGCGAAATGTTGGAAGCCGGTATTCCACTGGGCACTGGGTTACAGCTCTCATTTGGATTTCAGAGTGAAAATAATTTATACTGTGCATCGGTTTGCATGTGTAGCGTAGAGGGACACTATGAGATGCTTGCCAAATATATCTGCAAACCATACTCTTTCTTTTAGAGCTAATCTGGAATTGCATGTTCACCGTTCTCTCCTTTGTGATAATTCCTCGAATGAAATAGGCTGCGTTATTTTGGGTCCAAATCAAACAAATTGGAAGGTCGATTGGGGAGTTTGGAAGATAGTAACTTCACATGTGGAAGTCAAGAACGTGTTTGACCAAACAGTGGGTCTCTAATACTGGTGATTTAGTCGCTTTCAATCATTGACTACTGCCATACTGGACTGGCTACGGAAATTTGACCTCATAGCTCATCATGGAACGTTCAAAATCGGCAGCTCTGAATGTTCATGATGCCAAAGATATCTGCACAGACAGTTGTTTACCTTCTATCCCCAAAGCAATCGCACGAGGAATTTCAACTGTTCAGAAAAGTTCAGAGAGGTATGCATGCTTTTGGTCTTCATTTAATCATCATCGGAGCACTCAATATCTCTTTCTCTCACTGTCCCTCTCAGTTGATTACTTCAGTTTTTTGTTATCCTAGATTGATGCCTGGAAGTAACCATGTTTAGGGAAAAAAGCTTTTGGAGCAACTGTGCAGTTGCCAATCTGTTGATTCTCTCTCTATTAGCAGCAAGATGTTTATCAGCAACCGTGGCAAGAACAGACACCATCTTTCGAAATCAATCAATTTCAGATGGACGGTTCCTGAAGTCCGTGAGCAAAAATTTTATGCTTGGTTTCTTTAGCCCTGGTGATTCAATCTACCGTTATGTTGGGATATGGCACGCCAGTGATCCAGAAAGGACGGCTGTATGGGTTGCTAATAGGAACAATCCATTACAAGATAAACATGGCATACTTAAGTTTGACAACAGTAGCAATCTAGTAATTATAGATGGCAGGGGTAACTCATTTACTGTGGCAAACGGGACCGGAGTGCAAGATGTGGAGGCTGCAATACAGGATGATGGTAACTTTGTCTTAAGGAGCATCAACCAAAGCAAGATCATATGGCAGAGCTTTGACTTTCCCACTAATACATGGCTCCCTGAAATGAATATTACTGTTAACAATAAATTGCTGACTTCATGGAAGAGCTATGATGATCCATCAACGGGGGATTACACTCTTGGAGCTAGCATAACTAGTGCATTACAACTATTTATCTGGTGGAAGACGACCCCATTTTGGTCCAGCGGACGCTGGATTGGTGATACTAACTCTCTTATCCAAGAGCTAAAATATATCCCTACCATCCCTGTTTTATTCCAATGTGATGACCTTACATGCAGATACACTCCCAATCCAATTAACATAATGACAAAGATTGTGTTGGGTCCAGACGGTTCATTGAATATATCACAATTTGATCCCAAAGCTAAATCATGGATTCTTTTATGGAGGCAACCCGCTAGTTGTGATGTGTCTAACTTATGTGGAATATTTGGTATTTGCAACAACAGTATATTATCAGCATCTAAGGACATATCGACATCCCCTTGTCAATGTCCAAAAGGCTTTGTGCTAAAAGACAAAGAAAATACCAGGAACGGATGCAATAGGAAAATTCCATTGCAATGTGATGGTGATAAGTTTATTGAAATGCCTGGTATGCTACTTCCTGACAACAGAGAAAAGCTGTCTATTATGGGAGACAACGAATGCCAAATGACATGCATGAGAAATTGCCTTTGTACTGCATATTCTGCATTGGACGGCTGCAACTTATGGTATCGTAATCTATCAAATCTTCAGTATTATGGATATAATGGAAGTGGAGTAGGAACTTTGTATCTTCGCGTGGCTGCGTCGGAGTTAGAATCAACCAATAGTTCAGGTATGAATTTATACCCTAGAAGTAAAACTCCAGTTTCGAAAGTATTTTGACCATACAAAAAGACCTGTAGAAAAGGTATTAGTGACTCTCTTTCTTCTTATTCAGGTCACAAGAGACTTTGGATAGCTAGTGTCCTTCCTTCAAGTGCATTTCTTGTCTTTTGTCTCATCCTTTTTCTTTGGATATGGAGATCGAAAATTAAAGGTAAACACTAGAAGTCTTCTATGGCTAGAAAAACTGTCATTTTTCCTTATATCTATTGTAGGTGAAGCATGACAATAATTATGTTTTCCATGGATCAGGGAAACGTAAGCATCATGATCAACTGTCCATAGTGACTTCAGATATGATCAGCCTTTGGGAGACTGAAGAGACAGGTTCCCATTTTACAACGTTTCCCTTTTCACAAATAAGGAATGCTACTGACAGTTTTTCAATAGAAAATAAGCTTGGAGAAGGGGGATTTGGCTCTGTGTACAAGGTACAATATTTTCAAGCTCCTCAAGTCACATGCTTATGATGAGAACAGGAAGTTTACTGATTTTAATGCACATGGTCAAACATCAAAGGAATATGTTTTTGGGCAAGTAACTCAGTGAATGACCCTATCCTGTAATTGATAAATTTTAATTTACATGGACAAGGGAAAATGAAGATAGTATATTAGAGACCCGAGGATCTTGTTTAGATACTGGAACAAAGGTTCCAGCACATCCATGAGTGAATACATGCAGCTGTAACATGTAGACATGAGGGAATTTTACTCGACGAGCAGATAGATGTGTCATTTGTTTCAAATCCACATATGCCCATGTTACGAAACAGAATCTTGAATGGCATCAGGACTGACCATATGGTTATTATAGTGCTTTGTTCCCCCAGAACATATTGATTATACTTCAAAAATACAATATTTTTGTTGTTGGAGTTGGTCCCTTTATTTTTCTATATAACTTTGATAAGCGGCTGTTATGACATGTCACTGGGATTGAGCATGTACTCTATTCCGGGTGTTTCTAGTAATTCGGTCAACAATGACTGAGGAAAATTCTCAAATCTGACATCGTAGCCACCTTAGCTCAAGATATCAATCTAGAATGAATGATCATCTGTTGGCTTTCTAGTTTTTTAAAGTGCATTATGATTTATTGAGTTATCTTTTGTAGCAAATTCAACATTTTACATTTTTTTTGGCCTTTATCAATGTGTTTTTGTTTATTGAACTGAAAGACTGGAGTTCAATGGCTGGGGGATTGTAGGGTGATGGCACTCTCTGGGAGTGTGTTTTACACTCGTATTTAATGTTGATTAAAGAGCAGATGGAATATTAAATACTGTATCCAGGTTGATCGGGTTGGATAGTCAGGATGGGTTCTGTGGGATTGCATGGATATGGCGTGGGCTTGGTGGGTGGGTGGGTGGGATGGGTAAAGAGCTTTGGGTTTAGCCCGATCCTTATATTCTCCTCTGTTGTCAGGTAACCAAACAAAGTATCTTTACATAGTGCCTGCCATAAATCTTCTACTTGTGCATACACTTGCTATTTCTGTACTGCAAAGTAAGTGTGTTTTTTGATTAAGCAGTTCAGGTATTCCAATACAGATTAGCATGACGACAGATTATAGTATCTTCAAACACACTTTTATCTAAAGGAAAATGGGACCCAGGATTACTAATCATATTTTGTATGTAATAACTACATTGTATAATTCTGACTATATTGAAACCATTTAATAGGGCAAGTTACCAAATGGACAGGAGATTGCTGTTAAGAGACTAGCTGCAAATTCAGCACAAGGGTTACCCGAATTTAAGAATGAAATCCTGTTGATTGCTAAGCTTCAGCATAGAAATTTAGTTGGGCTGTTTGGTTGCTGCATTCAAGGGGAAGAAATGCTTTTAGTTTATGAATACTTACCAAACAAAAGCTTGGATTTCTTCTTATTTGGTAAGATTGATTTTCGTTTTTAGTTCCTTCTTGTTTGCTATATTTTCCTTGTCAGCTGCCTTTTCGATTTGTGACCCTTTTTTTTTTGTTTTTGGGCTTCCTCAAGAAAAATCGAGAAGAGCTCTGTTGAACTGGGCAATGCGAATTAATATAATTGAAGGTGTTGCACAAGGTCTTCTTTATCTCCACAAGCATTCTCGGCTAAGAATTATCCACAGGGACCTGAAAGCAAGTAACATCTTGTTGGACAGTGATATGAACCCTAAGATCTCGGACTTTGGAATGGCAAGAATATTTGATCCTCAAGGAATACAAGCTAACACGAAAAGAGTTGTCGGAACATAGTAAGTATTTGATTGTTGTGTTTATAGTCTTGTGTTTTATTGAGCAGTCTATTGAGTTTAATAGACTGATGTGCTATCCTTTCAGTGGTTACATGGCTCCTGAATATGCCATGGCTGGCATTTTCTCTGTTAAATCTGATGTATATAGCTATGGGGTCTTGATTCTGGAGATCATCAGTGGAATAAGAAATTCAGGATCTCAACGACGTGGCAACTCTCTTATCCTCCCTGGTTATGTAAGAGAAAAACCTAACCAGTGCAAAATGTTATTAATTTTTTGCAAGTGGAGCACTTCTAACTTGGTAGCTGCACTGAATTTTGCAGGCATGGGAACTGTGGAAAGAAGGCAGATGCTGCGAGCTCATTGATACATCATTAAATGGTGCATATCCTAGGAATATGGTACTAAGATGCATTCATGTAAGCTTGTTGTGTGTTCAAGAGAATGCAGCAGATCGACCCTCCATGGCTGAAGTCGTATCAATTATTACCAATGAGAATACCATCTTACCAGACCCAAAGCAACCTGGTTTCATCTCCATGTTGCTTTCAAATGAAACTGATGTGCCTGAAGAAACCTGTTCCCTGAATGGTCTTTCAGTTACCAACATGGACGGTAGATAGTACTATCTCAATCCGCTGCTTCTGTGCAACTTGCATGTTCATCGCGCAAGTTACATCAGGTGAAGACAAAATTTTGAGTGTTCTCATCTATACATCTTCCCTTCTACCTGTAGTGTGCAGTCTCGTAGCCAGAAAAGATAGGGCGTTCATGGATATTGGTATTCTGATTGTTTTATGCCATCTTGTTAATTCTACCATGTAAGGTCCCAGAGGCAAGAACTCTACAAAATGTGTTGTCTCTTCAAAAAAAAAAAAGTGTCTGATGTTGGTACCAGTTCCTAGCTGGGTGTCTTGTCTTTTCTCTTTTGTCAACTTGAAGGACTCAATTACCTGCTAGTGTGGCCTCATCAGTCCATTATCAAAACCAGCAATTATTATATTCCTTGCGCTGTTCAGTTACATTGAGGTAGCATAATCAACTTCGGGTGCTATTCCAGACTTCCAGCATTTGCTAACACTTTGGCTCAAAATAGTGCCTTCTTCCATCAAATCTATGTCAATTGTCAAGCGTTCAATATGACATATCTGCAACTGTTTCAGATTTGGACTGCACTGGAGAGGCCGGAGGAATTCCTCTTCCAGTTCCAAACAGAACGTATTGTTGCCACATTGCTATAAATCATTTTTTCTTGTTTAGATAGGCTGGGTAGGAGCTCTGTCATTGCAGTCAATTCTTATCATGCAAGAATCGGTTCATGGTTGTGCCTACAAGGTCAGTTTCAGTCTCTTTGTCTTGATTTGTGGTGAGCCAATGCGGTGTTTTATTCATGGTTGCGCCTACACGTTTGCCATACTTTATTCCATCCAGTTTGATCAGCTTAAATACTCTATCTCATCAATCTCTGTCACACAACTACCTGTTAGTGGTATATCCTTTCGCCTTGTATTGTACTACTTAGTAAGAGGGTGAGTAACCTGCATCTTGTGAGCTACTACATCTTTTGTGCAATTAATCTTGTTACCTACTCCCTCTTCGAAATCGTTGTCTTTAGGAAAACAGTTCTAGTTTACTAAAGTTGATGTTCTAATGACAACAATTTAAGAACAGGGCAGTACCTCACAAGGATAATGGGATTTGATTAGTATTGTTTGACTTGAGTATGGTGCATTGTAATTTTTCAGTATAACGATGGTATATGGATAAGGCCAATAGTCAGCCCTTGCCCGTTTGAATTTGCCGTGCATATGCCATTCAACAACTTGCATTCCAGCTAGATTCAAACGTTCAACTCCAGGCCCTAAATATTTTTATTATCTTCACGTTTACAAGTAGAAATAAACTATGCCTAGTCTCATTCAGATGTAAACTGTGTGAGTATGGCTTATAGCTGTAAATTTGCTGTCGTTGACTAGCATGTTCGCCATCTGTGTGTGTATCTTTTCTACGTGCTGCTGACGGGGGCGCCAGCATTGAATCGTTGACAAATTTTTGCTTGCTGCTACTCCGATCCACATGCAGGCATGCAGCAGACGACACGAACATGGCCCTATTGGGAGTAACGAATGCGCGCACAGCTTCGGAGTCTCTAGGAGTCGCCCTGAGCAAGATTACTCTGTTCTCCGTCAACGTTTCCGGGTTGCTGATCATGAGCAGCACTCAAATCTGTTTCCACACGATGGTTGTCGTGTCACACGACAACCACTGCCCAGCCGGCCGCAAGGCCAATGTCCTGAGAGGAAAGTCAGCGGCTGCATTGGCGTTCCGGTTCGGGACAGAGCATGGGGACTCGCGTGCTCTGCCTCCTCTTCATCGCCATCGCCGCCGCCTCCTTCGCCCTTGTCACTTCGACTGACACCATCCTCAGGAACACGTCCATCTCCGGCAACCAGACGCTCGTCTCGGCGGGCGGCCTCTATGCGCTCGGCTTCTTCAGCCCGCCCGGCGCCGACGACGGCAGGACGTACCTCGGCATTTGGTACGCCAGCATCCCGGGGTCGATGACCGTTGTGTGGGTCGCCAACCGCCAGGACCCTGTGCTCACCTCCCCGGCCGTCCTGCAGCTCTCTGCTGGTGGCCGGCTCGTCATCCTCAACGGCAATAACGACACCGTGTGGTCCTCACCTGCGCCCACCAGGAAAGTAACCGGGCGCGCCACCGCTCGCCTTCTGGACAGCGGCAACTTCGTCCTCAGCTCCGACGGAAGCGATAATTCTGATCATGGCGTGGCGTGGCAGAGCTTTGACTACCCGACGGACACGCTGCTTCCCGGCATGAAGCTCGGGGAGGACAGCAGGGCCGGCATCACCAGGAACATCACGTCGTGGAGAAGCGCGAGCGACCCGTCTCCGGGCGACTACACGTTCAAGCTGGTCGGCGGCGGGCTGCCGCAGTTCTTCCTCATCCAGGGAGGCACGAAGAGGATCTACACCAGCGGGCCGTGGAACGGCGAGATCCTCACTGGCGTGCCGTACCTCACCTCCAAGGACTTCGCTTTCAAGGTGGTGTACAGCGGGGACGAGACGTACTACAGCTACGCCATCCGCGACCCGTCGCTGTTCTCGCGGCTGCTCGTCGTGAACAGCGACGACGGGAAGGGGCAGCTGAGGCGGTTCACGCTGAACAACGGCGCCTGGAGCAACTTCTGGTACTACCCGACCGACCCGTGCGACTTCTACGCCAAGTGCGGGGCGTTCGGGTACTGCGATCCCGACCAGTCCCCGGCGTGCCGCTGCCTTCCGGGTTTCGTGCCGCGGTCGCCGCAGCAGTGGAGCCTCAAGGACTGGTCGGGCGGGTGCGTCAGGAGCACCAGCCTGAGCTGCGCCGGCGGCGACGGCGACGGGTTCTGGGTCGTCAACAAGATGAAGCTGCCGCAGGCCACGGACGCGGTGGTGTACATGGGCATGAATCTCGACCAGTGCAGGCAGGCTTGCCTGAGCAACTGCAGCTGCGCGGCGTACGCCGCGGCGAACATGAGCGGCGGAGTTGGCGTCGGGTGCGTCATTTGGGCGGTCGATCTGCTGGACATGAGGCAGTACCCCATTGTCGTGCAGGATGTGTACATACGGCTCGCGCAGTCCGAGATTGACGCCCTCAAGGCCACAGGTACGTTCTGACTAAAATTTCCTTCGATGCTGCAGTTCCGAAATTCTCATCTTTTGCACATGATTTACACATGACACACGGATAGTTGTAAGGCCTAACCATATTCCTGATTATTCCAGCTAACCACCATCAGCGGCCACGCAAGAGCATGCTCATCCTCATCGTCGTCACGACTATCGCCGGTGTACTTTTTCTGCTAGCAGCGGTCGTTTGCTGTTGTTTGGTGGTGAAGAAGCAGAGGAGGAAAGGTCAAAGTGACGTGGCGTCGTCATTGCCGCCAAGTACTTTAGATCATGGTCTTCCGTACAGGGTCAGGAGCCATCCTTCGTTGAGCCCAGTACGGGATGAGAGCCTGGGTGATCTCTTCGAGAACATGAGCAATACGGGGAAGGATAGTGTCGACCTTCCATTGTTTGATCTAGAGGTTATTTTGGACGCCACGGACAACTTCGCTGAGCACAATAAAATTGGAGCAGGTGGATTTGGCCCTGTTTATATGGTACCCAAAAAAAAAAATGCTTACTGATAACTTTGTAAATATCCTGATTTTTCTTGAGATTCACTCCTAATGTACCTACAACTTGACAGGGGAGTCTTGAGGATGGGCAGCAAGTGGCTGTAAAGAGGTTGAGCCGGGGATCGATGCAAGGGATCAGGGAATTCATGAACGAGGTGAAGCTGATTGCAAAGTTGCAGCACAGAAACCTTGTGAGGCTACTTGGTTGCTGCATCGAAAACGATGAGAGAATACTCATGTATGAGTACATGCACAACCAGAGCTTGGACACATTCATATTTGGTTAGTTCATTTCTACAAACACATTCAAGATGAGTTTGTTGTTCTAATGCTCACAGGTGAGTTTTGTGTACATATTAATGCAGATGAAGAGAAGCGTAGGTTTCTAAAGTGGCAGAAACGGTACGATATCGTTTTAGGGATTGCACGGGGTCTGCAATACCTACATGAGGATTCAAGGTTCAGGATCATCCACAGGGATTTGAAGGCTAGCAACGTGTTACTTGACAGAAACATGGTCCCCAAAATTTCAGATTTTGGCATCGCAAGGATGTTTGGAGGTGACCAAACCACTGCATACACTGCAAAGGTCATTGGAACATAGTGAGTATCCTCCCGAAATAATCCATCCTAGCGTGTTTTTTGTGTCGTCTTAGAATGGACCTTTTGACTGACTGGTGAGACGGTTTTTCAGTGGCTACATGTCTCCAGAGTATGCAATGGACGGCATCATTTCGATTAAATCTGATGTCTTCAGCTTTGGTGTGCTTGTACTGGAGATTGTTACCGGCAGGAGGAATCGAGGCTCCTACGAACCTGAACTGGACGTAAACCTGTTAGGCTATGTAAGTATAGGACCAAGGCTTGACAGAATTTGTTTTTTGGCCGAATTTGTAGTGACCATATATGCATAATTGTTCCGGATTTTTGCAGGCTTGGATGTTGTGGAAAGAAGGCAGGAGCGTGGAGTTGCTGGACGAGGCAATCGGCAGCAGCTTTCACCACAGCAGGGTTCTGCGCTGCATACAGGTGGCCCTCCTATGCGTCGAAGCGCAGCCAAGGAATAGGCCCCTGATGTCTGCAGTGGTCGCGATGCTGACCAGCGAGAATGCCGTGCTTCCTGAACCAAACGAGCCTGGACTGAACTTTGGAATGAGCTCTTCGGACACGGGATCTACTCGAACTCGAAGCGCAACCACAAACACTGTGACAGTAACTGCATTGGATCCGAGGTAGCATGTACAACCTACGACGACAGCAATTGTTGCATTTCCGCAAGGATTTAATTCTTTTTTTTCCTTTTTGGATCATTGGCTATGGTTCCTTGTATAGGCTACACGATTGGTAAATATTACCTTCGGAAGGGCATCTCATGTTAATACACTTTGTTTTCTCTCATCAAATTCAGAGTACTCATGATGATAAGAACTTGATAAGAGAAAAATTCTAGTAGTGATGACTGACAATTGGATACCAGTCAGCATAGTAGCATGCACTCCCTCCGTTATTTGGTTATTGACATAGTTCCACAACCATCTCGTTTGAACTTTGTACCAGTACATTTTCGTTGTGGGAATGACAACGAATCACGAATGGGGGGAGTGTACAAGACCATCATGCGATTGATGGAAGGATCGAAGCTGAATGGTATCGATAGATGGATATTTAAAATGATTGTGAATAAATGGTGAGAGAGAAATTGACTGCTACAGTAGTTAGAGGACTATCAATTTTCCTAGTCAAAATTGTTTTAATAGGAGATCAAAAAAAATGTTTTAATAGTGATGACTATATAGGTTCTATGTTTTAGCAATGGAGATATTTTATATAAAGAAATCGATGTAGAGAGGCTTTTTATTCTTCTATAGTGAAAGGCAGGACACATGTCATATTCCTCAAAAAAATATTTTATATAAAGTGAAATAAATTGTCCTTTATGTAAAGACGAAAATCGTATATTAGCTCTTCTATATACACATGTGCAGATGAACTGGGTCAATTGGTAGGACTGAGGTCCTTGCAAAAAAAAAAAAAAATGATAGGACTGAGGGACCGTTCAAGACCTGGGCCACCTAGCCCGTGTGTTTAAATTGGGGGTTCAAGAAGCGGAGAATGAAGAGGGAAATTAAAATTAAGCTCCAACATCCATGAAGCCCATGTTGGCAATATTTGCATGTGCTCGTGTCGTCGGACTTCCAGCCCAAGCGCATGCCACCACTACGGGTTGTGCTGTGTTTGGGTTGGGCCAAAACCATGCTTTGGACCAGATCATTTGGCATGGCCTGTTTGGACATCTATTGTCGTCCTCTCTTCTTTTGGTGTTTGCACATGCGCACCGGACTTATCATGCCATTCTCTGCGTAATATATTATATAAGACTATTAAGCCTTAGTTCTTGTCGTTTGACTGACTGTATGACTTACTATACAGTCATTCGTGAGCAAATGAAACCCTTAAATTATTACTTCGAGCAGAGGCGGCCAGCTCCGCAGCGCGGGAATCCAACTTACCAACGAACTGGATCCAATCATTCAAGCATCAAGCTTATAACTTCATTAGACAGGAGCGCGCTAATGTTGACCAAGCATCTTGAACGTGGCCTGGTGGGAATAACAAATGCTCGGACAGCCTCGCATGCAGTCTCCGCGAGCTAATCAACTAGTCTGCTCCAACCATGGCGGTTGTTGCTGCAGTGTCTGCTCATGTAGCTTCAATCATCTCTGGCAAGGTATTCATTCACTCGACAGGCAGTCTCACAAAGGTACATAAAGTGTCATAACGCTCAAGGGTAGTATGTCCAGACTACCGATACGACAAGTCCCCGACCGAGCTGGGCCGCCGGCTTGGCTAAAAAGTTCGGCACAGCATGAAGGAGCTCAATCTCCTTCTGCTTCTCACTGTCGCCGCCACCACCTTATTCACCCCCTCCAAATCCATTGACTTTGACACCATCGAACGGGCAGCGTCCATCTCCGGCAACCAGAAGCTTGTGTCGGCCGGCGGTCTCTATGCACTTGGCTTCTTCAGCCCGCCCGGCGCAGGTGACGGCAGGGCTTACCTGGGCATCTGGTACGCCAAAACACCGGGGCCCAAGACCGTCGTATGGGTCGCGTATCGCCAGGCCCCTGTGGTCGACTCCCCGGCCTCCCTCCAGCTCTCCGCAGGGGGGCGGCTCGTCATCCTCGACAGAAATAACAAAGCAGTATGGTCCTCCCGGCACCCACCAGGACAATGACTGAGCACGCCTCGGCTCGGCTTCTGGACAACGGCAATTTCGTCCTGAGCTCGGACGGGAGCGGTTCCGATCCGAGCGTGGCGTGGCAGAGCTTCGACTACCCGACGGACACGCTGCTCCCGGGCATGAAAGTCGGCATCGCCAGGAACATCACGTCGTGGAGAAGCGCGAGCGACCCGTCGCCGGGCGACTACACGTTCAAGCTGGTCCTAGGCGGGCTGCCGGAGTTCTTCCTCGTCCAGAGGGGCACGACGACGATCTACAGGAGCAGGCCGTGGAACGGCGACATCCGTACCGGTATGCCGCTGTTCGAGGACTTCTCTTTAAAGGTCGTTTCCAGCCTTGACGAGACGTACTACAGCTATGCCATCCGCGATCCGTCGCTGCTCTCGCGAATAGTCGTTGCAGATGGGAAGCTAAATCTGTTCAGGTTGTCCGACGACGACGGCACGTGGAGCAACAAATCCTACCCGGCCGAGAGTTGCGATTACTACTCCAAGTGCGGTCCGTTCGGGTACTGCAGCTACGACCCGTCCCCGACGTCGTGCAGCTGCCTCCCGGGATTCGAGCCGCGGCTCTCGCAGGCGTGGAGCCATGGGAACTGGTTTGCTGGCTGCATCAGGCGTTCTGCGCTGAACTGCGACAGCAGCGATGACGACTTCCTACCCTTTAAGCGGATGAAGCTACCGCAGGCCACGGACGCGACGGTATACTCTGCTAGTATGACGCTGGACCAGTGCCGACAGGCTTGCCTGAGCAACTGCAGCTGCTCGGCGTACGCCGCTGCAGACATGAGCGACGGAGATGGCGCCGGCTGTGTCATCTGGTCCGGTGACCTGCTGGACATGACGCAGAGCTCGACTAACGTGCAGGATGTGTACATACGGATGGCACGGTCCGAGATACACGTCCCGAAGGCCAAAGGTTGTGACTTCTTTGCCTAGTACCATTAGTTTTTTTTTTTTCATGCTACAGTTTAGAAATTTGCACCGAATTTACCAGTTTTTTCATACTATTAAACCATACACATGACACATACACCCAGAGACTAGTCACAGAAACTGGATTCTCCTAGTTGTAAGTCTAACCATTTCTTGGTTACAGTTCCAGCGAACCTTCGGCGACCACACAAGAGAATAATGCTCATCGTCGTCGCGACTGTTTCCAGTGTACTACTTCTGCTGACTCTAGTTTCTTGCTGTTGCTTCTGGGCGAAGAAGGGAAGGCAGAAAGGTCAAATGGCGTCGTTGCCGCCAACTAGTAGCACTGTATATCATCGTCGGCTTCCGCACATTCAGAAGGCAGCCTGCATTGAGCCCATAAGCGATGAACATCTGGATGACAACTGTGATAACATAAGTTGTACTACGGGGACAGACGTTGACCTTCCGTTACTTGATATAGAGGATATTCTGGCTGCCACGAACAATTTTACTGAGCACAACAAAATCGGAGAAGGTGGATTTGGCCCTGTTTATATGGTAAAAATATTAATCAACCTACTTACTCTAGCATTTGTGCGCTAGCCTTTTGATTTATTGTGTATAAAATGATTAAAATGGTTTTCTTCAGAATTTTACATGAAACCTCATATAAATCAAATTATTAAATTAGTTCATTGAAACTGAAACTTTCCTTTTGTGTTAATTAAATGAATAGATTATAGGATTTTATATTTACTCCTATTCTTTTTACAATAAATTCAAAGATATATGATTTCTTGTATTGTACTCACTCCGTTTTTTTTACTTGTCGCCATTGACTTTGACTAAAAACTGACCGCTCGTCTTATTTAAAAAATTAGTTCAAATGTGTAAAACTAAAAATTAGGATTCAAAAACCTTCTATAATAAATTAAATCCTAACAAAACATTTGATAATTTTTATACTTTTTTGATTAAGACGAATAGTTAAAGTTATTGGTCAAAGTCAACGGCGACACACAAAAAAGAAGGAGGGAGTATCTTACAAGCCTCATCATTACCATAATGAAAACAAATGTAATTTTAAGATCAATTATAACTATTCTTTGTAATGGCAATTGTGGGAATTTTAAAATCATGTTCATGGGTATTTTAGTCCATTTCCAATAATTTTCATAATTACATTGATGGGAAATTAAAAATATTAAATGGGTAATGGTGGGTAATTTTTCTTTCATCTTTCTCTAATCAACATTGCAATTCATATGCTTTGAGAGCGAGCATGATGATTTTTTTGGTTGGTCAAAAATATATAATGAAATACACATATTAGTAACATGGTAAATAACATGTTCTGTCTTGTAATTGCTAATGGAACTGGGAATTATTTATAGGGAAATCTTGAGGATGGGCAGCAAGTAGCTGTGAAAAGATTAAGCCAGGAATCAATGCAAGGTATCAGGGAGTTCATGAATGAGGTGAAACTGATCATAAAGTTACAGCACAGAAACCTTGTGAGGCTACTCGGTTGCTGCATCGACAATGATGAGAGAATACTCGTGTATGAGTACATGCACAACCAGAGCTTGGACACGTTCATTTTTGGTGAGTACATTTTTACGATCCTATTCGAGATTATTTGGACACGCAGGGGCAGGAGGTCTTCTCCATTTTCTAAAATGTTCGAGATGATTTATTTATTCGTATGTTCACCGGTGAGGTTTTTATACATATAATGCAGAGGAAGAGAAGCGTAGATTCCTAAAATGGCAGAAACGGTACGAGATTATTTTAGGAATCGCACGGGGTCTGCAATACCTACACGAAAGATTCAAGGTTCAGGATCATCCATAGGGATTTGAAGGCTAGCAACGTGCTGCTCGATAGAGATATGGTTCCCAAAATTTCAGATTTTGGTATCGCAAGGATGTTCGGAGGCGACCAGAGCACTGCATGTACTGCAAAGGTCATTGGAACATTGTGAGTATCCTTCCGAGATGGTGTGTATTTGATTTGTATTCTCCTCAACAGATCATTCGTACTGATTCGTGAGACGGTTTTTCAGTGGCTACATGTCTCCAGAGTACGCAATGCAGGGCATCATTTCGGTGAAATCCGATGTCTTTAGCTTTGGGGTGCTGGTGCTGGAGATCGTCACCGGAAAGAGGAATCAAGGCACCGTAGAACCCGAGCTTGATGTCAATCTACTAGGCTATGTAAGTAGTACCAAGATTTAACACAATTATTTATTTTTTCCCCTGAATTTGTAGTGACCATATTTGTGATTTAGGCATGGATGCTTTGGAAAGAAGGAAGGAGCATAGAGTTACTGGATGAGGCAATCGGTGGCAGCTTTCACCACAGCAAGGTGCTGCGCTGCATACAGGTTGCTCTGCTTTGTGTGGAAGCACAGCCAAGGAACAGGCCGCTCATGTCTTCGGTTTTCATGATGCTGGCCAGCGAAAATGCCGTTCTTCCTGAACCAAATGAGCCTGGAATAAACATTGGAATGAGCATGAAAGACACGGGGTCTTCACAAACACTAAGTGCATCCACAAACACTATAACTGCATTAGTCGCGAGGTAGTTGGGAATAGTACAAGACTTACCAAAGATTGTTACTTTTCCACGTAGCTATTCATTTCTTTACCCCCTTCGGATCATTGGCCATGGTTTCTTGAAAAGTCTACACGATTAGTAAATACTGCCTTCAGGAAGTTACTATCATTACCCCATCTTGTTTGTGCTCCGTAATTCAAACTGAAATGAAGAAAAAAAATTATATGTTATATATGACATCATATCTAAAAAAATGGAAATGAATAATCACATATACTTTGAACCATGACTTATAAATTCAAAAAAGCATGATAAATATTAGCTATTTTTATAATTTGATTTATCATTAACAATATTTGAACCACTCCTTATAATTTACACTTGTTTGAAATAAATTTTAATAAGATGAGTTGTCAAAAGATTACGTTAAAAATCAAAGGTGTTCTTAAAAAAATAAAGATATCAATAATAATAAAAAGAATGGAGTACTATATAACAAAGCGTCTAACCAGCAGTCTCGGAGCATATCGGGATCCCTTCACGTTCGTCAGGGCACTGCCATGCGCGGATACGCTGGCCCGCGTGTAGTGGAAGAACTGCCCCCCTTATTTTCTAGGAGCCGGTTCCTCCCGGAGCACCATTGACAAAGTTTTTCAGCTGCCACTCCGATCCGTTTGTATCCAGGCCCACGAACGTGGCCCTGTGGGAGTAAGAAATGCTCTCGAAGCCGCGCAGTTTCGAGTCATCACACGGACCGACAGCCAATAATACTCTGCCTTACGGTCGCCACCATTTTCGGCTGATCATTTGGAGCTCTCAAATCACTTCCCGCACGATAACCGCCACCCAACCGACGGCAACTCCGTGTCCTCAAACGGATATATAATCGCCGGCTGGTTTGGCGATCTGGTTCGGGGTAGAGATATGGGGCCAAGAACGCTCTCTCTGATTCTGCTCCTCGCCAGTGCCGCCGCCACCTCCTTCAACCCCGTCGCATCAACTGACACCATCCTCACGAACACGTCGCTCACGGGCAACCAGACGCTCGTCTCAGCCGGTGGCATCTATGCGCTCGGCTTCTTCAGCCCGCCGGGCGCCGATGGCGGCAGGACGTACCTCGGCATTTGGTACGCCAGCATCTCGGGGCCGATGACCGTCGTGTGGGTCGCCAACCGCCAGAAGCCGGTGGTCAACAACCCGGCCGTCCTCAAGCTCTCCTCCGGCGGCCGACTCGTCATCCTCGACAGGAACAACGACACCGTGTGGACCTCGCCGACGCCCACCAGGAACGTGAGCGCGCTCGCCACGGCTCGGCTTCTGGACAGCGGCAACTTCGTCCTCAGCTCTGACGATCATAGCGTGGTGGCGTGGCAGAGCTTCGACTACCCGACGGACACGCTGCTGCCGGGCATGAAGCTCGGGGTGGACATCAAGGCCGGCATCACAAGGAACATCACGTCGTGGAGAAGCCCCAGCGATCCGTCGCCGGGCGACTACACGTTCAAGCTGGTCACTGGCGGGCTGCCGCAGTTCTTCCTCGTCCAGGGAGGCACGAAGAGGATCTACACGAGCGGGCCGTGGAACGGAAAAATGCTCACGGGCGTGCCGCATCTCAAGGCAACGGCCTTCACTTTCAAGGTTGTTGTCAGCTCTGACGAGATATACTACAGCTACTCCATCCGCGACAACTCTCTGTTATCGAGACTAGTCGTCGTGGACAGCAAGGAAGGGCAACTGAAGCGCTTCTCGTTGAAAAATGGCGTGTGGAAGATCTTCTGGTACTATCCGACCGAAACGTGCGACTACTACAACAAGTGCGGGCCGTTCGGGTACTGCAACCCCGATGAGTCGCCGCCGTGCAGCTGCCTCCCGGGGTTCGTTCCCCGGTCACCGCAGCAGTGGAACCTCAAGAACTGGTCCGGCGGGTGTGTCAGGCGCACCAACCTGAGCTGCGACGGCAGCGACGGGTTCCGGGTCGTCAACAAGATGAAGCTGCCGCAGGCTACGGGTGCGATAGCATACGATGGCTTCACGCTGGAGCAGGACCAGTGCAAGCAAGCTTGCCTGAGCAACTGCAACTGCACTGCGTACGCCGCGGCGAACATGAGCGGCGGAGTTGGCGTCGGGTGCGTCATCTGGCCTGGCGATCTGCTGGACATGAGGCAGTACAAGATTGTTGTTGAAGATGTGTACATACGGCTCGCGCAGTCCGAGATAGAGACACACGCTTTGAAGAATCCAGGTTTTGATTTTAACGAAATTATGTTAGTTCTGTTGCTCAAAATGCTGTACAAAATTTATCATCTGACCCACCCACATTTTGATTCCAGCTAAACGTCGGCTGCCACGGAAGAGCATGCTGATCATCGCGATTGTTTCCGGTGTACTGCTAGCTGCAGTCGGTTGCTGCTGTTTCCGGATGAGAAAGGTGAGGAGAAATCGTCAAAATGCCATGGCGTCGTTGCCATCAAACCCTGCAGATCATGGACTTCCGTTCAGAGCCAGGAAGCAGTCTCAGTTTCTCCCAGTACGGGATCAACAGCTCGATGAGATCTATGAGGACATTAGCAGTACCAAGAGTGATATTGACGTACCATTGTTTGATATTGAGCTGATTCTTGCTGCCACAGACAACTTTGCTGAGCACAACATGATCGGATCAGGTGGATTTGGCCCTGTTTATGTGGTAAGAACAAAACACAACATAACAATACCTTGGTAAATACTGGCGAGTAGGGTTTTTTCTTTTTTTTTTTTTCTGATACTCACCGGTGAGTAGTTACGATCCGACAGTATAGGTCTATTAGGTCCCATCCATCACTACTGGCCAGTATTTTAATTTGGACCTTACAAGAGCTCTAAATACCATGCGTTTTCTTATAATTTCTAAAGGAACTGCAAATCATTGACAGGGAAATCTCGAGGATGGGCTGCAAGTAGCTGTGAAGAGACTGAGCTGGAGATCAAAGCAAGGGATTAGGTAGTTCATGAACGAGGTGAACCTGATTGCAAAGCTACAGCACAGAAACCTTGTGAGGTTACTTGGTTGCTGCATCAACGATGATGAGAGAATCCTTGTGTATGAATACCTGCAAAACCAGAGCTTAGACAAGTTCATATTTGGTTAGTTCATCTCTACAAATACATATCCATAGCTCGTAAACTCTTTGTTCAGATGTGTGCATGAACAGCTACAAGCATTGATCAATGCAGAGGCTGAAATATTGAAATATATTTCCTTTTCCTAAAACTAATAATATGTGCATGGCCTGAGATTTATGTTGCTCGATGCTTTATATGCAGATGAAACAATGCGCAGTTATCTAAGATGGCAAAAACAGCATGAGATCATTGTAGGGATTGCACGGGGTCTACAATATCTACACGAAGATTCAAGGTTCAGGATCATCCACAGAGATTTGACGGTGAGCAATGTGTTGCTCGACAAAAACATGGTTCCCAAAATATCAGACTTCGGCATCGCCAGAATGTTTGGAAGCGATCAGACAAGTGAATATACTGGAAAAGTCATTGGAACATAGTGAGTATTAGTTCTTTGCTAACCTATTTGCGTATATTGTTCTGCAAACATCCCATGTTAATTTTATGAGACGGGTTTCAGCGGCTACATGTCTCCAGAATATGCAATGGATGGTGTCGTTTCCATGAAATCTGATGTCTTCAGCTTCGGGGTTCTGGTGCTAGAGATTGTCACTGGCAGGAAGAATCGAGGCTCCTATGGACCCAAGCTTGATCTCAACCTCTTAGGATATGTAAGTTGCAGAACGAATTAGCATAAAGTCTTTATTTTCTTGCTGAAATTTTCTTAACCAAATTCTTATGACTTTCTAGGCATGGATGTTGTGGAAAGAGGGAAGGGGAATGGAATTACTCGATGAGGAAATCAGTGGAAGCTTTCACCACAGAAAGGCGCTGCGATGCGTACACATTGCCCTCCTGTGTGCTGAAGCGCAGCCAGGGAATAGGCCCTTGATGTCTTCAGTTGTCATGATGCTGGCCAGTGAGAATGTGGTGCTTCCTGAACCGATCGAGCCTGGAATAAACATTGGGAGGATGACATCATCGGACACAGATTCTTCTCAGACTCGAAGCACAACAGGAAACTATTCAACTGTAACTGCATCACAAGCAAGGTATTTGGACAGGAACAATGGAAAATTTTCTTCAGTACCTTCGCCATGTTGGTGATCTGGAAGACCTGAAACTGTATGGTCTTTTATCAAGTTAACTGCAACGGTGACGTCATGACATTGTAGCTTCATCTTGCCACCCAGATTGACAGGACCTCCATGGTCTCATGGTGTTTGTTTGTCTTTGCTGTAAATTGAACCTGGCTTTGTAGCCTCCTCCCCTGTTTTGCTTCACACTTCTGGGAGTCTAGTGCCTACTCCCCTTCATGTAAACTTTGCCGCTTTGGCTCCATCCATAGTCCAGGCTGGCTATTTGAAGGAAGGAAAATGTTTGCTATTTATCTTGTTTCATTTTCAGGAGAAGGTTTGGCTTCACTTTTCTTTCACTTCAAGTCATCATCTGATCATCTCCACCTGATGCATGTGGGTTTCTTCAAGGTGACATCCACTTGAGTTGTTCTTGAGATACACCCCACCTCACTAAAAGTAGCTCCAGCAGTTAAGCTCTCAATGCTAGATGAGCTGCAATGTGCCAGGTTGCTCAGCAATTTCACTTTCTCGCTCCCAATTTTCTGCAAAAGGCCAACAGAGGGTCATCTTCCATCAATTTGCATCATAATGGTACAGCTGTATCATCTACAACGGTGGCCCACTTTCTGTTGTCTCAAGCTTCTCTACGCGCTGGATCCCAATCAATTCTTATTTAGTGAAATCTGAAAGAGTGATACTAGACGAACTAAAAACTATCCTGCTTGCTAGATAGGAAAATCAGGTAACGCTGCAATAGAAATGATGCCATATAACCATAGTATGATCTTTTCAGGGTCAGTGTGCATCCCAGACACCATCATGCCCATAGCAGATGATAGAAGCAAGGGTTAGATCAGTACCCGGTGCTCATGTGAAATGTTACTTTCATATCAGTAATGGTTGCTTTCATGGAACATACTTCTTATAAGCATAAAACTGAAACGTGACGGAAGTGCCCATGGATGAATGAAATTTCTCTCAAAATACTCAGGTTCAGGTATGGAAAACTCAATAATGTAAAATATGCAGAATGGAGCACCGTCGCGAGGCTTAACCTTTGGAGCCCAAGGTAGAGATCGAGCTCCACCATGCACCAATCGTGGAGAAGAAGCAGCTCCCTCCGTCCTGGCCTGCTCCGCTGGCGACCGGCGGCAGCGCAGTAGCACGGCACCGGGGGACGAGACACCACAGTCCACAGCAGAAGCATAGTATGAAGTGCGACGGTGCCGTACCCTGCAAAGACGCCAGCGACCTCGGCTCGGGGGGCAGGGGCCTTCCATGGCCAGGCGGTGGAAACCAATCACAGCAGCCGACGCTTCCTCCGACCAGACTGTTGGCAGGGAGCTCCCGAGATAGAGCAATGAGGTCTCTCAGCGCCTCACCGGCGCAGAATGAAGCTGAGGCGGTCGGGCGCTGAGGCAGCTTCGGGTGCTCGGAGCCGCCACGGCTGAGGTCGCGGCGGCGGCGGCGGTTCGGAGCTCCTTGACCCGTCAGATCCGATCGGAGAAGACCACTGTCAACACAATTTGCAAAAGCACCCCTAAAATGGATCGCGATTATTATTCGCGATCCAATTATTTGCATTAAACCCCATAGATAATATAAATCTATCAGATTAGTCCCTCGGCTGCTCGGCGCTGTCTCCGGTCTCCCGCATCACGCTCGGCTCCGGCGACGGCCGCCTCGCTATGTCGTTGTGAATGGACAGGAGATTCTGCTACCAATCAGGATCAACTCCTCGCCCTTTATAGCTGAATCACCACTACGCCCATCTCTCTCTGTCTCCTCCGTCGTAGCTGGTCCCCTCAATCAGAAATTCAGAATCGTCTTCGCCTCGCCCATGTGAGTGCTCTGCCTCCACACCGCGGCTCCATCCTCGAAGCGGCGTAGTAGGTTGCAGGCTCCGTCGAAAGAGAGATGGATGTCGTCCTGGTTTCTGGACTGTCGTTAGCGGCGCTGATGCTGCAGTCGGATCTGCACCAAGGATTTTGCAGGACGCGGTCTGGCGGTGGTGAGGATTTCAGCAGCATTTCATCAGTGCACAAGCAGCGGAACATTCAGAGACAGCTTCAGTGAAGTAGCCCGTCCGATACTCCGATATCATAACCCACTTTTACCATCCCGTAGTCCCAATTATGGAGCGGAGTCGCAGCTATTGTCGTTCTCAAAGGCTGAAATCATGTGTCATTCATGTAGTATAAAATCATAAATCACTGAGTGACTGAGGTATTAAAAGCGCATTAGAAAAATACGACTGTCTGTCTATTGACTCTCACATTATTTATCTGCTACAGAGTAGTACTAGAAAATAGTACGGTATTGGGGAACGTGACTCGAATACAACCTGCTCTTTGGTGTATGTGTATCGCTGGATCCGATCTGTAGCTGACTGCCCATTTGTTGAGCGGTGCTGTTCAGTCCCTTGCATCCTCGAAATACAGAGCTTGCTCCAGAGTCCACCAGATCCACCGCACCCGCAACCTCGCAATCCTCTTCGTCGTTGCCGGCTCCAGCAGCTTTGTCTCTGTCGAGCCCTTCAGCGTTTCGTCCCTGTAAGCTCTCCTTCGTTGCATTTGGTGTGTTGATTTGATGCTTTATATGCTTATTTGCCCTATGTTTTCTACTACAAGTGCATTCGTTCGCATATATAAGGAAAACAACATCTGTTTCTCATCTCGGTTGCAGTTGCAGCTCACTAATTTATCTCGTCGCTTCTTAACAGGTTTTGCTACGACTCGATTGCCATCTTCGGCACACGCGACAGATTTTCTCTTGCGTCGTTGCCCCTTCAATTTTCCTCCATTTTCCCCCCATCGCAGCCATCTTCTCATTATTCCACTATCCAAAAGAAAAAGAAGAAAAACCTAGAAAAAAGCACAAAAAAAAAAGTTTAGGCACTTCAAAAATTTTTCCTGTTCCTCATCATTTGTTCATAGCTTCCAGTTCTGTATAATCTCTTCATTCGTTTCTTTTAATCCACTAGTCAAAAAAGCTAAAAAAACTGCCTTACTAGTTTTTTCTTGTTTCCACTTTCACCGTTTGCCCATTAATTTTAGATCACAAATTCCCAGCATTTTACATCAAAATAACTCCATATCATTTCGACATTTTATTTCTCCTATTCATCTCATCTGCAAAAAAAAAAAAGTATTTACATTCACCATCTCTTCCCTTCTCAAAAGAGGGAGAATACAAACAGGCCACTACAATTTCATGGCGGACGTGCCGCTAGCTGGCCTGCGGTGGGTGGCATTGCCAATCGTCAATAAGCTTCTCGCTGAAGCAAAGAGCTACCTGAGCGTGGACATGATCCGTGAGCTCCAAGAACTGGAGACCACCGTCTTGCCACAGTTCGACCTGGTGATTGAAGCAGTCCAGAAGAGCCCCCATAAGGACAAGCTAAAGGCTTAGCTCCAACGCCTCAAAGAAGCCTACTTCAACGCCGAGGATGTGTTAGATGAGCACGAGTATAAGTACAATCTCCTAAAGCGCAAGGTCAAGAGTGGGAAGGGTCCCTTGATGGAAGAGGATGCTCCCGGAAAACAGAAGGTTAATTAGCAAGATGCAAGAACTGAAGGCGATCCTTGCTGAAGCCAAGGTTTTTCATGAACTCCTTGGCCTACCGGCTGGCAGTATTGCAGGGTGCCCTGCCGTACCAACAACCGCTGCTCCTGTGGCGATAACAACGTCACTTCCTGCTTCAAAAGTGTTCGGTCGCGACAAAGATCGTGACTACATAGTGGATATTCTTCTCAACAAGACAACAGATGCCGGGTAAAGTTCAGGAAGGTACTCGAGCTTGGCCATTGTTGGAGCAGGAGGCATGGGGAAGTCCACCTTGGCACAGTACGTCTATAATGACAAGAGGGTTGAGAAACATTTTGATGTTAGGATGTGGGTCTGCATCTCAAGACTGCTTGATGTCCATCATCACACGCGGGAGATTATCGAGTCTGCAACAAAGGGGGAGTGCCCTCGTGTCAATAATCTTGATACTCTCCACTGTAAACTCTTGGAAATACTTAAAAAGTCACAGAGGTTTTTGCTTGTACTGGATGATGTTTGGTTTCAAGAAACTGACAGTAAGACAATGGCAGCAACTTGTTGCTCCTCTGGTTTCTCAACAGGCGGGAAGTAAAATTTTGGTAACCTCTTGACGAGATACACTACCTGCTGCTCTGTGCTGTAACGAAGTCATTCTTTTGGAAAAGAGAAAATTACTTATTTGTTCTTCAAAAAACTTCTTCTTTCTTCCTTGGCCCTCTCCCAACAAAACTTTCTTATTGTGGCAGACCGTCCCTGAAACGGGAGAGGTCCTCCTCCCGGGATCCATTCTGGACGATGTTCGACGAAGCGAACATACACAGGGTATAACACAGACAGTAAAAAGCACGGTTTACAGACAGAAGAAAAATATTACATGAGTATTATTACAGAGGTTTCAGTTCCACACGAATCAGTTTTCATAACCAGCGGAAACAACACCGTCCTCAAAACGAAAACGAAAGATAGGGTTACAGACTCCGACTCCGACACTAAGCAAAAGCTAGGGCCTTGCCCAACGGCACCTTGCTACTAGCCACCCACAAGCAGCGGCTACTCGATCTTCTCCCACTGGAAACTACCCCAGCCAGGGGCTGACTCCTCCCAGAACTACCCATCGCTATCACCGGTCGCATCAGACCCACCTGAAAGCCAGTCGTAAAGCGTGAGCTTCTAAGAAGCTCAGCAAGACTGACCCGTCAACGTGGCTGTCTACAGCCGACACCTAGACATGCACGGCTAAATCTGGGTAGGATAGTTGCAAAAGGACACGTCTTACTAACTAGCTTCCTACTTTCAAGTTTTAGCTCAATTTAAGTTCGAGAAAAGTAAACTTTAGTATGCACTATGACTAAACAATTATGTTGACAAACAATGATTAATATAAGCATCACAACCATAATTATCATTCTTCTTCTGTTCACTTCTTAACATATGCGACAGAGAGATTGAGTAGACTCTAGACTGAGAGTGTCAGCGGTTCGAAACGTTTTACACCTGCAGGGTTAACCTGGTCACACGACACGTGCGCGTCTCGGACCGCACGTGGCAACCGTTCGCAACAGATCTGGCAAAGCTAATTCCCTCTTACGCTACCTCAACAGTGCCGCATCCCACTAGATCACCCGTCCCGGACGGTATCTGTGGAGTTCACACAGTGTCCACCCCAGTCCGCCGCCAATCAGACACCATAAGGCAAGTTCAGCTTTGCCGTCTCTAGGGTACCTAGGTTTACTGGGTCCCATAGCTCTAGCGTGTGAGCAGTACATTTAATACTTAACCAACTGTGCCACACGGGTCAGACATTGCTATCGCACACAGAACCCCGTCTGTTGCGTTCCTATCATTCCCTGTCTGACCCCGGTTTCCGTCCATGAAATCTGAATTCGCTACAAGCTCTTTAGCAAGAGGCGAAAGTTTCAAGCAACTCCTATCATATCGCGGGCAGTGTACGATCTACCCAACTTCTACCGTAGAGAATTTCTAAGCATAGCAACTACATCGGGCTACCTGTACCAATATTCCAAAATAGATACTACCAGAAACATATGCATCTAGGGTTTCATACAACTCCGGTCGACCTAAATGCACATCACATGACTCGCATTTACTGTTGTAAAAAGAAAAATTTTAAAACAGTAGTGCACCGGGACTTGCCTTGTTGATGTTCTTCCTGGTCTGCGGCTACGGTGTCTTCAAAAAACTCTGGGTCCACCTCGATGGCTACCTCCTTCACATCGGCATCTCCATGATGCAATTAGAGAGGTGACATCATTTATTAACAGTTAGTGAATTACAAAGATCGATAGCAATTAAGGAATTAAAGTGGTCGAGGACTAGCTTTAACCTAATTCCATGTTAGATAATGAATTAGCATCTAATCAACCCAAAAGGACATTATATGCTCTTCTCAACATTAAGGGTACACACTAGGGTTTTATACAAATTTTTCTAAAATTTAATAGTTGAAATTTAATTAAATAGTGTTTTGGCCATTTATTGTTAATTAAATAAATCCCAAAAATAAATAAATGCAAACGATGAAGTTTTATATTTTTCACAAAAATTACACTTTTATCTGGTTCCAGAACAATTGGATTTTTATTTTTCTGAGCAAAACTGGATTTTCATGATTTATTGAACTTTTAGCCGATTTAAAGGATTTTGCAACAAAAGAAAATGGCGAAGCCCTAGCTAGGGACTTTGCCCTAGCCGGTCGGCGATGGGCGGCGGCGCTACCGACGACGGCGGCCGGCGGCGAGGGCGCCGGCGGCATGAGCGCCGTGCGAAGAACCCGTTTAACTAAGCTTTAACCCTCGGGGAGCACCGGACGGCGACGACGACGAGCGGCGGCGCGTGGCCCGCTTTGTCAATGGCGCGGCGACGCTCCGGCGTGTGGCGGTGTGCCCAACCTTGACAAAAAGCTGCTACGCGGCACGGGGAAACTAGGGAGGGGAGAAGATGGCTTGGCCCTCGCCGGAAAGGCGGCCGGCGGCGACGAGCAGTGCGGCGGCCGGCGAGGGGCTTCGTTCCCGGTGGCTCACGCTGCACGACGAAAATGCGGGGTGTCCGAGAGCTACGCGGGGCCTCCAAAAGCACTAAAATCACCGAGACGAGTTGGACGCGAAAGGAAAACACGACGCTCACCGGGAGCTCCCCTGTGTTGACGAACCCGGCGGCGGCGCTCTCGGAATTCTGGCGAACTTCATTGCCGAGGGCGGTCGCGAGCTCGGGGATGGAGAGAAGGGCTTCGGATGCGTCGGTTTTACGAAGAAAACGACGAGCTCCGGGTGGCACAACGCAAGGCGTCGCGGTACGGTGCTCGGCGGAGAGAAACGGAGGAGAAACAGAGAGGGAGAGCGGCGAGGGAAAAATGGGTGCAACGGCCGAGGGAGCGACGGAGCGGCTGAGGCATGGTTTTAAACCCCGGCCTTGCGCGTCGCATGCGCGCCACGCTGCCCGCGCATGCTGCGGTGGCTCTCGACGCTCGACAAGTGGCAGCTTGCCTCTGCCATGCGCGCGCGTTGAGAGGGAGCGGGAGAGAGAGGAAAACAGAGAGAAGAGAGAGGAGGCTGACCGGTGGGGCCCACTGTCTAGTGGGTCCCACTGGTGAAAAATTCTTAGAAAGGCCCACAAGTTCCATAGAAATTTGACGAGAGCCCAAAAGTTGATTCTAAGAATTAATATGACGTTTGAATTTGAATTTAAAGGTTTAAACTTATAATTCAAATTTTGACTAGCTTTTGATTCACGAGAAATTGTTGCAAGTTTAAAATTTTCTTTGGACCAATGAAAATAATAATCCCCTTTTTAGCAATTACCAGAAATTTTCTTAATTAATTTAATCCTCGAATTTTTGGTACTTCCTTACAATTGATTAAATTTCCTTTTTGAACCCGATGAAGAAAGCGAAGTGCTACACTTATTTTGCCTCCAAAATTTTGAGGATTTCTTCAATGGTCTTTCCGTTACTTTAAGAGCATATAAGAAACTTTATCTAATGTTTCAGGATTGTTTTAATTAGGGTAAAAATATAATAGATTAGAAATATTATTTACTACACTAATAGAAAAAATGTTTTAAAATTTTATTTTTTTATATTATAATAGACGCTAATAAAAGAAATATTCAAAAATATAACAAAGAATTATTTTTTTATGGGTCTACTAAACATCAAAAACTTTTAGTGTAGTAAAGAATATTTTCAATCCAAATTATATTTTTTATGTAATTAAAATAATCCTTAAACATTAGACAAATCCCTTATATGGTCTACAACTAACACCGTTAGCGTCAAAACTAACGGAAAGGCCATAAAAAAAATCCTCATATTTTTTGAGGCCAAGTAAGTAAGTTTTGTTGGGAGAGGGTAAAGGAAGGAAGAAAAAAATTTTGAAAGCCAAATAAGTAATTTTCAGAGTTCTCGGCAGTCTTCAAACATCATGCCTGGCGTCAAATAAGTAACTGTAGGCACTGTCAGGCATTCAGTTGATTTGGGAGATAAGACATGTAGTTGTAGGGCTTGGCAAGTTTCTGAAAAGCCTTGCAATCATGCTTTAGCTACCATTGCTAAGGTCAGTGCTGAAGTGAATATGGAAGACTATGTCCATGAGTACTTCTCTGTTGAGAGGTTTCAAAAGGCTTATGAAGGTGTTTTCAAACCAATGACATCCCAACATTATTGGACACGGGTTGAACTTGGTTATAAAATTAGCAAACCCAAACTAAGGAGGAAACCGGGTAGACCAAGGGTGTCAAGGATCAAAGCCTCTGATGAGCCCGGTGCAAGGAGCAAGAGAAAGTGTACTGAGTGCAATGAGCTAGGCCATACAGCAAAGTATTGCCAAGGTGGCCCTACAGCTGGTGAGAAGAGGAAGCGTGCATCCTTTGAAAATGAATCTGCCGAAGGGAGCAATGATCCTATAGCTGAAGTAACATCCAAGTAAGTCATGCTTTTGTTCATGTTTACTAATGTACACTTACCGCTGCACATATATTTTGATTACATATTTTTTGTTGAACTGTAGTACAAGTGGAAGTGGGAGTGGTGCAAGTAGGGCTGCAAGTGAAAGCAGTGCCGGTGCAAGCTTTGTGCAAGGTGGAAGACCACCAAGTGGAAGAGGAAGGGGAGGGGGAAGGGGAAGGAGAGGGGGAAGGACAAGAGGAGGGAGAATTGCTGCTTGGTTCGGCATTTGAATTACCATGTTTGAGTTGGACATGTACTCCATAATTGTGAATATTTTATTGCGTAATTGTACTTTTGTTAGAGACATATCTATGTACTCCATGTTCTGCTACTTATCAGCTACTTATCTAAGTAATGCATGTGTTGAAAACTTGTGCTTATTTGTGTTGATTTTAAAGAAATTCATGTTGACATGCTGTTAAAGTTTCTTTTAGAAATGCTGTCAAAATTAGTTTCAATTATTGAAATTTTTTTTTGTTCAAATTAATCATTATAATTCATTTTCATGACCTTTCATAACTGAAGCTTGAATCTATTGCGCCTAACTGTAAAAGTTGTAGTACATATATAAAACAGGTCCAGTTTTGCAAGGGTAGATGCGTCTTTTTACATGAACTTTAACACTGTTAAGTCCTCCAAACAGAATAAGGGCAACGGCGACTTCGTTTGAAAAAAGGAGGTCCATTTCTGCAAAGTTTAAAAACGAGGTCCGTTTCCGCAATTGAACTCCGAAACAGGTCCGAATATGCAATTGGCCCTTAATTTATCTATGGATAGCAATGGGAATTGTTGATTCATGCAATAAGAACAAAAGAATGGAAGATATTGGAAAGGATTACCTCAATCAGATGGTATCTTGTTCATTCTTTCAACTCAAGGGCGAAATGGAATATGTTATGCATGATTTCCTGCATGATTTGTCTGAAGATCTGTCTAGAGATGACTGCTTCAGACTAGAAGACGATAATATGACAGAAAAACCATACACTATCCAACATTTATCTGTTCGTGTTGAGAGTATGAAAAAGCATAAGCAAAATATCTGCAAGCTCAAACATTTACGCACAGTTATCTTCCTTGACCCAGTTACAGACGATGCAAGTGATGTTTTCCATCAGGTGCTGAAGAACTTGAAGAATTTACGCACATTATGTTTGAGCTTTTACAATAGGAGGATGTTACCTAAATCTATTGCTGAGCTGAAGCACCTTCGGTATCTGAACCTCCTTAAAACTTCAATTTCCGAGCTGCCTGGGTTGTTATGTACTCTCTACCAATTACAGATACTTATATTCAATGGAACAGTTCAGCATGTGCCTGACTGCCTGATGCGATCTGCAACTTAAGTAAGCTACTATAACTGGCTCGGTGCTGTCCTGAAACTTTACACAATTTAGGGGATATAGTGGCCAAGATTGCAAACATAGGCAACCTTACTTGCTCCAGGAACTTCAAAAATTTAGTGTGCAAAAGCAGAAGGGATATGAATTGCGACAGCTGAGTGAAATGAATGAGCTTGGTGGCTCTCTACAGGTCACAAACCTTGAGAATGTCACAGGAAGGGACGAAGCCTTAGAGGCAAAACTAAATTTGAAAAGCCATTTGGAGTGCATGCTTCTTAATTGGAGATTTTCTACAAACACGGATGAAGATAGTTTACATGTAGAAATTCTGGATGGACTGATGCCTCCGCCTCAACTGAAGAAACTTTGCCTTAACGGTTACAAATCTGCCACATATCCAAGCTGGTTACTTGAGGGTCACTACTTCTACAATTTGGAAGTATTTGAGCTTCAATTCTGTAGTGCTTTACAATGTCTTCCGAATAGTGAGGTCTTTAAGCATTGCTCATCACTATCGGGCCACGATGTCCCAAACCTCAAGACACTACCTCCTCCCCCAACAGGCCTTAGGCACTTATCAGTTGCAAACTGTCCATTGCTTATGTTTGTATCGTTTGATGGAGCTAGAACAGCATAATGGACAGGAAAGGATGATAAAGTCAAATTACTTGGCATCCCAAATTGCTTTGATCTGGAAACTGATCTCAGATTCCAAATACGGTATCACATATAATCTGCGGCTAGAAAGTTCATCTCTAAAGAAGTTGATGCCGTTGATGGATACCGATATATCAGAACATCTTCAGGTCATTGAAAGCGCTTTAGATGGAGATAAAGAGGAACTATTAGTGAAAGAAAATATTCTCAGTGCATGGTTCTATTGCCATGAGGAGAGGATGAATCTGCTGTACGGAAGTACCATTGGGGCACCGTTGATTCTGCCATCAGGACTTACCTGTCTTCGGCTAAGTGCTTGCAGCATTACAGATGGAGCCTTAACTACTTGCCTTGGAGGGCTCACTTCATTGAAAATCTTGGAGTTACAAAATATCATGACTTTGACTACGCTTCCGTCAGAAGGGGTCTTCCAATATTTGGCAGCACTTGAATCCTTGAACACTACATCTTGCTGGTGTCTCGGATCATTAGGGGGTTTACGAGCTGCATCCTCTCTTAAGTCATTTATTTTAAGGTCTTGCCCTTCTCTAGGATTGGCACATGTAGCAGAATCTATGCCGTCGTCCCTTAAGAAGCTCAACATATCTGTGTGTTTGCTTGGCAGTGACTTGGAGTGCAAAAGCTCAATGTCCTTATCGATTGGGCATCTAACCTCCCTGAAAGCACTCTCCCTAGAGCAAATGCCTGATTTATACATGATTGAAGGATCGCAATCCCTTCATCTTAGTGAATTAAAGCTGATAAATGTTCCAAAGCTCTCAGTCAAATGCATCTCACAGTGTCATGTCGAGGAATCACTCTCAGTTAGCAGCTCCAGAATGCTTAACGATCTGCTCACAGCTGAAGGTTTTACAGTTCCAGTATCTATCTCGCTTGACACATGCAAGGAGTCAGCCGTTTCATTTGAAGAATCTGCAAACTTATCCTCTGTCAAGTGCTTGAATTTATGGTTCCGTGCGATGAACTCCCTGCCGACAAATATAAAGTGCCTCACTAGTCTGGAGAAACTCAATATCTTTAGCTGCATTAAAATATCACGTTTATCAGATCTGCCATCCTCTCTCCAGCACATATGCATACAGTTCTGTCCTTCTTCGAGGAGAGCTGCCGAGCACCTGAAGGAGAAAGCTGGGCATAGATTGAGCATATCCGCTGGAAGGAAGCCAGCGGAGTTTTCCTTCTGTTTCGCTCTTGAGAATAAATGGATGGTAAATTTTCAATCCATTACTAGATCATAACTACATGATTATCTTTTTTGATACCAGTCTTGATCTTTTGAATGTCTCGTTGCCAAAGCCGACTTGAAGTCAAGCACTTGCAGGCTGCAGCGACCTGGCCTCGGTGTACTTAAGATGTGGAGCAGTTGCTTCAGACTCAATCTTCCAGTTCTCTCTTTAGGCTCCGCAATCCCGTCTCACTGTTCTTGCCTACACAGATGCTCTCCGCCAGGACCATGTTGGCTTTGCTTTTGCTGGCTAGTTAGTTTCCACTTTTCTTTTCACTTGTTAACTGACTGGATGTGTTTCTCTGTTCTGACCAAGTTCAGTATTCTATCATTTTCATCGCTCGGTTCTTTTGGTTGGTATAGCACCCATACTGATGTTGGTTATATATTGTGTCCGTTATCACTTGTGTACATTGTTGTGCTATGATGTGCTTCAGGGGCTTTAAGCTCCATGTAATTGTACCTGAACTTTGTGGTTTGATTAAATGTGCAAGGTTACTCAGCAATTTTCTCGCTCCCAATTATCTGCAACAAGGTCACAGAGCGTCATCTTCCTTCAGTTTGCATCATAATGGAACAGCTGTATCATATTCAAAGGAGATCACTGTCTGCTGTTTCAAGCTTCTCTACATGCAGCATCCAAATCGTCTTTTTTTAAGCAAATTCAGAAAGGTTGATACTAGACGAATTAAAAGCCATCCTCGTTGCTACAAAGAAAAATTAGGTAACGCTGACTACAGCTGATTTTTTCAGTGTCAGTGTGGATTCTGGATACCATCATGCTTATAGCAGATGACAGAAGCAAGGCATAAATGTTACTCCCTCCGTTCTTTTATTTTTTGTCGCCATTAACTTTGACTAATAACTTTGACCATTCATCTTATTCAAAAAAGTACGAGAAATATCAAATATTTTGTTAGGAATTAATTTATTACTGAAAGTTTTTTAATCCTAATTTTTAATTTTATACATTTAAATTAATTTTTTGAATAAGACGAGCGGTCAAAATTCTCGGTCAAAGTCAATGACGACAAATAAAAAAGAACAAGTAAAAAAGAACGGAGTGAGTACTTTCACACCAGTAAATGGTTACTTTGATGGCATTAACACGGACATATTTCTTTTCGACAGGTATAAAACTGAAACGTGAAGGAAGGTTCCATTCTGATAAAAAGTACGAAGCATAAGTAATCCAAAATATTCAGGTTGAGGCATGCAAAATTCAGAAATGAAAAAGTATGCAGGAATGGAGTACCGTCACGAGGCTTACCTTGGAGTCCCAGGCCAGCAGCAGCTCCCTCCGTCGTCCCCTGCTTCGCTGGCGAGCAGCGGCAGCGCTCAGAGAAGGCGCAGTAGGTCGGTGCCGGCGACCTCGGAACGGGGGCCCTCCGTGGCCAGGCGCGGAAACCAATCACAGCAGCCGACGCCTACTCCGACGAGACTGCAGGCAGGGACCTCCCGAGATGGAGCAGTGAGATCTCTCACCGGTGCGGAATGAAGCGGAGGCGGTCGTGCGCGGAGGCAGCTTCGAGTGCTCGGAGCCGCCACGGCTGTGGTCTCGCGGCGGAAGCGGCGGTTCGGAGCTCCTTGACTCCTCTGATCCAAGTAGACCAAGCACCCCTAAACGGATCGCAAAGTTGCATCCAAAAGTTGCATTAAATCCCCTAAAACGGATCGCGATCCATCTCTTTACATTAACCTCCCTAATAATAATCGCGATCCTACTATTTACATAAACCCCCTAAAACAATCTAGATCTATCAGAATAGTCCCTCAGCGGTCAACGCGCTCTCTCCTGGTTCACGCCCGGCTCCGGCGACGGCCGCCTCGCTACGTCGTGGTGAACGGGGGGAGATTCTTCTACCTGTCCAAATCTGTTCCTCGATCTTTATTGCTGGATCACCTAGTACACCATCTCTCTCTCACACCTCCGCCGTCGCCTGTCCCCTCAATCCGAAGTTCAGAATCGTCCTCGCTTCGTCTGAATGCTCCGCCTCTCCAACCTCGAAGCAGGAATAGGTTGTAGGCGCCGTTGGAAGAGAGATGGATGTCGTCCTGTCGTCCCGGTTTCTGGGGTGGCGTTAGCGCCGCTGATGATGCAGTCGGATCTGCACCGGGGATTTTGCAGCCCGCAGTCCGGCGATGGCGAGGATTGCAGCAGCAGTGTTCATAAGCGCACAAGCAATCAAGCAGCGGAAACATGCAGAGCCGGTCTCAAAATACGGCAGCCGTCCGCTCTTCCGACTCGAGCACCGTCGGGAACCACGAGTTCACGACCACACGAACAGCGAACCGTCGCCTCCCGGGCGCGCGAGTACAGCGAAGTAGCCCGAGCACAGCGCCAAGCATAGGCAGGGCCGGCTCTGAGGTTTTGGAGGCCTAGGGCGAAACTTAATTTTGGGGCCCTCTATATAATAACAAAAAAATTTCTTGCATAACTCAGAAGAAATAGCATATTAAAGCATTATTATATAAAGAACTATTTGCACAACTTACATCAAAAATTTCTTCTGACATTATTTGCCGCAAAATCAGTGACGATGCTATTGACATCAACATCATCCAATAATTTCTTCTCAATGCATAAAGTGGCCAAACCATTTAATCTCTCTTGAGACATCGTGGATCTCAAGTAGTTCTTCAGCAATTTCAACTTTGAGAAGCTTCTTTCAGCTGATGCCACAGTGATAGGCACAGTAAATAAGATCCGATATGCAATAAAAATATTAGGAAAACTTTCCCTCTCTGTGACATATTGGAAAATCTTCATAGAAGACATTGGTCTGTCCGGCATACTTAATTTCAGAACCCTTAACTCGGCCATCAGACCATTTAACTCAACATCACATGAACCATCAGCTGCAGAAAATTTTTTAGCAAATTCAGTGCAACATGCTTTCAATTCAGTGTCATTTAACGACTTCAAGATTGTTGAGCTTAGTAAGAATCCAAATATGCTCTTGAATTTCTGAAGATCCTCGAATCTACTTTCCAATGATCTGTTTGCCATATCAACCACAACCAAGAAATAATTAACCTCGATATCCTTCTCAGCTTCTAGAATTTCTTCATTGTATTCGGCCTCATCAAACTGTCTCTTCCTCTTACCCTGACGCTTTACTGGAAATGATGGCTCCACACCCATATCAGTTGCAATATCTTTGGCGATGGCCATACTTGAAGCAAAGCCTTCATTTCTGTAATTGTTAAAATAGTTTCTCATGCTTTCTATTTGCTGCAAGGTAGTGTCAATGCACATAGTCGCTGATTGCAGTTTCTTGCTCACACTGTTGACAGCATATAGAATATCATGCCAAATAACCATACCAAGTATAAACTCAAATTTTCCTAATGCTTCGAATAAATTATTTGCATCGGTCTTGTCATTTGATTCAGTATCAGTAGCATCACGTAAATGAGCCAAAGCTGACCTTAGCTGAGGGGCTTGATATCTGATTGCTTGAACAGATTTGATTCGGCTCTCCCAACGAGTATTGGACAATGATTTGACTGTTAAACCTGGAACATGGTCAAGCAAAACCTTCCATCTTTTCGTTGAGCAGAAAATAATATATATATCTTTTGCACAATCCCAAAAAACGTAGCAGCTTTAGTGCAAGATTTAGCCATATCACATAGAGTAAGATTAAGACTATGACAAGCACATGGCATGTATAAAGCTCTTCTATTAATATCAAGCAACCTTTTCTGTACTCCCTTATTTGTTCCTTTCATATTAGAGCCGTTGTCATAGCCTTGACCCCTAATATCATCAATATTGAGATCAAATGACTTAATAGAATCAATCAATACTTCAAAAAGTCCCAAACCAGATGTGTCATCCACCTTTATGAATCCCAAAAAGTACTCTTGAATTTGAATGTCGCTACCAGACACACGAACACATCGAACCAACAAAGTCATTTGCTCTTTGTGACTGACATCTGGAGTACAATCAAGAATAATAGAGAAATATTTGGCCTCCTTTACAACCTTTATGATAGACTTTGTAATATCAGCAGCCAAAAGAGAAACCAACTCATCTTGAATGGTATGGCTCAGATAATGATATCGAACCTCTTTGTTTTGGATACGCCGAAGGTGATCTTGCATTACCAAATCAAACTCTGCAACCATCTCAACGCAAGCATAGAAGTTACCATTCTGATCATTGTAGAGTGTCTCTTTAGTACCTCTGAAAGCCAAACTGCGTTTACTAAGAAATTTCACAATAGCTACGAGCCTTAATAAAACCTGCCTGATGCGTTCCTTTTCCTGTGTGATCTGTTGTTGTATGTCTTTGTCTATTGTTTCACCTTTTCGCATCCTAACTCTCAGTTCATTCCAAACATTCATATTTGTGATATGATCAACACTGGTTTCATGTTCTTTCAGCTTTTCATGAATATGCTTCCAATCTCGTAACCCATCGTGTCCCAGTGAACTTTTGCAGTTGGTTGAATTGAAAAGCTTACAGCAGAAGCAAAACACTTTGTCGGCCTGTTTTGAATATACTAACCACTTCCTGTCATGCAGTTCTCCATTTTCCATTTTTCTAGAGTAATACGAGTACGAAAAATGTCTTGAGTTGTCATCCATAGGAAATACAAGATTTTCTTCTCGTAGAGGCCCCTTTTCCACTAATACCTCTCTAGTTTTATCATCAAGACCATTCCAGTTTCTTGGATCATAAATATCCGATGTAAAAACATGTTGTTCATCAATACTAGCTGACTCTGTAGCAGATGAAGTAAATGTGTTTCCATGGTTACTTACATTGTCATCCTCCCCATTGATGTCAACATTCTCTTCTAGCGGAGTCTGATCATCTGTATTATTATTACTTTGTTCCTCCACGACAACAATCGCCAATTCATCTGGATCTCTTGAACTGCTTGTACTGGTATTACTCTTAACAAATTTGTCCATAGCCCCTTTCTGTGATTTTATAAATGCCTCATCTTGTTTCTTCTTTTTCCTTTTTTCTAGCCTGATGCGTACCTTCTAGACGACATGATGTTGCTGAAAATAAGAAAATTATAACAGTAATTAATCAAATAAATTGTAATAAGCGAACTGATCGTAAGAAAGATTAAGGATTAGAGGAGCCAGGTAGTTCGTACCAGTTTGGGAGGCGCGGCCGCGAGGACTAGTTCTGCGTGATCAAGTGCCTGTGCTGCCTGAAGAACGCCCGTCGTCTTCGAGAGAAGCTGGAAATTCGATTCGCCACGATCGCAATGTGCCAATGCTATTTATGCAAGCAGGACGGCCGGCGCAGCGAAGTCTTGCCGAAATCGGTTCCGGCAAGACATCAGAGTCTGAGTTGGTTCTCCGTATGACTTCAAAACTGGGCATTTGGGCTGGCTGCACGTGGGCCTTTTTTGTTTACTCGTTTTGGGCCGTGTATTCCTATTCTTTTTGCTGGATTTGTTCATGAGCCTGATATACGTATACATATAATATACTATACATTCCATGGGGAGGGGCCCCCCAAATTTCGAGGCCCTGGGCGGCCGCCCTGCCTGCCCCCCCCCCCCCCCCCCCCCCCCCCTCAGCGCCGGCCCTGAGCATAGGTCGGCGATGTCGGCACCGGCACTTGCAGGGCCAACCCGGCCGGAGTGGCAGAACCGAGGTACACCACGATCGTGTTCGTGTGGCCGCCTCGAGTGACCTCTCCGCCTATTGCTGTTCCCTCCACGCTCAGTGCACCAGCGCAGCGACGTCCGGGAGCGGTGATGTGCTCGTCTCCAACAATACCGCGAAGCTGGTACATGCGCATATATTGTGGCGCAGAGTGTTCGGGTGCAGTGGCCAAGCTAAGCTACCAGAAAAGTACTATAGTGATTGTGAATACGGGTGCAAAACTGCCTAATTCGGACACTAACTGTCAGTCTTCCCTCCTCTGTGCCATCTGTGACCGGCCTCCTCCTCCCGGCTCGTCGGCTCGATGTACAGGCGCTGAAGGGATCCTCTATTTGTTATACTAGCACAGTAAAATTTATAGCAAGACCAGTAGTGGATCGTTCAAAAATAATGGAACCAGAACCTAGCTAGTAGTATAATTGAACCGGCCGGCAGCCTTCTCCTAAACAGCATCAAATCTTGATCGAACTGGAAGATTGGATTCGTCTGTGTTTGACCGTCGCAGGTGTCCATCACAAGAATTTGGGCCGATCGGCCTTTTTAAGAAAAAAAAATATGAAAAGGCTTCTTTTGGTTGCTATGCCCACCTTTGAGCGATAATGGATAATGAGGATGATGAATCTTACCATCAGAATGTACAAAGTGATGGTGCCATAGATCAGGCATTCATGCCATTCATTAGCAAGTCATGAGTCATCACATAAGCTGTTGAGTGGTATCTGAAACCAACTAATCTTCACTTGCTTTTGAGTGGATCTATGAGGTTTTTTTTATCTCGTTCTTTTTAACACGATTACTTTATCTTGGTCATGCATTCATGTTAGGATAGACATGACTGCTAATTTATAACGATCAAATTGGCCTAGACATGATTAGTCTAGCTAATTTATAATGACCAAGTTTGGTCGTTATAAACTAACAATCATGTCTATCCTAGCACGAGGGGGTCTAAAACGTAGGGTACGTTATCGCAGAATCAAAAACGGACGACATCAATTCATTTCCCACCTCCATCCGAAACCAATATCCGTGCCCTACTCACTAATGGGTACTCCGTCACCTTGCTACCTGTCGCCTCTCCTGCACCGCCATCACTGGTCTGGCCCTTCTCCCCATCCCTAAGTCTTCTAATCTTCTTAAGCCCAGCGACCATGGAGAAACTGTGGAAACTCACAAGCCCAAGTCTTATTTTAGTACCTTGTTTATGTATGCCCACAATAGTCTTATTTTATCTAGTGGTTCTAATCGTCGTCAATCATCATCTACATAGTGGTTAAGTTGAAGTAGATCTCTTCGTAGTTCCAATCATGTAACATTGTAGTAACTCGTAGTATACCGTACTTGCAATAAAGTGCTAAATCTCGTAATTATTACAGTATTTCCTCTGTCCGAGATATCAACCTGACGGTTGGTTTGGTGGGGGCCGAACTTCGTCTCTGACTGCCAACGAGAGTGGAAACTGAAACAAAACCAGGCAGGGGCGTTCCGAACTCGCGGACTCGTAACGCTTTGACCCGGTTTCGTCGCAGCCCCTGCCCTGCTGTGGCGCGGCTCCAAATGCTGCAGCCAGCAAAACGTGACCTCATGAGGAAACGCGCCCGCAGCAGCCTCGCGCTGCTGATCATCATCAGTTCGTCACATAGTTTCTGGCAAAAGGGATCAAAAGCACCACAGAATCGGCGGTGTCACTGGCGCCGCGCCGAATCATCTCTCTAACAGTGCAGAGCAGAGGCCAAGCCCTGACGGCACCTGAGAGCAGAGGTCTCCGCGCGATCCGGGAACGATGATGAGGGTCCGTGCGCGCTCTCTCCTCTTCCTCCTTGTCGCTGTCGGCTCCACCCTTTTCGGTCGATCCGCGTCCACTGACACCATCAGCCAGGCCGCGCCCCTCTCCGGCAACCAGAAGCTCGTCTCGGCGGGCGGCGTGTTCGAGCTCGGCTTCTTCGTACCTCCGGGCGCCGCCGTCGGCAGGACGTACCTCGGCATCTGGTACGCCAACATCCCAGGTCCGACCGTTGTGTGGGTGGCCAACCGGCGGAGCCCGGTCGTCGACTCACCGGGCGTGCTCCGGCTCTCCCCCGACGGCCGCCTCGTCATCCTCGACGGCCGAAACGCCACCGTGTGGTCCTCGGCGGCGCCGACGCGGAGCGTGACCGCCGGCGCCGCCACCGCGCAGATCCGGGACGACGGCAACCTTGTTCTCAGCTCGGACGGGAGCGGCTCCGACCGGAGCGTGGCGTGGCAGAGTTTCGACTACCCGACGGACACGCTGCTCCCGGGCATGAAGCTCGGGGTGGACAACAAAGCCGGCATCGCCAGGAACATCACGTCGTGGAACGGCCCGTCCGACCCGTCGCCGGGCGACTACACGTTCAAGCTGATCCTGGGCGGGCTGCCGGAGTTCTTCCTCGTCCGGGACGACACGACGGTCGTCTACTCGAGCGGGCCGTTCAACGGCGCGATGCTCACCGGCGTGCCGGGCCTGATCAAGTCGGGGAATGTCACGTTCACGTTCGAGGTCGTGTCGAACCCCGAAGAGACGTACTACAGCTACGCCGTCAGCGACCCGGCCCTGCTCTCGCGGTTCGTCGTGAGCGGCGGCGGCGCGGGGCAGGTGCAGCGGTTCGTGTGGATCGACAACACCTGGAGCAGCTACTGGTACTACCCGTCCGACCCGTGCGACAGCTACGCCAGGTGCGGGGCCTTCGGGTACTGCGACGCCGGGACGACCTCGCTGCTCTGCAGCTGCCTGCCGGGGTTCGAGCCGCGGTCGCCGCAGCAGTGGAACCTCCGGGACGGGACGGGCGGGTGCGTCAGGACTACCAACCTCAGCTGCAACGGCGCCGGCGACGGGTTCTGGGTCGTCAGCCGGATGAAGCTGCCGGATGCCACCAACGCGACGGTTCACGACGGCATGAATCTGGATCAGTGCAGGCAGGCGTGCCTCGGAGACTGCAGCTGCCGGGCGTACGCCGCCGCCAACGTCAGCGGGGGAGTCAGCCGCGGGTGTGTCATCTGGGCCGTCGATCTGGTGGACATGCGGCACTACGCCACGGTCGTGCAGGACGTGTACATACGGCTTGCGCAGTCTGAGATTGACGCTCTGAGCGCCGCAGGTTTATGGCCTTGACTCCAGTCACTTTTCTTTATTAGTTTTTATTAATTATTCAACAGTTCATCATCGTCGTCTAGCTGATAGACTTCCATTTCTGGAATTTTGTATAATATCCATGGATACAGTACTAAATTGCTCTGCCCTGTTTGTTTCTTCAAAAAAGAAATAGTACACCAATTTCATCCCAGCATCCTTTACTTAACAGTTAAGAAAGAAGAAATTTTTCTTTCATTTTTAGGGTAAAAATTCTTCTTTCATTGTTTGGCACTTAATAAGAAAAGAAACTAGAAATTTAATATCTACTACCATTGTTTCGCAACTGCTATGACATTTATAAATGCAGGTTAGAAATACTGGATTTATTAATTTATATAGTTGATTGAAATTCCTCGTCTATTATTAGACATCGAGATTGTACCTCTTTTTTCTCCGTTTCTTACCTAAACCATCACTTGATAGCGCGGCCATTTTCTCAGTCAAGACAATTAGGCACAACTGTATGACTGTAACATCTCTGCTCCTAGAAACGATCCTCACACGCTCGCACGCTTGTCAGAGCTTTCAGTCCTTGAACAATTCGTTAGTCGCGAAAAATTCAGTGGTCACCTTTAAATGTAAGCAGAGAAGCATGGGTCAATTTGCTAGCTGTGGCGAACCTGTTAATCAACAGCAATTAGTTTTTGAACCCAGTATCGGAATCGCGGAATTAGCGGCCGTGCAGCCGACAATAATTCCCCGGTCAACGAGCAAGCGTCCAATACCACCCAACTTGAAAGCTACAGAAAATAGCCAAACGGTTTTCTGGTCACTAATTCTCACGAAAACAAGCACAATGGGAACACTTGGTACTCCATTTTTTAATTGAAGTCGTTATCCTAACAAGAATTTAGAAACAGAGTAGTAACAAGTGCTTGAACTGAGAACATGCACTTCAATGCTTCATCCCCTATCATAAAGTTTTAAACAACACAGTGACAACACGCACTTCCTTTTTCTTTTTCTTTTTTGGCAAGATATGCTTCATCCGTGGTCGGTCGGTAGGTGCAAGTATGATAAAGCTTTCAAAGATACTACTACACGAGCATTTTTTTTTTAAGGAACAGCGTCAGCGTTAGTCCGGTTCACCTAACACTTTGCTGCTGCGTGTTTTGTTTCCAGCTTACCTCCGGCCCCGAAGCAAGCACGTGCTGGCCGCCGTCCTCGTGACCGTTTGCGGCGTCCTGCTTCTCCTAGCGGTATGGTACGGTTGCATACGGAGGACGAGGAGGAAACGTGGACGGAGTGCGGCGAGCGGTGCAGACGACGCGCTCCCGTTCCGGGGCAGGAAGAAAGATCAACGGTTGGATGAGGAATGGAAATCTGCTGAGGATGATGTTGACCTCCCGTTGATTGATCTGGAGGTGATCCTTGCCGGCACCGACAGCTTCGCTGTGCACGCTAAGATTGGAGAGGGAGGATTTGGCCCTGTATACAGGGTAAGAACAATGAAGAAATGACAGTAGAACGACAATTGCTTTGGACAGCCTTGTTTTAGTAATTATTCCTGATGATGGACGACCTGCGACGAATTTGTTGACAGGGAAAGGTTGAGGATGGACAAGAAGTAGCCGTGAAGAGGTTGTCCCGGAGGTCTACGCAAGGCGTCATGGAGTTCAAGAACGAGGTGAAACTGATCGCCAAGCTCCAGCACAGGAACCTCGTCAGGCTGCTGGGCTGCTGCATCGCCGAGGACGAAAGGATTCTGGTGTACGAGTACATGCACAACCAGAGCTTGGACACCTTCATATTCGGTCAGTTCACTAGCTAGTAGATCCGCAGAAACATCTTCTAATAAGTGTACGTAAAAAAAGTTTGCTCAATTAAGATTTAAGGCACGTACCTAACGTTCACGTTGCGCGCAGATCAAGCAAAACGCAGGTTGCTAAGCTGGAAGAAGCTGTTCGAGATCATTCTGGGGATCGCACGGGGCCTGCAGTACCTGCACGAAGATTCAAGGTTCAGGATCATCCACAGGGATCTGAAGGCCAGCAACGTGCTCCTGGACAGAAACATGGTGCCCAAAATTTCAGACTTTGGTATCGCCAGGATGTTTGGGGGTGACCAGACCACCGCACACACTGCAAAGGTCATCGGAACTTAGTGAGTACTCTATCTCAAGTGCGTTGTATTTGGCATGTTCTGAAAATAAACCATCATGCTATGGCCCTCTTTGACAGAGCTTCACGGAGAATCTGAGAAGCTCTGCTAAACGCTGTATTGCATGAGAATGATTCTTGACTAATTCTATGGAATGATTCTCTAAAATGAACTAAGGAGCTGGGAGCTAAAAAAAATAGGTTCTCCTGATTCTGTAAAGTGATTCTCTATCCTGATTATGAGATTATATCATAAAGAATTAAATAGAATCAATTTTAGCCACAGAATCACTTCTGACTCTGAGAATCACTTCTCAACGAGAATCACTCCCTTAGAATCTCTGTCAAAGGGGCCTATATATGCACACATGAGATTGCTATACTATTTTTTCTTTCAGCGGCTACATGGCTCCAGAGTACGCGATGGATGGTGTGTTTTCGATGAAATCCGACGTCTACAGCTTTGGCGTGTTAGTTATAGAAATCATCACCGGCAAGAAGAACCGAGGCTTCTATGAAGAAGAGCTAGATCTCAACCTCCTTAGATACGTAAGTACTAATAAGCAACCACAGAATGACTTGCTACAATGTATAGCTGAAATGTTGCTGAAGGTGCTCCGTATAACCAACCGTGACCCACGACAGGCATGGATGCTGTGGAAAGAAGGCAGGACCCTCGATCTATTGGACGGCGTAATGGAGGGCAGCTTCAGCTATGGCGAGGTGCTGCGATGCGTACAGGTCGCCCTCCTGTGCGTCGAAGTGCAGCCCAAGAACAGGCCGCGCATGTCATCTGTTGTCCTGATGCTGGCCAATGAGAACGCAACGATTTCGGAGCCGAACGAGCCCGGAATGAACATCGGACGGCGTAACAGATCCTACACCGAGTCCTCGCAGAGCAACACAGCGAATAACGTGACGATAACTGCGTTAGATGCTAGGTAGTTTCTGGATGGTAGGAATTTTGTTGTGCTGCTCTGATCTGATGATGCTCTGTGTTTTGTAGAGCAAAGGTTTTATCTTTCCTCCCCAGGCCGCAGTTGGCCACTGTAAAGTTTGCAACTTGTACACAAATAGTAGTACATTTAAAATATGGTCTATCCGATTAATTGAGAGGGTTAGGGTCTAGAACGGTACAATATGTTGCAAACTTTAATCTAACCCTTTTTTTAGAATGGGAGTCAATTCACCTCCTACTGGCTCTGTTATATTTGGAAAATATCAGTTGCACATGTGTAGAAATTCATTATGATTGCATATGGACATCTAAATTCAAGGGTGGGGGTTTTGAGTGATGTAAGAACTACATTTGGTAACATCTTCTAGATTTATGGTTGCTAAAATTATTGGAGTGACTTAGAGTTCAAATATTCTGTACTATTCATATGGGATCCTATGGCCACAATCTCCCTACCTATGTTACTAGTACTTTGGTGAAGATTTGGTGATTTAGAGCAGATCAATTTTGTAATCATATCCCTAATAGACAAAAAACTTTCATATTGGGGATAGGGGAGGGGTTAAAAAATGACTTTTTTTTTAGTTTTCCGATCCCATTCCTCCCCTCTTGTTGGTGATCACTAAAATTCACCTTCCCCTCCCCTCCATGGAGGGGACCGCCCACCCAACCCCATTCAACAACTTAAAGTGGCGGGATGGAAGTTTTATGTACCTGACTCGTCGTTTAGCCCACGCCGGAGAGCGTCACCTTCGTTGCTTGTTGTTGCTGCACCGAGCTCAACCTGCTTAAGACCTGCTGCTATCGTCGAGCCTAGAGCTAACTATCGGCGTTCGTTGTGGCCGACGAGTAATTAGTATCGTGGAGTGCGTGTTTTGGTTCGGATGGTTCGCGAGAGGACACAAGGATTTATACTGGTTCGGGCAACGTGCCCTACGTCCAGTTCGATGAGGCTGCTCGTGTTACTCGCGACAGTTTGTAGAAGGGGGTTACAAACGGGCGAGAGAGGGACGAGCTCCCAAGTCTCTGGTGTTCTACGTGTGGTGGGCGGTTATGTTCGCGTGTAGCCTGATGTTCCCCCCTTTTTGTCGTTCTCCCGCCTCCCCCTTTTATACTGCAAGGAGGGAGGTGGGCGTACAAAGAGTTGGCGCAAAGGTGTGGGTGGCGGCATGGCCGGGTGTCCTGTAGGCCGCGCTGTTGATGCTTCAAACTCCTGCCGGTCGCTGTGGATGACGTCGCAGGCATGGCGGTGCTTTTCCGGTCGGTGGCGCCACAGGGATGGCCGTCAACGAGGGACGTCCCTTCGGCATGGTCGGTCGTCCTCCGACGAGGGGTCGGAGGAGAGGAGGACTGGTCGCCATTAGCTCCGTACCCGGTCGAAATGTCGATCGTAGCCGTCCCGTCTTGTCAGAAGGGATGGGCTTTGACGGGGGTCGTTCGCATAGTGACGGCCTCGCCGTCACTGTGCGACGTGGGCGGTTAGCGCCCACTTGCGCGGGGGGCTTCGGTAGCCACGAGAGTAGTTGAGCTTTTATTACTCAACTACTCAGTACCAACCGCCTTCGTTGCGGTGGGCAGTGCTCCCGACCCCTAAGGGTCGGGGGGGAGCGATTCGCCCGACCCCTGAGGTCGGGCGAGGCGGACTCTAGCACGGACTTCCGACCCCGTCACGGCGAGGTCGGGCGCATGAGTCGAGCGGCAAATGGTCCGACCCCGGTTGAAGGGGTCGGGCGAGGCGGACCTGTCCGTGGGCCCGAGCCGCCGTACGCGTATCGTGGTGTTGAGGTCGGGCGAGACGGAGATCGCTCGGTGCTTTATACGTAAAGCAGTCGGAGGATCATTAATACCGGGCATCGCCGGTATTGACCCTCAACACTAACCGATGTCAAGCCAACCACCGTCAAGCCCCAAACCAGTCCCTGTCTGTCAGATCTGCCGCTAGCATCATCGATGTGGTCCACTACCCCACCTTGGTTGCCTCCTGCAAAGCGGATATAGGGGGTAACAGCGAGGTCCGACGGCGACAGGTGGCGGCAAGATCTAGCGGGTGGCGGAGAGGTGAGATCCGGTGACGACGGTTGGATCTGGCAGGTGGAGGCAATAGAGAGAAGGGCCGCAAGGGAAGGGCACCTGGGTGGGTGGTGGTGAGCTCCAGCGGACGGGAGAGGCGAAGAGCATGAGAGATAGAGATGGAGTGGGAGGAGGTCGGAAAGGCGAAGAGCTAGAGAGATAGAGTGGGACAATAGGAAATGAAGGGGGGGGGCATGACACCCACTGGATGAGGATGATTTTTTAGTGAACTGCCGAAGCATTTATCCTCAATAAAATAAAAGACGATACTGGTGATCACCGGTACAAGTTTCTTGACTGCATGACTTGTTTTTAATGTGAACAACTACTTTGATGAAACTATTGAGGCAAATCTGCAGATTATTTTCTTAAGGATAAACCCTTGTATGACACGGTAATTTCGTAAAAATACTTATCTGACACTGCAAAAGTGCAAATACATAAATCTCTTCTATATAGCAAATTTTATGATAGACCCAAATAACTGTGGACCGTCCAATTGTGTAGATCTCAAGACATATGACGAAGTATTACACCATAGGGTGCAATAGTTAGTTTCCAAATTAAAACCGGATTTGATACTCTGATTTCCATATATTGACCCCTCACTTTTCTTTTTGTTTTTTATTATCCTTTTTCTTATATTTGGTAATTTTTTTTATAAAATAAACGGTCTTGATTTGTTATCTTATCTTACGTTCTAGGATGTAAGACAACAAGAAGGTCTACCGTAAAAAGACTCTTCTATAATATCGAGCTGCAATTTAATGGTTAGATGAGGACCTAATTAACGGCGAGGATTCCAGAGGATCAGGCATCGCCTGAACCTGATCGCTAGTCTCCAGCAATTGTACCACCTGATGCATGGTGGGGCGCAGCACAGGGTTAGGCTCGATGCACCACAACGCCACGCGCGCGAACCGCTCCACCCTCTCCAGGTCCTCTTCCAAGTCATCGGCGTCCAGCATCAGCTCCGCCGTCCTCCGGGCGCTCACCAGCTGAGCCGCCCACCCGAACAACGTGACCGTCTCGTCATCGTCATCCGCGCCTGCTGCTCCATCAGGCGACGCCACTACCGGATCCTGACACCTCCGGCAGCATATCATCTCCAGCAACACGACGCCGAAGCTGTACACGTCGGCCTTGGTGTCCACGCGCGCGTTGCTACGGAACCACTCTGGCGCGATGTACCCGCGGGTGCCCCGGACGTTGGTCACGGTGGTGTTGAGCACCTGGCTGCTCCCCAGCAGCTTGGAGATGCCGAAGTCGGTGATCCTCGGGACACCGCGGCCGTCGAGCAGGATGTTGTCCGGCTTGATGTCGCAGTGGATGATGGGTGCGCTGCACCCGTCGTGGAGGTACTCAAGCCCGCGCGCGACGGCGAGCGCCGCCCCAGCGCGCCACGGCCACGGTGGGCGCCGCGTCGTCTCGTCGTTGAAGAGGGCGGCGCGGAGCGAGCCGCCCGGCATGAACTCGAACACCAGCATCCGGTGCTCGCCTTCCTTGCAGTACCCGAGCATGCGGACCAGGTTCCGGTGGTGGATCTGCCCGACGGACTGCACCTCGTTGGCGAACTCCTTCTCGGTGTACGCGTTCGTGTTGATGAGCTTCTTCACCGCCACGAGTTGCGGGTGGGGCGACCTGATGGTGCCTTGGTACACCTCGCCGAAGCTCCCTTTGCCGAGAAGTTTCTCGAATCCGTTTGTTGCTTGGTATAGCTCTTTCCAGCTGAACGCTCTCACGTTCGAGCTCATCAGCAGCCGCTGGTTCTCTCTGTTCTTGCTGAGGTAATGCTGTGCCGAGAAGCCGGTGACGGTGACCGCCAGTAGGAAGGCCAGACATATAGTGAGGATTTTGTAGGGACGACGTAGAATTCCGCTTCCCGTCCTCGGCGGCGGAGACCGAGTGCCGCTGCTCCCCTTCCGAACCTTGATCAGCGCCTTCTTCCCAACGTCGTTCGCCTGCCTTCCGTTCGTGAGCGCAGCCACCACCACGCACTCGTCGGAACCGCCGACAAGCAGCGCGGCCGAGCAGAAGCAGTCGTTAAGGCAGTTGTCCCGGCATTGGTCCTCCGAGATCGACGAGAACTTCTTGTAGTATATCGAGGTCTCCCAGGTGGTGTTCTGTAGCTCCACGAGCGTGAACCCGTCGGAGCCGCCGTTCTCCTCCTGGCCACCGCCGCAGCTCTGGGGCTCGAAGGCTGGCGCGCAGCCGCTGTCGTTATGCCGCGCGTCCGTGTAGGTGTACCCGGTCGGGCATACGCACTGGAGGCGTTCGGGAGTCTCCACGCAGAAGGAGCCCGGGCCGCACATGCCCTGCAGCCCTGCCGTCCTCTTGCCGCAGCCGTTGTCGGGGAACGCGCCCGAAACGTGCCAGGACGTGTCGTTGTCCTTGGATCGGACGTAGGTACGGACGATGCCGTCCGGGTCGATCCTGGCGAACTGGAAGTACGGACCCGGGGCGGTGCTCGTTGTCGTCGCTGGCGTAATCAGGGTCTGGACGGTGCCGTTGTGGAGGGTGTAGTTGAGGCGGCCGGCTTCGTCAAAGGTGATCGTCGTGTTGCCGTTGGAGCCGTCGGTCTGCGCCGCCCAGTAGGCGTACCTGGAGTCCGTTCCGGAGAGGAGGTCGAGGTAGAGGACGACGTTGCCGTCCTTCTGGGTGCGCAGGGTGAACCGGCCGGTGCTGAACTCCGCGTCCGCGCGCTTGGAGAAGAGTTCACCCTGCGACCGGTCGTCCAGGGCCAGGGACTGGCCAGGCAGGAGCGTGTCCGCCGGGTACGCGAAGCTCTCCCAGAGCACGCTTCCCCTGGCGTCGAGTAATCGAAGGTTGCCGGAGTTGTCGAGCACTAGGACTGGCGCGCCACCGCCGCCCGTCGTGCCCGACGTCGACGCGCTCCTCCATAGCAACTGGTTGCCGCCGTCGGTGAGCGCGAGCGCGCCGTCGGGCGTGACACTCAGCACGGACCGCGCCGTGGCCTCGGCCGTGGCGCCGGAGGGCGACTGCTTCGCGAACCACACCACGGACTGCGGCTCGGACAGGGAGGAGGTGCCGAAGCGGAACCACGTGGCGAGGAGGAACTTGGTCGGGTCGGAGTCCAGCGCACGGAAGCCGAAAGCGAAGGTGCCGGACGGGCTGGTGATGTAGCCCGGCGGCGTCAGCGTCGCGCCCGTGGTCAGGTTGGTCTCGGCCGCCACGGCCACCGGCAAACGAGCCACAGGTAGGTGAAGCAGGATAACGGCAACGAAGGGAAGAACGACGCTGAGATCGGTGAAGCAGGGCGGCGCCATCGCCATGGCCTGGTTGGTCGCGCACAGGTTTCTAGCTGCCTGCGCGTCTTTCATTATTATTCGGCTGGCCTATTGCCGTGCAACTAGCCATTTAGCCGTCGCCGTGACGCGGGCGCCGTAATACGCGTCGCTTGCGCGCGGAAGTCGCATCAGACTTTCACAATCGCAACACGCCCCGAGTCAAGTCTCTGCACGTAGGCGACTAGCTTGGCGAGTAGTGCCGGCCATGTCTGAGTTAACAGAGGTGTGGTCGAGGACAGATCGCCGGCTTTCCTTCGCGCGTACTACTGTGGGAGGACCCAGTCCCAAAACCTAAAAGCAGAGCGAGATGAGCACGGCGATGATGATTGAAGGGTCCCCCTCTGGACTCTGGTCAACATTAGTGATCACGAGGTGCCACAGCTCACGCATGACGCAAGCGGCTGGCGTGAAGAGAGGCGTCGCGGCAGAGCAGGTCCATAAGCAGTTATGCACCGGCAGCAGGTGGTGTACTGCTCTTCGTCGATGGTGATCAGCCAGTCGTGGGACGCTCCGATGACATACGGCTGCGCGGAACGGCGAAGTCGTACGCCTTTGGTCGTACACCGTGCATTAGGTTGTGAAGGTTGGCCGTGCTGCTCTCACGTACGGTCGCCGGAGGAGTTGAACAGGGGATGGTCAAGTAAGAGCGGCGCCAGCAGGACGTGCACAACGCCGACGACTGGCCGTGTGTTTGATCTCTCATCTGGACGTGCATGGATCGTCATTTTCAATACCAAATCATCCGGAAGTTTGCAACAGCTACTTCTCAATCTCAACCTGGACCGGGCCAACGAAGTTGGCTATACTCTACAGTCGCCTTATCAACATTCAACATCTTTTACAACATGATAATTCATCATTCGTCGTATATATCCGGGACTAGAAATGGTACAAAAATGCAAAACAAGAACAACAAACTCGCATCATGTGTAACGACGGTGCAATATTTTAAAAGATAAATTTTACGGTAGATCCAAATAACTTTGGACCGTCTATTTGTGTAAATCTCGAGGCATATGACGAAGTCTTACATTCTAGGGTATAATAGTTAGTTGTCAAATTAAACCCGGATTTGATACTCTGATTTCCATCTATTTTGACACCTCACTTTTCTTTTTGTTTTTTATTATCTTTTCCATTATACTTGATAACTTTTTTTAATTAAATCAACAGTCCAGATTTGTTATCTTATCTTAAATTTTAGGGTGTAAGACAATAAGAATGGTCTAACGTAAAAAGATTTTTTAAAAATACCATTGAACAACTGATATAAGAAATACTGATGAATTAAAATATAAGAAATAGTAATGCCAAAATTTGAAACTTACTACTATGTACTAGTTGATTGGTTGTTTAAGGTACCGAACTACTGATTATGATCCCCTTTGGATCCCCACATTTTGAACTCCAAATTTCAATGCTCAGTCAGTACTCGGTAGAGGGTGTCATTGTCGCTGAGTAACTATTGCTCCAACAATTTGAAGGTTTTCTTTCTAATCCAAAGAACAATTATGGATCAACTCATATACTATACTACCAGTATTGTTATTGAAAGCCAGTATCGATTCCCTATCGAGCGCACCTATCAGGGGCATCAGGCACACTTGTACTTTCGCTGTCTGAGTTGTCCATATTCAGTTTCTAAGCAACAGGAACACCTGAGAGCCACACGACTCATGTGTCCACTCATAAGCAACCACATCATATACTAGCTCCGTGTCAGCTGTCAGCTCCACGACTTCACGAAAGAAATAAAATTCCGTGCAGAGCACCGATCCAATGACACTAGACAAGTCATGATGATGAACACCGTTCGCAGCGACGGGGTGGCACCACTGCTGCTGGCTCATCGCCCGCGCCGTTGTTGGCGACCAACAACAACAATGGCTCCCCCGCTTCTGCTGTGCCTCCAGCTCTACCTCCTCGGCCACCTCGCGGTTCGTTGCCACGCCGCCGCCAGGGACACCGTCACGCCGGGCAGCCCGCTCAGGGCCAACGAGACGCTGGTCTCGGGTGGCGGCAACTTCGCGCTGGGCTTCTTCACACCGCCGGGCGCCAACAGCACCTACGTCGGCGTGTGGTACGCCAAGGTATCCGTGCGCACGGTGGTCTGGGTCGCCAACCGTGAGGCTCCAATCGCGGGCTCCGTCGAGGACAACCCGGACGCCACGCTCTCGGTCTCCGCCAGCAGCGGGGCGCTCGCCATGGCCGCCGGCAACTCGACCGTGGTGTGGTCGGTAGTGCCGGGGGCAGCGAAGAAAAAGCTGGCGAGCCCGGCCGCGCGGATCCTGGACAATGGCAACCTGGTGCTCCTCGTGGACGGCGCCGTGGCGTGGGAGGGGTTCGACTACCCGACGGACACGCTGCTCCCAGAGATGAAGCTGGGCGTGGATTACGTGAAGCGGCGGAACCGGACGCTGACGGCGTGGAAGAGCCCCTCGGACCCGTCGCCAAGTCCTCTGGTCATGGCCATCGACACGTCGGGCGACCCGCAGGTGTTCATCTGGGACGGGCCGACGACGAAGGTCTGGCGGTCCGGGCCCTGGGACGGCGTCCAGTTCACCGGCGTGCCGGACACCGTCACCTACTCCGGCTTCAGCTTCAGCTTCGTCAACAGCGCGGAGGAGGTCACGTACAGCTTCCGGGTGCACAACGCGTCGATCGTGTCGCGGCTGGCCTTGAACAGCAGCAGCACCGGCTACGGCGTGCTGCAGCGGTCGACGTGGGTGGAGGCGGCAGGCGCGTGGAACCTGTACTGGTACGCGCCCAAGGACCAGTGCGACGCCGTGTCGCCGTGCGGGCCCAACGGCGTGTGCGACACCAACACCCTGCCCGTCTGCTCCTGCCTCCAAGGATTCACCCCGAGGACGCCGGCCGCGTGGGCGCTGCGGGACGGTCGGGACGGGTGCGTGCGGTCCACGCCGCTCGACTGCCACGACGACAGCACTGCTGCTACCACCACCACCACCGACGGGTTCGTCGTGGTGAGGCACGCCAAGGTGCCCGACACGGAGAGGAGCGTGGTGGACGCGCGCCTCACGCCGGAACAGTGCCGCCAGGCGTGCCTCCGGAACTGCTCCTGCACGGCGTACGCCAGCGCCAACGTCAGCGGCGGCGGCGGCTCCGGCACGGGCTGCGTCATGTGGACCACGGGGCTCACCGACCTGCGCGTGTACCCGGACTTCGGCCAGGACCTCTTCGTCCGCCTCGCCGCCGCAGATCTCGGTACGTAATACTAATACGGGTCCGCCGTGTGTTGCCTGCGTACGTTCATACATGCTCGCTGCATTGCCTATTACTTGTGCCATTACGTATTGCTCCATATTTCTTGTACGTACGTCTACTGTGCATGATTCAATTTTACGTATTGGTACCAGATCGTACGTGCGACAGAGAAATGAAGCGAAAAAAAAAAGAGCTTTATTTTTGTGTAGTAGTGAGATAACAACGGTCCCGTTGAGGCTTTTGAGCCCTTTGGCCCCCAATTTCTTTCCAAAAGCAGAGGGGGAAGGAGCAGGAGCACTATCCAGAAAAGGCAGGCTTTCGATTTGGTTACAGCGAAAGCTCAATAATAAGGTTATTGGATAAGAACTGTGTTTGCCACGCTGCGAGAAGAGACGACGTCGACGTGTTCCGACTCCCGATCCACCATGGAGCGATCGCCCGACGCACGTTCCAGCAGTTGCAGACGTTTCACACAAGGGTGTGCGGTTGCTGGATCTCGTGCATCGATGGCCCCGGAAGGAACACGTCTCTCTCACTCTCAGCGCCTAGGGGCATATCCATATGGGATTCGCTGACTCGGGGCCCCGTTCATCACACGCCGTGTGGTTCCACCCCGTCCACACGACACGGGCGAAGCAGCTCCGGCTGAGGCTTGCACATCGCAGACCACCTTTGTTGTAGGCATGGCCGCATGGGTCGGCATGCGAAATCACAAACGCTGGCAGCCATTCAGATTGAAGAGCTCGGTGGTGTCAACTGGTCGGTGTGGTCCGGCTTGTTTCTGATCACATGCATTTCCCTAGTGTATGCAAACTGATCTGATGCAGCAGGCGTTAGGACTGTACACTGGAATAATTACTGTAACACTGGAATTCTACCTCTAGATCCAAATACCGAAAAAATAACATTCATGATGTTTCTTATACAGACTTGATAAGTAAACCAAGGAAAAAGTCGCGCGTAATGATCGCTGCTGGTGCCAGCATCTCCGCGCTGGCGTTTCTTGTAGCAGCTGCGGCCTGTCTCCTCATTTGTACAAGACGAAATACCATCAGAAGAAATCCAGGTAACATGGCGCAATATTGGATCGTATCATAAGATACAAATACACTTAAGGGGGAAAAACAGAGAGATAGAAAAAACAAAGATATTTCTTGAGGTTTTCCTGACTTTTTTATATGAAAGCAGTAGGTTCAAGTAAAGGGAGTAGTAGCACAAGCAGTACCGGCCGTCGGCACCAGGGAAGTAGTCACGACGAAGATCTGGAGCTTCCGATGTTTGATCTGGGGACAATTGCAACTGCTACAGATGGTTTCTCAATCAATAACAAGCTCGGCGAAGGCGGCTTTGGACCAGTTTACAAGGTACCACGCTCTATGAATCAAATATGGTGCGTAAATATGTGGTAACATGTCTTTGAATGCAAAATAACGTGCTATCAAGATCCGAGTTCTCAAGAGCAACTAATGATCTAAATCATGAAACGAGGCAAAATACACTATTTCAGACTAACCCAACACAACATGATAACTCCAAACGAATCACAAGGGATATGATGAAAGTGCTATATTAAATTTTTATTTCAAGATCATGAAGGCTGCTCTTGTATACCTAATTGAAAATTTTCTATCATCACTACAGGGTAGGCTGGAGGATGGACAAGAAATAGCCGTTAAAACGCTTTCAAAAACATCCGTGCAGGGTCTTGACGAGTTCAAGAATGAGGTTCTGTTGATTGCAAAACTCCAGCATCGGAATCTTGTTCGGCTTCTTGGCTGCAGCATTAGTGGAGAAGAAAGGATACTGGTTTATGAATACATGGAAAACAAGAGCCTTGACTATTTCCTATTCGGTATGGACTCTCCCAACCTATCGTTTCTAACTACGAAAAATGGCTGATATTTAGCCTAAAAGGCTGATATATTTCAAAACTAACCATACAACTGTCAACAGAAAAGTCCAATGTTGTACTTGATTGGCAAGTGCGGTACCGTATAATTGAAGGCATCACTCGAGGTTTACTATATCTCCACCAGGACTCGAGATACAGAATCATCCATAGAGATCTAAAGGCAGCTAATGTTCTTCTGGATAAAGAGATGACCCCCAAAATTTCCGACTTCGGCATGGCAAGAATGTTTGGCAGTGAGGAGACAGAAATCAATACCCGGAAAGTGGTTGGCACATAGTAAGTATAGTAGCGGGAAATACAATAGTCCTAAGAAAAGAAATGTAATAAATATCATAAATGAATTTTGCAATACTACAATTTAATTTTTCTGTTCTGTAGTGGTTATATGTCTCCAGAGTACGCAATGGATGGAGTCTACTCAGTCAAGTCAGACATATTCAGTTATGGGGTATTATTGATGGAAATTGTTAGTGGTAGAAGAAATAGAGGAGTATACTCCTGTTCGAACCATCTAAACCTTCTAGGTCATGTGAGTGAGACTTAACCTCATCTAGTGTTTGCAAGTTGTATTTCTCAACTCAACCCCCATAAGAAACTTGGACACATTTTTGCCATGCAGGCATGGAGCTTATGGAACGAGGGGAAGTGCTTAGAGTTAGCAGATGAAACCATGAATGGGTCATTCAACTCAGATGAAGTACTCAAATGCATCAGAGTGGGACTCCTGTGTGTACAAGAAAACCCAGACGACCGCCCACTGATGTCACAAGTGCTATTGATGTTAGCTACTACTGACGTTTCTTCATTGCCAACACCTAAGCAACCAGGTTTTCTATTTAGGAGAGTTCTAACGGAAACAGACACATCATCAAGCAAGGCAGAGTGTAGCATATTTGAAAGTGCAACAATTACTATGCTTGAAGGTCGATAGTAGTTAATGTTTGAGGAATCTTATGGAACTATTGGGGTGATGTGTTTTATACACTGTAATATTGGTGATTTCTGCATTGTCTCGTGTGATTGAGCAACAGAAAATGTATGGTTATTGAACAATACTAGCAACTTGAATCAGGGTTGCTTCAGTTCAGCTCAATCAACTGAGTAAACAAATGAAGCGTAATATATTCACGTATTACAAAGCAATTTATACCAATGCACTGAAGGTCTCAGTTCTTTATAAATTTCCCAAAGAAATTAACTAGACCTTTAGGTATAACGAATGAGAATTTTAAAATTTTCCAACATTCCCTATATGGTTAGTTGTTTTCAATGGTCCAAGAGTATTAATGAACTAAGATCATATATCCATTCATAAAATATAGACCACTGTAAAATTGTGGCTGAAAGTCCTGATAGTGTACCCATTTGAAGTGTAATATTCAACATCTTAATGAGGAACTCAGAAAACTTTATTGGTTCATGCATTACATATTTCATATTTGACAATCCCAATGATATAGTTTCTCATCTTATACGCCACCTAAATTCCCCATTTATCAAGAAAGCAAACATACATCAACATGGGTTACCTGGACCTACTTTTGCCACAGGCTGAAGGATCATTCTTCGCTATCCAAATTTTGCAGTAACCAGAATGAAAAAAATTGAAGTTACGTAAAAACAAGAAATGAGTCACTGTTTCATGATGGCTTGAACAAAGGGACTCAGGAGTATAATATCAATCATACTTTTGTATGACGATTATTAATTTAATCAATTAAACACTATACGTATTACAAAGTAGATGAGTTAAGTAATCCCTTTGGATTGGCACTACGTATAAACAATTGCCTACTTTCCTAACTGTAGCTACAAAAGGGGAAAAACAAGGGGTCAAAAGAAGGAATTCTTTTGACCCATTGTTTTTTCTCACTACAGCATTTACACCAGCTAGCTACTTTGGTCATCTTCGGCCATTCAGGAAGCTCTCATATGGTGTCCCCTTCAAAGTACTATTAACATCTGCCCAGTTCTGAATATGATCACGCAATCGTTTAGTATGTATTTTCACATGGCGACTAGAAAGCTTTGTCTTTGGCATTTTCAGAAAATCCAGGACATCGATGAGCTTCTGAAGAAAGAAACAAGAACTAAGTTGCTTAGAACAATAAGAAATTTTCTTTAGCCTCCACAGAACAACGTAAAGCAACAGGGACTCACAGTGCGATTTCTGACAACATCCTCATAGTACAGAACAATATGCCGGGTATTCTTAAAGTTTGCCAAACCATCAGCTGCCAACTTATTAGAACGGTTTAGCTCGGACATCAACAACTTCTCGTCAATGATTGGTTTATATTTGGCAAGAACATCAGCCTATAAAATGAAAAATGATCAATTGGTTCCCTTTATTTTGATATGCAGAAAAAATGACATATGCAATAAAATATGTTCAAGTAACATTAAGAGAGAAATAAGGGAACCTCGCCTCTGGTGTGCACATGAGCTTTATGGGTCCCATTTAGCTGTTTCATGGCACTATCATGAGCATTTGCTAATATAGAGACATAACGCTGGAGAAGGTTTCTTCTTAAAAGGAAAATTAAAGACACACCCCTTCGGTTGAAATACTCAATTATCTCTTGATGGTGCTTTATTAGGCCCTGTATTTTTCACCAAATAAGCATATCACAGGATGAAACAAGACTATGTAAAACATAAATTTTTCCAGAAATGTACCACACTAATAATAAATACATGTAACAATTCTTATAAACATATCAAATGACTAAGTCAATACATCTTTTGAGGTAAATATACAGAGTTATCCTATGTCAGATACAGGCTATTTTAATGGAATTAAGGTATTTTAACAAACTATTTTCAACACATGCAGGCAAGCAATTTTCCAGGATGAGGAAAATAGCAATATCCATGAGTACATGGCGTCAAATCTTAAATATTCCTATTTCCATGCTTCTCAGAGAGCCCATATTCTGAGAGCTAGAAGGTTACCTGATTGAGCATCCACTTCAACCCCACAGCGGCCGTACACTCATTTTTAGCAGCACTGCTGTACCAATCCAGATTGTACAATTTATCCAGTGTTTTTGTTATTGCTGTGATATTACTGCACCTTTCTTTGACAGAGAAGATCTCTCCATTCGAGCTAATATTCTCATGGCTATTCAACAATGTCTCAAACCACCCACTTCCCGACCTCTGCATCGACAATATAGCAAAGAACCTAACCGCTGTGCATGCACATTCTTTCCTAAGAAACAAATGAAACATAAGACCCTGGCTAACATGAAAAAGGAAATGGAAAGACAAAGTATATGCGCCCATTACCTATCATAAGTATTTGGCGTAGGATAGTGCACGTAAGAAATTTCAGTATCTGGAATACTGGGATCACGACAGGGTATCTCTCTTTCTTTCTCGATCATGTTTGTCTGCATGAGACCGAAGATCATCCCATTCTGCTTGAGAGACAACGAGAATATGTACATGCCGACAAGCATGATCAGACCCAGTATGGCTATCCATAGCGCGAGCGGATATCGCCTAGTGGACTTTGTGCTTGCAGTTGCTGCGTCCTGCAATTTCAAAGGCCGAGGCTACTGACAGTCATGATATGGGTGATAGATAATCGCCACAACTGACATTGAAATTGAAAAAAAAAATCCAAAACAAAGTCAGACACAATTAGGCATTTCCCACAACCATTACGGGAAACGATAGTTAAGGAACAAAAAAAAAGAGAGGAAGCAGTAGATCGTGAAGCCTCCCCCAAAATAAAAAGTTCAAAACAGGACGAAAACTCCGCTTACCCTAGTGCCTGAAATGGGATCCTCCAAATCTGCTGCCACCGTCCTGTCCTGGCCTCTTACAGCCTCCTCCATCTATGAACACCATCAAAACCAATCCCCCATTCGAATCGCCCGAAGAGATTACAACCCACGGAGCACTAGCACAGGGGAGAGACCAGAGGAAAACGAACGGAGGAACAAGCTCCGTGTTGGGGCACGCAGCGCGGGGCCCGGGCACGCAGCGCGGGTCTCCTGGCTTGGCTCTTGCCTCCGCGAGAATGTAGCATCCGGAGGGCAGAGAGCAGGTCCGAGGGATTAGTGTGATTGGAGAAGAACGTGACAGAAGAGAGGGGCGGGCGGCCACCCTCGTCTCTCGTCTGCTGGGAGCTGGTGCTCCTTGGGCTGTGGACGTGGACGGCTGTCCCGGTCGTCGTTCTCCTCTTTTCTTTCTGGGTAAATTGGAAATATGCCATTATAATTCTTCAATTTCTGAGATATATCATTACAATTCTTATTATTAGAAATATACTATTATAATTTTATAATATATTAAGATATACCATTATCTACGCATCCCACCCATTTTCAGACTGTAGCGCTCCGCCTTCTTCTTAGGGTTCAAAAAAAATAAATTAAATCACTTGCAAGAAACTACAAAATTTAAAGATTAAATCATTTTAGAAAAATCGCAAATAATTGTTCGAAAAGAGCTTTATTTAATGGTCAGGCAGAATTCTGTAATTTTTCAAAAATGCGCGTGAGATTTTGAATCTAAGTCTAAACCTATTAAAAATTCGAAATCCCAATTTTAGATTTTATTTCTGCTCTCAGAAATTCGAATTCAAACTCTACATAAATTCTAAGAACTAAACTTTTGGGCTCCTTTCATATTTTCAGAATTTTTGTGAATTTTTGGTCTCCTCAAAATTTTTCATCACCAGTGGGACCCACTGAACAATAGGCCCTACTGGCAGCCTCCCTTTTCTCTTCCTCTATTTCTCTTCTTCCTCCCTCTCTCTTCCCGCGCGCACGACACACGCCGTTTCACGTGCGCTGCGCTCGGCAGAGCATGGCTGCCACCTGTCAAGCGCTCGGCCGCCTCGGAGCGCGCCGCGGCATGCGTGGCGCGTGCGAGACGCGCGCCCGACGGTTTTGAAGCCGTCTCAGCTGCTCCGTCGACCGCCTCGCTCACGCCGCCGCTCCCTCCTTCTCCCTTTTTCTCTACTTCTTCCTCCAGCAAGCACTCCGCAACGCCGTGCGCAGTGCCACCGAAACTCGTCGATTCCTTCGCAAAATCGAAGGGGCAGAGGATCCCCTCCCTCTTTCCGACCTCCAACCGTCGTGTTTCACCGTAGTTTGCCGGAATTTTGAGAGCGTCGCCGCCGTGTTCGTCGACGCAGTGGGAGATCCCGGTGAGCTTTGTTTTTCCTTTTGCACCCAAGCTCGTCTCGGTGACTTTGGTGCTTCCGGAGACCCGGCGCAGCTCGCTGACACCCCCGTTTTCTGCCGTGCAACATGGGTCACGGGGAACGGAGCCCGTCGCCGGCCGCCGCACCGCTCGTCTCCGCCGACCGCCTTCGGTGAGGGCCAAAACCATCATCCCACCTCCCTAGCTCCACCGCGCCGCGTAGAAGCTTTTGGGCAAGGTCGGGCGCGCCGCCGTGCACCGTACCGCCGCCGCGCCATGGCCGGAGTCAAGCCGTGCCGCCGCTAGCCGCGCCGCCAATTCCGGAGCTCACCGCTGGCCATTGTCATGCCTACCGAATTCCTCACGTCGAGCTCTTGCCGCCGGTGCCCTCGCTGCGGCCAGCCGTCGCCGGTAGCGCCACTGCCGTCGTCGGCCGGGGCTAGGGCAAAAGCCCTAGCTAAGGTTCTTTTTTTTCCCATTTTTCAAAAATCCAACTAATTCCTACAAAATCGAAATTGACTCAGAAAAATAAAAGTCCAATTCTTCTGGAACCAGTGAAAAATATAGTTTTTATGAAAAATATAAAACTTAATGGTTTGAATTTATTAAATTTTGAGGCTTTATTTAATTAACAATAAATGGCCAAAAATCTAATTAATTAAATTTCAATTATTAAAATCTGGAAAATTTTGTGTAAACCCCAAAATGAACCCTTGTTATTAAAAAAGTGTTGAAAGGCCAATTAGGGTTTGTTTGGATGCTACTAAATTGTTTAGCTTGGTTTTAGGTCAAAATTTTTCCTCGATCACTTTAACTCTTTAACTTGTTGTCGATCACTTAAATTCATTGAGAAATTATTAATTGATAGTTTCACCTCTCTATTTGCATCATGTAGACGCCGACGTGAATGAGGTAGCCATCGAGGTGGACCCGAGTTTTCTGAAGAAACCGCCGCTGCAGACCAGGAAAAGCATCCACAAGGCAAGCCCCGGTGCACTACCGTTTTTAAAATTTTCCTTTTACAATAGTGTATGTGAGTCATGTGATGTGCATTTAGGTCGACAGGAGTTGAATGAAACCCTAGATGCATATGTTTCCAGTAGTGCCTACTATGGAATTTCGGTACAGGTAGCCGATGTAGATGCTATGCTTAGCAATATCATACGGTAGAAGTCGAGCAGATTGGACACTGCTCGTGATATGATAAGAGTTGATTGAAACTCCACCTCTTGTTAAAGGGCTTGTAGTGACTTCATATTTTATGGAAAGAAACTGGGGTCAGACAGTGGATGATAGGAAGGCAACAGACAGGGGTTCTGTATGTGGTAGCTCTGTCTGACCCCGTGTGGCGCAGTTGGTTGAGTATTGAATGTACTGTTCACATGCTGAAGCTATGGGATCCAGTAAACTAGGTAGCCTACAGACGGCAAAGCTGAACCTATCTTACGGTGTTTGATTGGCGGCATTATTGAGGTAGCGTAAGAGGGAATTAGCTTTGCCAGATCTGGTGCGAACGGTTGCCACGTGCGGTCCGTGACGCGCACGTGTCGTGTGACCAGGTTAACCCTGCAGGTGTAAAACGTCTCGAACCGCTGACACTCTCAATCTAGAGTTTACTTAACCTCTCTGTCGCATGTTAAGAAGTGAATAAGGAGAATAATGATGAGTAAAGTTGTGATGAATATTATAATCACTGTTTGTCAACATGATTGTTTAGCCATAGTGCTTACTAAAATTTACTTTTTCCGAACTTAATTTGAGCTAAAACTTGAAAGTAGGAAGCTACTAAGTAAGACGTGTCCTTTTTGCAACTATACCCCTACCCAGAGTCAGTCGTGCATGTCTAGGAGTCGGCTGTAGATAGCCACGTTGACGGGTCAGTCTTACTGAGCTTCTTAGAAGCTCACGCTTTGCGACTTGTGGCTTTCAGGTGGGTCAGATGCGATTGGTGGTAGCGATGGTCATCCTTGGGAGGAGTCAGCCCCTGGATGGGGTAGTTTTCAGCGGGAGCAGATCGAGTGGCTGCTGCTTGTGTGTGGCTAGTAGCAAGGTGTCATTGGGCAAGGCACTTACTTTTGCTTAGTGTCAGAGTCGGAGTCTGTAATCTTATCTTATCTTTCGCTTTCGTTTGAAGACTGCGTTATTTTCGCAGCTGTTTTCAAAAACTGATCGTGTGTAATCAACTCTCTGTAATAACTACTCATGTAATGTTTTCTTTTATCTGTAAATTATTCTGTTATCTACCTGTGTTGTACCCTGTGTATGTTCGCTTCGACGAGCATCGCCCAGAATGTATCTCGGGAGGAGGGACCTCCCCCGTTTCAGGGGCGGTCCGCCACACATACGTTTCCTATATATGCGTATTCAATACGGACGGAAATACCCCTGTCTTTCTGGCCTTTACCCACGACCTGCTTTGGCTGTCCCAACCCGAGCGCCATTCTCCTTCTCTCTTCATCTCTTCTGCAGTGCCCACGAACCCTAATCCTATGCTCGCCAAGTCCGGCCAGTGCTCACCCCGTAGTTGTGTACCTCTTCCATCCTCCCAAGCATGGCGCAGAGTAGTATGCGTGCAGCATCTAGATCTAGCGGCTCCAACTCCCACCATACGAAAGTGTTGCCCATCATTGACTGTCCATGTTGCGGCATTCCCGTCAGCAAGTTGGAGAGCAAGCAGCCGAGCACCTCGGCAAGGTGTTCTACAAGTGTGAGAATAATTTCCGGATGAGTAATTTTTTTTATGAGTCTGAAGGGTTCGTTTCGACACATTTTAGGTTGATTCCAAGGTGATCCAGATTCATATGCATTTTTCAAATCAGAAAATGAGTATGAACGATTCTTGCGCCACACAAACTTTTGGGACATAGGAGGGAACAGATTGCTGGACCAGTTTTGAGGACAAACGAGGACATGGATAGCATGAAGCTTTCTTTGAATGAATTGAAGTTTGAAGTAGGGCAGCTGAAGCTTAAGTTTGGGGAGCTCAATTCACAGGTGGCCATGGCCAAGAATGGTGTCGTAGTCATGGACAAAGCAACTTTAGTTGCTGCTTGTATTGGTTGCATCTTTAGAGTCTTTGTAGCAGTTATGTTGAAGCAAAACTAGTTTTGCTCTAGCTTATCAATGTATCCCTTTTATCACTTGTAATGAATCAAGTTTCATTTGACGTGGAAAATTTTTTTAGTTCAGTTCAGTCTTCACTTCAGTTTAGACTTGCTCTAATTGACAAGCAAATAAAAACTGTTTGTAATAGTTCAATAGATTTAAGCACCTTAACAGGGTCAAGATATTGCTAATGGATACAGAGTTCCTTGTAATAGTTCAACACTGGTTCAATAGAAACGACAACAAAAACATTGGAATCCATCTGAACACACTGGTCCATGTCCTAGTATTAAGACAACAGATTTAAGCATCTTAATACATCTGAAAATATCTGAACAAACTGCCAACAGCTTCATTATTGCTCTTATGCAACAGAAACTAGCAGGCCATACAAGGCCATCAAAATACATGCCCAAAATGCAAATTAGCTAAGCGCGTCCATCATTTTCCCAAGTAAGATCTGAGGCTTCTAACATCTCTACGTGGTGGAGCTGTTGTTGCCTTCTTCTGCCTCCTCTTATCATGTGTCTTCTTTTTCTTTGGAGTTTTCTTCTTCTTAGCTGTGTTTTCAGATGTGCTTGCTGCATCTGATCTCTTCCTACATGTTAAAATGGAATGCATTTTTAATTAGGTATGTACGACTAGAATCCACGTGCAATTGTTAATTTTGAATGCATGATAAAGTTTACCTTTTCCTTGGTGCTGATGGAGTATCTACTTCCCATGGCTCTAGGAGCTTGCATGTCTTTTGAAAGTGCCTAGTACCACCACACTCTTGCATTTCACTATTTTTTTTTGGTCCATCTTCAAGTATTCCTCTGATCCTTGTCACTTTTGGCCGTCCAACTGCTCTCTTCTGCTTTGGTGGGTAAACTTTGGAGCCAAGGTCAACATGAGGCCATTGGGACCTATCTTGCATTGTAGCAACTCTAGCTTGATATGCTGTCATGAACTTGTGTACTGAATAATACTCATGCACAAAGTTAGATATTTCCAAGCCTTGATTGGACAAGTCCATGCAAGTGCATGCTTGCATGGTTTACCTGTTACTTGCCAGACCCTACAGGAGCATTTTTGATTGACCAAATCAACTTGATTCTTCCTTGTGATGTTGTCATTATCAACTAGAGTGACCTCAGCAAAGTCATTATCACTTATTGACACCTTCACAACTCTTAGTTATTGCTTAGTGTGTTCAGGTCCTTCATGACATTTGGTAAAATTGGACCTTCCATCTGCCTAGCAATAGTCCTTCTAAGGAACCTCTTCTCCATGTTTTAATTCTCTCAAAGCATCTACCAGTTCATGAAGCAACAAGCCTTTTAAGTCCTTGATCTGGTTGTTGAAACTTTCAGAGACATTATTTGTCAAGTAGCCACATTTACTATCCTCTGAAAAACCACATCTGTACCAAATCTTTTTGTGGTGATTTTCTAAGTAGTCAAGTGCTTGAGGAGCAAATGAAAAGATTTTTTCCATGTGCCACCTGAACTTATCTTCTGTATAACTTCTTGCAACAGGATAAAGATGTTCAGTGAACACATGTCCTGAATACTTCTTCATAAAATTTCCATATAGACGCCTCATACATTCTCGATGCTCAACTTCAGGAAAACTACTTCTACTGCAATCTCTAGCCCTTTGCATGCATCAGTGGAAATCACAAGTCCTTGAGGAAACCCTATAGCTTTACGCAACTGATGCATATACCATTTCCAGTTTTCCTCAATCTCGGAGACAAATATTGCATATGCCACATGATATAACCAGTTGTGCCCATCTACAGAAACTGCTGAGGCCAACTGCCCAGTGTATTTACCATGTAAACTTGTTGAATCCACTCCAATGTACGGCCTGCAGCCTTTCAAAAATCCATCTACACATGGTTCGAGAGCCACGAAAATCCTCTTGAAACACATCCTTGTACCTACCTTCTCTACTTCTATCTCTACAAGACTGCCTGGGGATTCTATCTCCATCTGAGCTGCCCAATTGAACAACAATTGAAAGCTCTCCTCATATTTACCATGAATCTTGTTAATTGCCAATTTCATACCTGAATATGCCTTAGAATACTTTAACTTTATTTCATAATCTCTTTCCACCTTCTCCTTACATTCCTTTGGTTTCTTGTCCGGGTTCTTCTTCAGCCAGTCTGCCAATCTATCAGCAACCCATCCTTGTGTGGTGGTCTTCCCTTCCACCAGTTTTGTAGAAGGACAATTGTGCTCTGCAGGTAGAACTTTAATCTGAAATTACATGAAACAAAATCAGATCATACATCATGTTAGAATAGAAATAGAAGCAACACACATACCTGTATTGTTTTATTATCATGGATCTTGGAAGCATGAATGCGCCATGGACAGCTAGGATGTTTGCACTTTGCAATAAACCTTGTTGTGTCAGTCTACAAACCAGCAAACTCAAAGCCTTTTTTCTCTGCATAGTGCCTTATAGCTTTCCTGAATGCTATAATGTCAGGAAATAGAGCACCCTTCACAATGTTTGGATTCTCTGGATCATGCAATACTTGGACTTCATCAGGATTTGCATCTGCCATCTCAGCTTCAGTAGTTTCAACATGTGCAGCAGGTTGAGAAGGTTCAGCATGTGAATGAGATTCATCATTAACATCATTGTCACGTGGTTTAGATGGTGGAATTTGGATGTATAGATGCTCATCATCCACACCCACATACTCTTCATCATTGTTAAATATGTCAGGCTGTGAAGGATCTGTCTCTTTAGTGGCAGTTCCAGTAGAATCTGCTACCTTAGATGCAGATGGTCCCTTAGATTGTGCTTCAGGGGGTCGAATTAGAAATAAGTCCCCGTTCATCAGGGGGTAATGAACACAAAGGTTCCAGCTCCAAGTCAGCAAATGCATCATGAGTTGCATTTTCAAATATTGCTACTTCTATCTGGCATCTCATCTCTAACTTGTACATTTCAAATAAATCTACCATATGTGTATCCTCAGTTAGAACCATATAATGACCAATCCTCTTATCAAAGAAATAGACCTTGGCAGATTGGTTTGCTCCCCAGTGCAATTCATCATGTGAATACGAGCCTACTTCCACCTCCTAGTTAATAACCTTGCCCTTATTGTAAGTTCTCCTACCACTAGCCTCAAATTGGAAGAATCCTTGAACCTTAATCTCTAAATCAAATAATTTCCTACCGAGAAAACAAACGGCATTAACTCAAACGACCAAGAAACACACATATTCGCACCCACGAGACACGCATAGAAGCAGAGAAGGTAGAACATGGCAAATATATACCTTTCAGTGAAGATGGCCATATTGTCCGCCATGTCTCCAAGCATGTCAAGCCTGGCGATGCGACTGCTCGTGATGGGCTTTAGGTTTCGTCCTTCATATGCTTCCCTAGACACAGCTTCGTCGGGTCCCTCCACAGGCCGAACTTGGCGGCGGCGACGGCTAGGGTTCGTGGAGAGCAGAGAAGGAGTGGGGAATAGAAAGGAATGGCACTCTGGTTTGGGCCACTAGAAGCAGGTCAGGCGCGTGGGTCAAGGCTGGAAAGGCAGGGGCATTTCTGTCCCTATGAAATACACGTATATACGAACGTATGAAAACAGGTGGGATGTGTTCATAATGGTATATCTCAATGTATTGCAAAATTGTAATGGTATATTTCCAATAACATGAATTGTAATGGTATATCTCAGAAATTGAAGAATTGTAATGACATATTTCCAATTTACCCTTTCTTTTTTCACCTCTCTCCAAATATAGGATTAACCTATGGATTGCAAATTGTGGATCCAAATGGAGATCTCAGTAGTTCAGTACCTTAAAAAAGAAAAACAATCAACGATACTAAGTTTCAAAATATAGTAAATGTTAATAATTTAGTAATTCTTATATTGAACTAAAGAGTTTGAAGGGCACCGTCACATGAGATGCAAAAGTTGTTATTCTTATTTTTTATTTTCTTAAAAAAATCCATTTTAGTCCTAGATTTATACGACCAATTTGGTTTTCTCTAAATAAACTTATTTTTTAAGACTGATAATATATGAGCCAGTTAAATTAATATACTTCCTCTGTTTTTATGTCTGTCGTTTCGACAGCATCAGCTAGTATATTCTTAGTTCACCTCATGTGTCCAAACTCCAAAGTCATAAACATTTGCGAATGGAGGAGTATATAAAAGCAAAGAAGCTGAACAACATGTATGTAGTCCTGCAATGCATCGTGGGGCGGCAAGTATGTGAAAGGTCAGATTCAGTTGCATCAGGGCCACATTGTTTCTGTTTTTCTCTTCGATCATGCATTTGGAGGTAGGAGACGACGAGCGGCAGCAGCAACCAGCAGAACGGAAAAAGGGGGAAAAACATCGAGAACCCTGACGCGCGTTATTTGGTTCGCATTCCGATTTTTGGCGAGAGGAGGACAGGCGTGAACCGTAGGCCACGGCGTGCGATCAAATCCCCCGCCCCGCGGCCTCCTTTCCTTTTCCTTTGACTCTTGATCGCGCAAGCTTTCGCGGCCTACCACCAGTAGGTGACTTGCATCACGATTCATGAACAACCGACCCACGCGCGCGCCTCTCGTCGTTGGTCCGCTTTCCGGCGCGTTTTCTCGTCCTTGCGCTGCTGTCGAGGCTTGGCTCGACGAGATGGCGGGAAGAAGGCCAAACCAGTCGATCCCAGCGCGCTCTTGTTCCCTTTCTTTCACTGGACGAATGTACGTCATCAGGACTGATCAGGATCGCGGCGCGGTGCGGTACGGGACCGGACCAACAAGGCAGAGGTGTGGTAGCTCTCATGGCGTTTTCGCCGAACGTGCACGGTGCGGGCCAGAAACCAAAAAAACGGACCGGACGGTGTCCGGATCTGGACGGCTCGGTGCTGCTCACCTACCGGTACTACCTGCGACGACCGACCGGCCCCCCGGAGCGAACGAAGGTTTGTTTTTCTGCGATGAAATCTCTCTTTTTCCGCCACCGCGCAGGTATGGACAAATTAAGGCCGCGATGTCGATAGAACAAAATGCTGACTTCGACACGGGCCTGGCACTCGTCAGGCTGCCGCTGCGCTGACCTCATCCAAGCTGGAGTACAGTAATTGCCAGAATGGCAGTTGCTTATTAGTGCCGGCGGCCGGGGACGACCGGCGATGATGCACTTCTGCGAGGGGGACGGACGGGTATCCACGGCACAGCCAAAGCGTGACGTCCTGATTACCTCGCTCTCGCGTACTAGCACTGGTTAGAGAGTCCTCAAGTCTTCCGTGTTGTGCGTGCCTTTTGGCGTGTTCGCGCGCCGCCGTCTCTGGAAACGCCGTGGGATCTCGGGCCAAATGGAGGAAGGAAGGAGGAGCAAGTTGTACGTCAGTGTCTGGACTGCTGAGGATGGGATGGGGGCGGACCGGGCTCTTTCCAGTACCCACATCCCATCCGGAGATACGATCCAGTGCAGTGAGCGGCTGATGACCAGCAAGTTATTATATGCAAGGACGGATTCAGCTAGCAAACTCCTCCAGCATCGGATCCAAATTCCAATCCAACGTTGCCGTACCAAGGAAAAAGCTGCACGTAAGGATATCCGTCAAACTCTTCCATTTCAGATAATCTGGACTGCGGAACAAATCAATAGATTAGCCAGCAATTAATTAACGCGCCCTTCCCGGTCTAACAAGGAATCCGTGCGAGCCATTGGATCAAAGCTGCGGTAAATCGAGAAAACGACCTCCATCGGCCATTGATGTGGATGACTCTTTGTATGCTTGTCTACGTGCTCGTGATACACTTAACTGAGAAAGCACATGGTAGCGGCCGCAGCTAGTCACAATGTCGTCGAGCTATCGTCATACACTCTGTGCCATACGTATGCACCGGAATCCAGGAGACGAATCTGTAATAAAATGCCTTTTTATCAAAAAAAAAAAAAAGAGAAAGACGAACAAAATGGCAACAAGCTAATGCTAGTACTGATTCAGGGGTTGGTGAAGACGATCGATGGACGCGGTAGGGGGTGGCTTCAGCCATAGAATGTTCCTCCATATATGCTGCCTCAGTCTTTTATCCCCGCCTCTTCCTTGTTTGATTGTAAAAAGAAATGCCAAAAAAAACTAATGAGAAGTTTTTTGCCGATCATAGATTATAGGAAAAAATCCATTTTACTTCTCTGTCTCTTCATTATATTGCTAATAGCACAGTGGAGTAAAATAACTTTTTTTCAAAATTATATTGCTTTTAACTTGAATGTAAGAAAAAAAAATTCGCAGGCATAATCTCTGCCCATGTGATTCTTCTCGATTGTTGTCGTGTGTGTATCTGTATGAACGTAAACGTCGAGGATGGGAATGGAATCATCACAGGGAAGATTTGCCGACAGTCAAAACTCGGACTCCACTCCACTCACTGACGGGGAAATTTGGACTTTCTTCGCGTCAGGTCTACGTTACTACAACAACCCCGCGCACCCCCCACCCCCCCCCCATTTCGGTGTGATAACGTAGAGAAAAACCCAGCACATTCGACACCAGAACCAGCTGGACATTTGCAAATGAAGCATTTGGAGAAATCTTGGCTGAAATAAAACACGGGGAAATAAAGGCCAGGGAAATGCTAAAAGGAGAGGAAACTTGACTGGCAGTTCCAGCCTTCCATCCAGGTCACTGAATCAAACCAAATCAGCAGCATCCTTTTGCCTATAAATACTCGTTCCACTGCGTCGAAACTGACGCCACCAGTCCACCACCATCAAACGCCTCCTGTGTTCACTCCTCTCCCTTTCCTAGGCGCGTCCCCGTTCCGTTCCAGATCCCCCTCCTCCAAGCCCAGGAGCTCCGAGGGCTCCTCGCCAATGGCGGTCAAGGTCTACGTCGTGTAAGCACCAAAACCTCCGCCCCTTCCCTGGAATTATTCCTCGCTTATCCTCCTGCTTTCCGCCGTTGTACGACGCCCGAATTTTTCTCGATTTGACAGAAAATTTTGCGCTCGGAGCTAATTTTCGTTCTTGGTTCTGTTCGGCACGTCCCTATACCCGGACTTAGCCCAGTACCTAGCACCCCCAGGTTCTTGATTTTTCTTTCTTTAAGCGTTGTCATTGTTCCAATTCCTGGGAACCGTCAATTCTCGGGATGAATAATTATTTTACGCATTTACTGTAATTGTGTTTTCATTCTTTTCCCTTTTTTTTTTCTGCGAGTAGTTTTCTCCCTTTTGTTCGTTGATAAGATCAACAGAGACGAGGGCGAATCCATTACAGTCAGAATCGCACCGATGGTTTCCTCGAGTGATGTACAGTCGTAAGGATGTGGCAGGGGGGGAAGAAAATGGGCTTCTTCTCAGTCTTGATTTTCGGCTGTCACGGGGGTCTCAATCATGGCGGTTGGTTTCCATCCTTGGTGGAATTGATGCCTCCCTAATGGGGGCCACGTAGTGGTGGGCTCCGGCGCTTATTGTGTCTATCTTTTCTTGCTTTTTTTGTGCATAATAATACCTGTGTGGCCATGCCCCAATTTTGGCAGATCTGATTGGTTAGCCCCTGAAATGAAATTAGTGCTACAGTATTAATACTGTTGGCACCTCAAAGGCCTTTACCATCGATGCATCTCGAAAGAAGTTTATCACTTTGATTAGGCTTTTGGAAACGTAATTCCATTTTTTTTACTAGAGTGCAGCTTAAAATTTTAACACTGCATACTGCAAATAATTTAACAAATAGAGAAATACTTAGGCCGTCTAGGTCTAGGACGTCTCTACTGCAAATTCGTTTTCTTGCACAATTTTGTTTTCAATGAACTCTTGACATTGTAGATGAAACACCGTACAATGGCAGCCTTAATACTGAATGTCACCCTCCTAACCAATACAACATTTCTAGCCTTATTTTCAGTTATCATGTGAATTTCTGCATTCTTACTTTTATGTAGTAAATTACATGATTAGCCTTTGATGTCGCTCCCTTAGTGTTGCTTTGCAAAGACAATTGTTTCAAATGAACTCTTGACATTTTAGATGAAATGCCGTACAATAGCAGTCGTAACACTGAATGTCACCCTTCCTCTAACCAATACAACAGTTCTAGCCTTATTTTCAGTTATCATGTGAATTTCTGCGTTCTTACTTTTATATAGGAAGTTACATGATTAGACTTTGATGTCATTTCCTTGGTGTTGCTTTGCAACTTTTTGTTTTGGTCTGACATAAAAAATTATGGTTCATGTGGATTTCCCTTTTTATTGATGTGGATTTTTCACCAGAAAGCCACTAGTGCTATTAGAGTGTACGGTATTTTACCTTTAGGTGTGCTACGTAACTCCTGCAGCATCTCCATGCTATCTTTACTTTTTTCCCCGTAACGTGATCTAGCTGGTTCTTAACAAGAGGAGAAAACCGTCGATGCATAATATCCAAGTCAATGAAAATTAAATATGAAGTCAGCCTTTTCTTTTATTTCCTCTTATGTGATTTGCCAAACAAATCTTTGCCTCCGTTGCATAGTGATGATTATCTACCACTAGTAAAAGTTTGTCCCGTTTAAATGCGTAGAGTTAAGGACCACAATATTTTGCTGCAAACTTGTGCTAGCCAGAAGATCGCTTGTTGCCTGTGTCGTATCGCTTTTGTTCTGCAGAGTTGTTAATCGGATAGTTCATAAATTTAAACATACAACTCAATAGTTATGCTATGTAGACGTTTTAACTACCAAAATTAAAATTGTGGAACTGTGAAGGTTGAATTCAAAGCACATATGCACCTTGCCTCAAAATTAGGATTGCGTTTGTACATTTTATGGGTCCACTATGTAGGCCATCTTTTCTAAATGAAAATAAAAGTGAAAGTTAAATTGACGATTTGGATTCCTTTGTTGTCATCAGTCCTGGTGACGTAGTTTTGAAGCTATGCACATATCTCAATTCCTTCTTTGTAGGTGGGGCTCTCATGCAATGGAAAACAAATTAACCTCCCTTTACTCTCTAGTTGAATGTTGTGTCCTCAAAATGAAAGGCATATACACCTCCCTGTACTATCATCATGCTTCATGTTATTGATTGCCTCATTTCTTCATCACCAATCATGCCTTTCGTAATATGTGAAATATTATTGAGTTCCACATGCATTGTTGGTTTTAGAAAGGATTCAGATTATAATAACCATGCCAAAGTATTTTTTTTTTTACTTGAGTCCTTTGAGCAGATTTGTGAAATGTCTATCAATTCTCCAACAGGTACTATTCCATGTATGGACATGTTGGCAAACTAGCAGAAGAGATCAAGAAGGGTGCCTCATCTGTTGAGGGTGTCGAGGCTAAAATATGGCAGGTCAGCCCTGATCATCTTTGCCGTAACATAGTCCACCACCACCATATCTAGTTAGTTTTGTAAGGTTGAAAGATAATTGCACTTGACTGAATAAAATGCCTCGAAACGCTCTTAACACCATTGAGTGTCAATTTGGTTCTGGATTTGCTGATATTATTATTTCATTCTATCTTGTCTTTTCATCTGATAGGTCCCTGAAACTCTCTCTGAGGAAGTACTTGGGAAAATGGGTGCACCACCTAAGCCTGACATTCCAATCATTACACCGCAAGAACTTGCAGAGGCTGATGGGATCCTGTTCGGCTTCCCGACAAGGTTTGGCATGATGGCCGCACAAATGAAGGCTTTCTTCGATGCAACTGGTGGCTTGTGGAGGGAGCAGAGCCTTGCAGGCAAGCCTGCTGGCATGTTCTTCAGCACGGGAACTCAGGGTGGTGGGCAAGAGACAACACCGTAAGTTCCATGCCCACGTTTTCAGACGAACAGACCTTGTATCCCAAGATAATAGCTGATCATCAGCACTAACGTTCTCTTGTTTACTCTTCAGATTGACAGCGATTACCCAGCTGACTCACCACGGCATGGTGTTCGTGCCGGTTGGGTACACCTTCGGCGCTAAGCTTTTCGGCATGGACCAAGTCCAGGGTGGCAGCCCCTACGGCGCCGGCACCTTCGCCGCCGACGGGTCCAGGTGGCCCAGTGAAGTGGAGCTGGAGCACGCCTTCCACCAGGGGAAATACTTCGCTGGCATCGCAAAGAAGCTCAAAGGGTCTGCCTAATCTTCTATCTGGCCATACTGTAGCACATATTATCTCCAAAAAGCATTTACAGGTCCCCCTCCATACCGTCGATAGATTGGTCTCTTGTTTCGTTCTGTCCGATGGATGTTACCTGGCATTGCCTTTAGCTTATTATACGGATATGATTTTTATGATATGGTGAATCGGAATGTACTTTTGGAGCCTGGTTATTGTGTTTCTTGTCACATGCCTATTGATTGCTGAAAGTGAAGGTCTCGTCTTTGGCCGTCTTATTATTTCCTAGTCTGAAGCAGCTGAAGATTAGTAGTAGAGGCTATTATAGGTTAGCAGAGTCATGCGTCCCACGTTCTCCAGCTGAAGAATGCACAATTCCAGAAGTTGAGGTTGGATGGGCTATGATGATCTGGGCCTAGCAAGTTTTCTCAGGTTATTGGGCTAAATGTTTCCGGTTTTGTGTGCTTGGTTATCTTCCATGAATCTAGTTGAGGCAGCTTGCGTCCAGTCTGAATGATGGTGACCTCACTCTGACGATGGAGCGGATCACCTACATAGGCATGACATTGTCGAAAAGATGTACCCTAAAAAAAATGTCTAGATGCACTCAAGTACTATACTACAACTCTAGGGCGTGGCGCCGCTTTGGCCTCTTCCATATGACGCCACTCGCTAATAATGCGTTCCCGCACTAATAAGACTGGATTAAGGCGGCGCGCGTATAGGCGTACTACTAGCTGCTGCTGTAAGCAAGTAAGGATTCCAGGGTACTCGTGTTCCGTGAAGCATCAATCAACAGGCGGATGGCGCAAGCAGGAATACCACGAACGATTCGGCTTGGGAGGATTCGCCGCAGGGACGCGCCGGGGGCGCCGTTCGCCCGTTCCCGACCTGACGCGTACGTGCTTGCAGTGCACGCGCCCGCACCTTTTTTGCAGCGAGCGAGAGGCCACCAGGCATCAGCACAGCACGGAGCACGGCCAGCCGCGCGCGGCAGTGCAGCAGAGGCCAAGGCAACCAGAGAACAAGGCCCCATAACGCACCGCATCTCTGCTGCCCGCCTTGATCCTAGGTGCACTCAACTTGCTAGCTCGGCCGTTGCGCCAAGGTCTTTTCGTACGGAGTAGAAAAGGAAGAACGCGACAAGAAGCAAATAAACCGTAGCTTTAAGGACTTTTGCCTCGTTGCATGCTACTCGCTCTATCCCCAAATACAAGAGTTTGTAGATTGGTGAACATAGAGTCAAATATTTTGTAACCATAATCAACAATATCTACAATTTTCTATAAATTATAAGTGTTACGTATATATTATGATAGTTATTTATTTCTTGGTGAATCTAGAAGTATTTTTTTATACTTTATTAATCAGTCTTATTTTTAGCAGTGACTAATGCCTAGTTTGAATGGTGGCACATTGTAGCATTGCATCCTAAAAATAATTAATTAATTAATTAATTTTATTGACAAATACTCTCTTCGTCCTTAAAATTGTCATCATCGTTGGCTCTAACATCAACATTAACCGTTTGTCTTATACTACTATATTAAAAAATAGTTCAAATGTATAAAATAATAAGTTGTTGCTCAAATACCCTTCGTGATAAACCAAATTGTTATAAAATATATAATAAAACGAATGGTGAAGGTTGATGTTAATTAGAAGTCAACGGTGACAATATTGGGAGTATATATAGTACTAGGTCAGAACTCAAATTGAAATCAGAGAATTAATTAATGCAAATTAGAAAATACAAAGTAGTGAAGTATTCTTCGTAATGTGGTATTGTTGCTCTTTGAGTCTTACGCGTGTACTTCCAATTATAGGAACATATGATGAAGATTTAAATCATTGTTCATGCCATTGCTGTGTTGCTCGACATCTGCACTGTAAACCTCCTTTCCGTCGCTAATGTTGGCACCTGTCCCCAACAACTTCCCCTTCCAGCAAACCCAACCAACCAGTTTGTAAAACTATATATGCTAATAATCTAAAGTTAGCATGCATTATTTGTTTGTAAAGTGGCATATATATAAATATATTAGTATATATAGATGACCTCAATAAGTCATTCTCTTTTGAACCTGATCTAGTCACCATGTATGTTATATATTTACGCTAGCCTGTCCTACAAGACCATCATCCATTATCAATTATCATCATACAGCTCTCTCTATTTTTTTTCCCTTTCAAAACATCCTTCGACTGCTTAGCCATCATAACCATTTTGCCTTTCTTTCCAGACTAGCAAGCTAGTTACTAGTTCAGTTGATCACCATCCCTATCTGTGTACACATAATAACTTACATAGTTTGATATAAAAAAAGACACATGACTTTGCTTTGCTTTAGAGCTTCAACACACTCTGTGCATTAGTTTGTAATACACGGGATCGAGTAGCACACGTGTTTCTATTAGCATGTGTGCTCTTCAACTCTCTCCAAGCTAATTAAAAACACACTACTAGCTAACTTACACCTAGCGAAACGTGCCTCCAAATGTAGGGTGCCAGAACTCTGGCACCGTCTCGCTCGCCACCGTGTAGGTGTTCGCCACCGGGACAAGGCACAAGCCCCGGCTGCGCAGGTCCTGGTTCTTCTTCATGTCACCGTTACCCTTGGCGTCCTCGGCTCCCTTGTTGACAAGCAAAAAAAATGCAATGAACATATATATGTGCGGTCGAAGTACGCAACGTTGACGGGAATAAAAATTGTTCTCAAGGACGATCATATACAGGGAATAAAATGTTTCGATGCTGAATATATGCTAACCTTCTTCTGGAATTGCTGGAGTGGAATCCCGTTTTTCAAGTACGGAGAGCTCAGCGACTGTGTGCAGCAAGCAGTAGCAAACGATTAGCAAAATTGGCTCATATATTATGAAGAACAAAAATGTTCAGAGATGATATTTCGGTGCTCACCGCAACTTGTTCATGAAGGAATTTGATGTATTCGATGGCCTCGTGAAGAACCGATGCGGTATCGGTCTGAAAGTATATATGACAATAACCATATATAAGATGATACGTATGAGTTTTATTAGACTTTCTAGCAATATAACATCTCCTGTTCTAATGGAACGAACGGCGGGAAATGAGAGGAAATTGACACTCATGACAAAAAAAAACTGATACGATACCTTTCCAAAAGGCGAGACTAGTTGCTGGAGCGCAGTGATTCTGTCCCCGAGCTTCTCTTTCCTCACCTGCAGCAGCACAAAAAGAAAATTTTATTTTCTCAGAAATTTCAGACTCCAAGGGCCATCATCCGCCGATGCTCAAACAGAAATGTCAGGGCATCAAAAGGAACAAAAAGAGACTCACTGAACTGCTAAAAGATTGAAAAGAAAAGATCAACTCGGATCACCTTAAAAGTCGGCAGCGGAGATGGCGCCTCGATCCGTAGCCTTTTCGCTGGGGCAGGCGACGACGACTCCGAGCCGCTTTTCTTCGTCGCCGGTGAGGAGGAGGCCTCCTGCTGAGCAAGCCCAGAGTTGGACTGCGAAAGAACTGAGGTTATTAATTAGCTTTTGACCAAGCCCTAATCAGCTACTAGTAGTAGTAGTCATGTCTACTACTGACGATCCTTCAGATTGAGACGGAGACGTGGACCATGCATGCCTTAATTACCTTCACCATGAGGGTGCTAGCAGCGTTAGAGCTGCGGCTACTGAGCTTAGGCTGTTGCAGGGCCTGCAAGAGAAGCTGCGACGGCAGCGGACCGCCAAAAGGCAAGTAATTACTGCCAGACAAGTACTGCTGCATCGGCGTATTAGACGCCGGCACCGAGGGCTTGAGCAGCTGGTGGGGCAGTTGCGTCGCCGCCGCGACGTTGTATCCGGCGGCGGAGGGCTGGCTGTCCCCGTACATCGAAATATCATGCGCCGACGCGGCATCGAATAGCGCTTGCTGCGGCGCCGCCTGCTGATGGTCGAGCAAGAAACCGTCGTTCATGGCCCGGATCAACGGATTGTTCATGGCGGCCTCTTCGGCTGTTGGATGAGCTCGAGCCATGTCATCTTGGACCACGGCTTGGAAGCTAGCGTCATCGCTCCTCCCGCTCCTGAAATTAACTCACGCGAGATCGAATGCTTTTATTAGGCCGGCCACCATGAAGCTCCTGGAGCACGGCATGATAATTGGGGACGATGATATATATATATATATATAGAGAGAGAGAGAGAGAGAGATCGACGGAACTTACAAGAAAGCTTGTGTCCAGTCCATGTGTGGATCACCGAGCGACGAAGCGGCATCGGACACAGGCTGGTGTGAGGCGCTCTTGTAGGGATCCTGGAAGGTTATGGCGGAACTCGTCGACTCCGTTGCCGCCGTGGGGGAGGTCCAGCCACAGGCGACCCTGTCCGTGGACAGCGGCGCGGCCGAGCACGCCGACGTGCCGTGGCCCCTATGAGAGGTAGTACTCCACCACTCGTCGGCCATGGATCTTGTTGTCGCCTCCTCTAACTTGCGGTGTTGTGCTATGTGCTCCAGGGTGTGGTGTGGTGTGGCAGAAGGTTTGGATGGAACGGGAGGAAAGGTGGGAGAGGAATCTGGGTATATATGAAGGGTACAGCGTGATGTGTGTTGTAACATCTAAAACATGGTGGACTTGTAAGGGAGGCTGACCTTTGGAATGGGACCTAGCAGCGGAGTAGCTAGGAAAGTCATCAGGGTTCGACTTACTTTCCCTTTTCTTTTCTTATCAACATGTTTCATCATATACTGAGCTATGGCCCGGGTTCTTGAAATACTGAAGTTAATAACTACTCCCGCCGTCCAAAATGTATGTATTTCTAAGTTTAGTAAAGTCATATATTTAGTTTTGACTATTAATATCTATAAAAATAAATTAATTTCTAATCAGAACAGTGGTATGGAATGATAGTTAATGAGTTCACTATTCATGATGAATTTGATAGCATTATTTTTATATTGCCAATCTTAATAATGTTTTATGATGTTGACTATAAAATTTAAAATAATTTAAAATATGGGATTGAGAAAAAAAAAATACAATGGCACTATGTAATTAGTCCTTAACAAAATCCAAACATTTCTAAACAAAGGGAATTATCGCTTATTCCTTTCGATCCTTTATTGGCTAGGTGGACCTTGTTTAATTAAACCACTCTAGGATGTCAAAGAAAATTTTAGAGGATCCATATCTTAAGCCGTGTAATTTTTTTAATAAATTGAATGGTCAAAGTTGATATTAGAAATTAACGATGATGTCACTATTTTTCTCCTTTTTTTAAGATAAAGAGTCACTGTTTTTATTTTAAGATGAAGAGTCACTGTATTAGTCGAAAGGAAATATATGCGTGAGCATGCAGATCTGAATCTGCAGGTCTTGGAGAAAAAAAAATGTGCCTTTCAGAATAAAAATGATCTGAAAAGGACTTATTCCAGTTCCTTCTTCAATATATACGAACTTTATTTTACCAAAGGCCAGAGCTAGCTGTTGAATGGACACATGGAGTGAGAGCTCCGTGCCTGAGAGCGAGGTGCAGCTTTATTTCCAAACTCAGGACAAGGCGTACATGTTTATCCAAAATTTGTGATGACAGAAACACAGAAGTAATATGATAAGCCACGGTTCATGATCGTCGAGCCTACAGCTGGTTGTCACCACGGGCGCCTTGCATAATTCCTCGGACCTGTGTTGACCTTATTAGAGCACACGAGGTCGATTGTTAAGTATTTGCTTGGGTACAAAGCGAAATAATGTGTCAGCCGCTTTACTCTTTTGTAAAAAAGTACGACAGAAGGAGATGGTTAACTCACTCATGACCTTTTGTACGTGTTACCATTTGGGCGTTCTTCTATTTCCTTTCTTTTTCCTTCTCCTTCCCCTCTCCCTCGTGGAATTAGAGATGGAGAGAAAGCTCAGAATTAGCAGCTAGGACGGTTACATGCTACTAACAATTTCTTTGGAGACAGTTGACTTAGCATTCCTAACCTGTATAGCATAGACTCGGCTCTAGTCTATTTAGCTTTTCTGCCATTGTACTCACCCGCTGCATATTCTAACAACTTCCCTTGGCGATATCCATTTAGCTACTATAAGCAAGTGTAATAATAATTATAGATCCTAGACGACTCCCCACATCCGTCCAAGTAATATAATGAATTTAATATTTTTCAAAAAGAAGAATGTAAGCAAGTAGACTGTGTGGTGAAAAAATGAGAGTTTCTACTTTATTTCCAGATAAAATTGAAATAAGGCCGAATAAAAAGTATTAGTATCCCAATAAAATGGAGTATACATGATATTGAGAATTGGAGCTGCATACTGACTGAGTACCATATGAGCGGAGTAAGATTAGTATCTCTATATGTACTTTTTATAATTTCTTTGTATTCCAGAGACTGCTTGTAATAATTGAGGACGTGCTCACTTCAAAAAATTATATAATACAACTTTCACTAAAAAAAAGATTAAAAAAGGATAAACTGTTTCTTATTTAAACAAGATGCTTCGTGAATTACACCTAACTTCTGCTGAAAAAGTGGCTTTTGCAGCAGCAGCTGAATTTGTTTCTGAAAAAAAAAAACTTTGTTGGGACAATGTTTTCCGGTATACAGCCTACCGGTAGTACTTTTCTTCTTGCGTACCTGTTTCACGCGCTTCATGCACGCACCATCTGAAAGCGTAGCGGAAGCAAAATGCGGTGCGTTATTTTTGCCCAAATGTTACCGGCGAACGATGGCCTAATTAATTTGGCCTCTGTCTAAATCACTTTGGCAGAAAGCTCATAATAACATGTCCATGTGTAGTGGAGGCAGTGGCTCGAGAAGTAGGGTGATATGACGGCCGATATATCTGAGACCAGGAAAAAACAGCTTGTGTGCAAGTGTTTCAGTATATACTTATTGTTGTGGACTTCAAAATATGCTTTCGACATATGCATGCCTTCTCTCTTTCCAATCCATTAGCAAAAATATGTGTAAGATCTTAGAAGCAAATAGAGTGTACCTCAGCTGCTTAGGTTCCTTGTGCTATACTACGTTCATTTTATTATTATTATTGATGTTTTTTAATATAAATTTATATTACAAAATAACAACAATTATAAAATAAAGATAGTATATTAAATGTCATCCTTGTGGCGGAACCTATTACCTTGTGCTGAAGCATGCTCATCCAGGATTTGAGTTCTACACTCGATTCACAGGTGTTATATTGAAACGTTTCATTCGGACCATGTGTAAAACAAATGGAAGTTCATTTATGTTGTCGAGATGCCCTAGAATATTCCCAGGTATTGCTTCTTGGAGAGGCATCTGTACTGGACCACGGGTAGGAAAAGAGAGGGGACCTTTCTACCCATCATGGCACATCTCCTGCCTCAAAAAACGAAGATCTGGATCGCTAGTTTTGTCCAGTCTAAGTAGTAGTTAACCGGTATTTTACTGAACGAACTAATAACCAAATTAAAAGAAGGAAGATGCATGCTGGAAATGAACTGATCATTTGTCAGCTTTTAGCAATTGATCGGAAAAGGAGAGCATAAATACATATTTCTGTTTCCACACTTTCTTAGCGCGCGTCTCCTCTCCCTTGATTGAACCGGTCGATCGACCTGCCCATATTTTCTATGTGAAAAGCAGGCTGAGTATTAGCTTTTGACGGTACTAGCAACGCATGTAAATAAAGCGCGCTTGCTCTCGCTTTGAGCCACAGCAGCAATAACAGCTTTCCTGCTGCAGCAAGCAGCAGCTCCATGAGCCGCTTTATCGTTTTATAAAATATGCCTCTGAGGGATATAAGCCCACAATTTTGGGCCCTTGTCTTGAGGTACAGTAGTCCACAGCACATACGAGTGAGATTTGGGCCATGTATCCTTCCAGTTTGCCGCCCCTGCTTCGTCTCCTTTCAGCAACATGACAAACGCTAGGCAACGGCAAACGTGGTGTCCCCTCTGGCAGTCTGGCTGCATCAAGATCCGGTTTATGTTTATGCACGAATAAACGCCTCCGGCTCTTATTTCTCCCGCGCGCCGTGGACCCAAAAGATCGACATGCGCGGTTATCAAGGCGTTGATGATGACCCCTTTTTTCTCCTTTCCTCCATCTTTTTCCAAGTTTTTTCGTGCGGTTTGCCAAGGAAGAGAAAGGTCGGATGGGATGGGTTGATGGCCCTTGATGCAGCAGATTCAGTTGGTCTGTGGCAATACACGTGTTATGCCAAGCGGACTGCTGTATGTACTAAACATTTTTTGAAAAATGTAGAGCGCATTCTCTGATTATCTTCTGAAGAAAAATGAACTGAACGACGGAGAACCCACCCGCGCGCGCGCGCGCATCCTCTGGCAGCCGCTGGTCGGTCGGTCAGTCGATCGATCGATCGGACCGGCGGCGACGTCACGCCGACGTTGACCGCACTCGTCGTAGCCTGTGGGGCCGTCCGCGGCGCACGCGCGTGCCCCCCGCACTGGCCAGACCAGAGATTCCGGTTGCCGTCGAGGCATCCTCGTCCTCGATCGGCCGAAAGCGACGGCGCATACACGGGCACGGTCGGTTCCGCCCCGCGCGCGAAGATGGATTGGAAGCAGATGCCCAAGCCCAAGTACGTGCAGTGGCCAGCGCGGCGCAGGTAGGCAGGCAGGCTTGCGAGAGGGAGAACCGTCCTTCCCCATGCGCCGCCATGCCAATGCTGCCTGCTGGGATCGGGGTGGTGGTGGTCCTCGTCCTCGTTACAGCCAGGCGTACGACCGGCCGTCAGAACCGTGACTACTTTTTTTACCGGGTGCGTGGAGTGTGTGTGAGACTCGATGCGTGCTGCTTTTGCGCCTGCTTCAGTCGATCATCTCTGTTCTACACTTCTACTCCACTCGTATGGCCCATACTGTATAGGATATGATGGCTTTCTTACTAACCATCATCGAGAGTGAGGCTAACTAAACGCTCTCCAATCGTGCACGTGTAGTGCAGCTTATAGTTTGTCATGAGAAAGCGAAGTAGCACCGGGGTCGCATATCCCAGACTGTACGGTTGACCAAGTTCAGATACGCGTTACTGAGTCTACAACATACAGATTACTTTAAGCACAAAAATAAACGAAGTCAATCAAGTTCAACTGAACCGCTGCGAAGTAGTCCACTACGGATGAGTTGGATTGGTTCGGGTCCCAAAACCGGAGTGGATCTAACGAACTCTTCCAACCGCCGACACAGCAGAGCCCTAATAGACCGAAACGAACACCGACTACTAGTACTAGTAGTATATAGTAACAACAAAAGAAGAAATCAGCAGCAAAGCATCTCAGTAAGCCAGCGTGAAGCCAAAAAGAAAATGAATCCGGCTGCCGAAGGAAGCCAGTTTAGTGTTCTGCCTGACGAAACGCTCACACTAAACCAAACCTCCTTTTCCTCAGTCAGCATCATCATGACATGATCATAGCTAGAGCGCCACCTCCGTTCATTCGCTGAAAACCCGCCGCGAGAGAGGAGCACCGTCGTTGTCAGGGGAAGACAAAAAAGAACTGCTCCTGCGTGTGGGACGGACAGCGGTGGTTAACAACAGGGTAGCTAGGACGACGCAACTAAAGCGGAGCCACCTGCTGCCGCTGTGTTTACTATGAGAGAGAGTAAAAAAACACCGGCGCAGAACATAATCCCGGCGAGATCGATCGATTTCGGGTCGTCGATGGATGGCTTGTTCCTGGCGGGCGCTACATGACGACGAGACGGGATGACGATCTGGCCCGAATTAATAAGCTTACGCGCCGACGTAGTAGTACTAGGGATTAGCTAGCAAGATAACGCGCGCTGATCGGATCACAATGGGGACGAAAGCGGTCGATCGATTGGTTTAGGGCGTGTTAGTTACGCCCTCGACTCGAGCCGTTGGAGCCGCGCTGGCTGCTGATGAAACGACGTGTACCCGTCCGACAGGAACTGTCCAAACAGGTCGCCTTCTCCGACGCAATCACTCGTTTCCGGCACTATAATAAACCCAGTTCTGCGAGCTGCTATCGACGTACGGCCACCCGAAAGGCGGCGAGTCTTCCGGGTTCCGGTGAAGCGAAGAATGTCAGCCTCGCGGTGCAGGGATATTTTTTATCCGCCGAGCCTTAACTGCACCTGATGTTGACTGCTGCCGCTCGGCGCTCGTCAACGTAAAGATACAGGGTCAAAGGGCAGGGACGTTCCGTCTGGAGCGAAGAAGAAGATCTTCATTGATAATGTCCGTCCGGGTGATACTTGCTCCATCCATACTTTATAACCTCGTCGTCGATCTAGAAATTGGCGCCGGTGGCCCTGCCTCAGGATCAGGAAGAGACATTTTGACCTGTTGTTGGCCGACATCTTTTTTTTTTTTTTTATCTTTTTGCCGGAGACTAAGGCTGACACGTCGAGCCTAACTAATATTGGGCCAATTAACTAGACTGCATCGAGTCCGGCTCATAAGGAGCCCATCCAACAGCTGATATCGGTCGTGCGGGCCGGAACATTAATCTGCCGTCTGTTATCGAAGGATTAAGTTGGGCCAGACTGTTTGGTACTATGTGGGACTCAGAGTGATCTAGCCCACATTGTTTCATTCTTTTATCTGGTACCGTAGTTTTTTAAGTTTTAAGAAGCCTGGACACGTGGATGGATGTACTCTATGAGGTAGTACACGGTACCCGCCGCACAATAATATGGGTCACTACCATACTAATCAACCGGTGATTGACGGAGATGCTCAAAGATAAAAAAAATAAAAAATAAAAAAACGTGATTGACGGCACGTTGCGACCATACGCCCGTGTCGTCCGCAAGAAAAACCTCAAAGTTTAACTCTGCATGCACACACAGTTTCCTCCACTGTTTGCGTGCGTGCGTCGTCTGCTCAGGTCCGGGAACAAGAGGCTTATCCGCACATCGATCGTGCCACCTTTTGGGTCACGTCCCGTCGACGCAATAACTTTTTCTGTTTGTTAATTACTGTACTTACAGGCGTACAGCACGTACCGCACTCTCATCTGGGTGCTTGTTGACTGCCTCTACTTGCACAGGAGTCGCCGGCCGGGCGGAGTATCGCATAGGCTCATCAGCCGACCGGCCATGCAGAGCAGAGGTGATCTCTGGGGAGAAAAAAGAAAAGAAAAGAAAAAAGGTGCTGCTCTTTTTGCGCACGCTAACCTACTTAATTACACATCCACTATAATTTTAAGAATTTTTTTTTCTTGATTTTGTAGTTTTGTTGTGAAATTGAATGTTTTCAAAGAGGACCTTGACCTCGACACACGCTATCCAAGCAAGCAACTCACTCAATGAGTTGTCAGTTCAGTTGTGATCAAGCCAAGCCAGCCTTTAATTATGTACCGTCCCTTTTTTTTTTTTTTTACTTGTGCATGCATGCCCGTCATGACCGTGACTTCCATTCCAAAATCCCTCCGACTTCACATAGCCCGACGAAAGTCAAGATGCTGTTCTTTTTTCGTGCGTGCGAACAAAGTCTTCTTTTTCTTTTTCTTTTTTTTTTTTTTGAGGGAGAAGATGCTGTTTGTTGGCTTGGGTATCGATCGTCGTGACCTTCTATATGCCTGCTGCTGTGGCCTCATTTCTACGACGCGCGAGGTCAAAGAAAAGGAGACAACGCCTAAAGCAAGATAACAACACTCGAATCGCGCTGTGACGCCGCAGGCATCTTTCGCAGCTTTGCAATGCGACTTGGGGATGGGTAACAAGACCGTTCGATTTTTTCATGATTTTGACAGTACCCAAAAGGTTTCAAAAGTTATTGTGGCACTAGCAGAGAACATATATATTGGTCCCTATAATTCATGCATCTGAAGAAAAAGCGACTGTGTACGCGGAGCTACGTGACAAACAGGATATGGTGATGACTTGCATGCTCTCTCTCTCTTATCTGGTGGCCATTTGCCCATAGATAGCCATATAGGTAGGCAGGCTTTCCACCATAGTATTAGATAGATATGCCCTAAGCAACAGGAGAAACTCTAGCTTCCTGTGTGATGCCGCGTCTGTTTCTAATAATTGCACGCGGTTGTTTTACCACAGCACAGTGTACACACGAGGAGCTGTTCCAATTGCTCTGTTCATTTTAATTTTTTGTGGTTAGGACAAGAATCAATATGCTTTTTCCAGTGTGTTCAGTGGCACCACGGTCGATCCAATGTATTGTATGAGCGTGCATGACATGTTGATTGAAGGCGAAAGATCTAGTAGCGTACCGTATGGTTTGGACGACGAAACGAAATGAATGGGAGAGAAGTTGGTTGCCTTGCCTGGAGCCCTGGACTGGACCATCAGCCGCCCGTGTAGCTTAATTAGCAGCTTGCGGCGGCAAGATCATTTAACAACGCGATCTGCCCGGCCTGTCCACCACCCCCCCTGCAACATCTGTCGGCAGATGGGCCGAAACCGTCACGACACGAGAGTAACTGCGCAACGACGTCGTCCGCAGCAGATTTATGTCATCAGCCGCGATCGATCGAGAGCGTACGCGTGGACGGTACACCGTACCCCGCACAGCCGCGCGCGCGCGTGCGCGTGCGCGTGCGCACCAACGACGACGCCGGAAAACACGGCGCTGCCCCGCGACGGCGACCTTGTAAAGCTGCCGGCAAGTCCGGTTGTACGGTGGCCACGCGTCGGCCGGGTCGGGCAGGAGACCAGCAGCGAGCCCTCTCCACACCCCACGCTTGCATTCAGTAACGGGGAAAGCGATGCGATCGGTTCGCCACGCAGCGGCTCCCGGCGTCTGCCCCGGCCCCGGCTGTGCGCGCGCGCGGACCGCGCGGGCCGGGTATGGAGCCAAGCTATTAGGACAATCTCAACGAAGGTTTTTTTAAAAATTTCATCCTCATTAATTAGCATGCCATATATGTAAAAATGATGATGTGCAGTTCTTTTATAATGAAATAGTTGAGTTGTGTTTCATGATAATGAAATCACGTATATACTGTTTATTAGGCTATAAAACTAGAATGTAATCTTCACTGAGAATAATTTATTTTATCTTCACATATTTTATAAATTTTTATTGGTATTTGATTAATAATTTAAAGTGCTATCTATAATAGTCTATGAAACTGTGTCATAAAATTTTACACTAAAAATATTTAATTTTGTCTATTTTTTTAAGATATAACATTCTTAAAAATACTACATTAAACTATGCATTGAGACTGTCCGGTCGCGCAACGGCCACCGGGCCGCTCCTCCGTCCGAAAGGGACGCGACGGGGAGGGGACACGGCGCATGTAGCTGACATTCTTCTTGTAGGCCGTGGACCGCGGAGTTATGGCCGTGACGGGGCGCGAGGGAGCCGTGGTGGAGCCCGTGACGTGTCCACGCCACACGGAGATTTATTTCGCGCTCGCGCCCCGGCCCGCCATGTCCGTGCGTGACAGCGCCGCCCGCCGGCGACGTGCGTGCGTGTGCTGACGGGCTGATTAATTGATGATGGTCGAGGCCGCCCGCACGGACCGTGTGCGTACTTGAGCAGCAGCAGCAGCGCGGCGGCCTCCGCGGGGGCGGGGCGAGGGACTTGTCCTCCTCTCTCTCTTTCTTTCCTGCCCTGCAACAGATCACTGTACCGAAATGGAAGGAGCCCCGCCAGTGTCAGTTCGCTAATGAACATTTAAGGGAGCCGCTTCTCTGCTCTGCATCAATTGTTGGCGTCATGTCGATCCTGTCCGCTGCAACAACGATGGATCTAGTACTACCAGTAGTAGTACTAGTGGAGTAGTACTCATTACCGAGCCTTAATAATTGTTGTTCCTGCAACTTTATCCAATAACTGTAGCGCCCAGCTGTTTGTCCGTCGAGTCGCGACGAGAACGAATAAGCAAAGATCTTGTACAGATTCTATTCGCTATACTCTATTCTATGCGATAAAAAGGAAACTGCCATCATGCATCCTCCGCTAAATTAGGATTCTAGGCTTACGTGTTCGTCTCTCCGCCGTCGCAATGTTCTCCGATGATCGGTGGACACCGATGGCGAGCCATCCCGGAACAGTCGCGGCGGCCCGGTTTTGACAGGCAAACACACCAACAACCGGCACGCCGCACAGTGCCCATATCCATGAACAGAGACCGAGCGGATAAACTAGTCTAGCGGCCAACGCCCGGGGTCATTCATGAACAGAACGACCACACGGCCGGACATATTGGAGCGACATGCCTGGCTCGGAATCCACGCATGGAGGAGATCTGGCCAGGGTGCTATACTATTGCTACATAGATTCACAAGGTCTCCGAGAGACGGGCGTCAATTCAACGTGCTAGCTCATCTGAGCTGGTTCGCTGCGTGCCTCGTCTTATCAGTCCGTTGGTAAGAAACATTTCTTCAGCTCGCATCGTTTCTGTCAGGAACACCTAATAATTTATTAATACTGTATCATTTGTTGGGTGTTTGCTCCTCGTGGCCGATCGATCGTTTCCCAAATAAAAGTTCTTTTTATAAGATTTGACATATTAGCATATACTGTACATATGGAGGCACAGAAAAGATCAGAATTCAGATGCGCTAGCTAGGTAGCTGACGACTGAAATGATATATATTAGATGGTGCTGTTGCTGAGAGACTTTTGCTCGCCGCGAACTGAAGATCACTTTGATTATCATTATTCATCCAAACGGCACAGCCGCATGGCGCTGATTAACCTACCGCATGTCTGCTTCTTGTTCCTCCCTATACCAATCAACATGCTACTAGTATTTTAGTAAATGGCTACTAGGCACTGACACTGTACATTGGTCCTGTTTTCTGAAGATGGGGGTGACGGTGGCAAATGTCAGTTCTTATACTTTAATGTTAAAGTACACATACAGGCACCTTAGGCATGCTAGCAAAAAGAATTAATAATGTTATGCCTCAACCACGAGAAAATAAGTTGTACAGTACTTTTCAAAACGGTGCATATTTAATTAAGAAATTTATATTATTAGGTTATAGTTCTATTATCTTCTTTTTCAATGAATGACAACACTCTTGCCTTATTAAAAAAAAAAGACTTCAAAACAGGTAACTTCTCCCCGTCAAGTAAATTCAACACACTATTTACGCCAGGACAGCCACCTTAATGTTATATTTAATGTTATACTTGCTCCGTCTCAATTTACTTGTTCATCTAAATCCTACGTTTGTTTCATTTTACTTATTCATCTTGTTTTCAGTACACCTTTTTGTCTTTCCAATGTATTTCTATCTCTCTTTTTTTTCATTTTTT